>JAVJGG010000037.1:666782-702608 GCA_035590195.1 Aviceda cuculoides | reverse complement strand
ATCTAAGCAGATAATGTTGCAACATGAGTAAAACCCCGCTTGGTGCCCGAGGTCAGGGCAGTGGAGCTGTTGAATGGCACTGGAGGGGGTTTGGCCTTGGGCTGGTACTTGGCAGAACAGTCAGCATCACCCACCCCGAGGTCTGTTATTTGTTTTGACCATTAACTTGGACTGATTTACAGTCTGTTCGCAATAAAACTAAGTGGACCTTGGCTTTTGGCGCTGGCGCTGCATTGTCTCGCTTTGTTTTCCTTCTGCAGGGCAGTGCAGCCGCGTCTTCCCTCCCCAGCTCGGCATGCTGCAGATCATTCACGGCAACGGCACGGCCGTGGGGACGGTGATAACGTTCCAGTGCTCAGCCGAGCACCAGCTGGAGGGACCGGGCGTCATCACCTGCATCTGGAAAGGGAACGGTACCCAGTGGACAGCCGGAGTGCCCTCCTGCAAGCGTAAGGTCCTTTCCAAACCATTCCCAGTCCTTTGGGCTGCATTGTGGTTATTTTGCCCTGCCTATCTCCTGCGACGTTAGGATTAATTCTAGGCATCCGTGCAAGGAAAAAGACAAATTCGATTTCCTTCAGAGTTGCCCCCACTGACTGTAATTGTGCTCCATATGTGTTCTGACATCATTCATTATCATGACACAGAAAAGACTCGGTCAGATTTATGCCTGATCTCACATCACCGGCCCCGGTAATGTTGCACTCTGTAGCTACAGGCTGTACCCTTCTTTAGAAAGCGTATAGATATGACCAACTAATGTGCAAGCACATTTGCAAACCCTCTAATCTCCTGGCGTTCTTTTCTGAAGATATTTTTGCTGTAAAAGAAACACAGTGATTTTTTGTGAACAATCCTAGGTTGTTGCCTGTGGGCAGCCACGTGGGAAGGTTACCATATTGACAAATCGTGTTTGAATGGCAACAGCATTAACTACCTTTCATGCTGTGTTCCTTCTTATTTATTATAAGGTTGTTAGTAATTTGACGAGAAGTAGGCCCAAGTAAAACATGGTGCCTCTGAGCTTTGAGAATTTCAGTCTGTGTCTCAGTCTCTGTCTGTGTCTCAGACCCTGTGTAATTTTAAATCATCAGTACATGGATGGCTCTTTTAGACAGTTATTGCTCTCTCACAAACTCAGCTATTCTTATCTCTCATTTAAGATGTTCTATTAAAGAAAAATGAGATAAATCCTTCCCTCCAGAGGCTGCAGACATACAACGCTTTGTGTGGCACTCAGCTGAACCATTTCTGATGCTGGTCATCCTGGTGTTGGAATAACTAGATGAGTTTTGAAGCAAGGCATGCTTCGTGCTGCAAATGAGTTGGCAGAGATCTGTGTTAGCTGTGCCATCCCACATTCCCCTTCCTCCTTTTGCCTGGCTAATTCACTTCCAGTATCAGATCACTGTGATCACTCAGCCCTGCAGGTACTGTCCCTTCTTCCATCCTGCATCTTACCCCGAACAGAGGAAGACCTGTTGTTCACTGCCTGCCACGTAGGATGTAATTATATGGAACTGTCCTTGCTCTAAAGGGCTTCTTTAAACCCATTTACCCAATCAGTATTTGTTTTTGCAGCTCCAGTCCTTGCTAACAATTGCTCATAAGAGTCTGCTGGCTCATCTGCATTTGATATGCCGACAAAGTTGTGCTTTTTAGCTACTGCAGCACTAAAGGCACTGTGTTTAATTAATTGCAGTGGTGAAATACTTGAGAACAATTCATTAGGAGCTTATAAACAGGAGATTTTTAAATAGCCCAATTTGAAGCTTGCATAGCTCTAAGCTGAAGCCAAGGTACTCTGGTATCTTGACACAAACTAACGTGAAAGTCCTCACTGAGCTGCTGTTATTAGCAGAAGCGTGAAGCAGGTAGGTTTCAGCATGCTTTAATGAAAATGTGAATGATAAATTCATGGGCTGACCTTAGAAACTTTCTTCTGTGTTTGCTTTCCTGCAGCCATATCAAAATATGAGACTTTTGGATTTAAGGTCGCAGTGATTGCCTCCATCGTGAGCTGTGCCGTCATTCTGCTGATGTCCATGGCTTTTTTAACTTGTTGTCTTATCAAGTGTGTGAAGAAAAGTGAAAGGAGGAGGACTCAAAGGTATGTCAAGAAAAGAATTTTTAAAACCAGCGTAAGACTGTACATCGTATGGACCCCATTGCTGTGATAGCAGAGAGCTTCAAAGGACTTGGTGCTTGCAACACCGCAATGATGTTAATTACTTAAAATCTTCAATTTGTAGGTCAGGCTTTAGGCACAGAAAGACTTGGAATTCAAGAGTATTTAGGCACCTAATGCCTGTTAATATCAGATGACCTTGGTGGGCCTGGGCAGATCTGGATTTACCCAGGATTATGCAGAAGCTGAAAATACCAGTCTTATTTGCTGGCTAGTCTTTTTCTCCTTGAATTATTTAAGGCTGCGTTTTCCCTTCTTCTCTCTCTCTTTCCTTTTTTCCTTTGCTTTCCTTGGTCACTGCTGGGAAAGTGAATCTACCCATGTCAAAACCATCAAAGCCCTCACCATCTGCAAAGCATACTTAAAGCTGTCAACAACGCTGTGCTGGAAGGACATAGGAGTTTGTCTTCCGGCGTGAAGCGCAAGTCAGTGGGCAGGATTATAAACAGGCATGGGAAAAAGCAAAATTTACCAGTCCAGTCCATTAGGCAAACTCGGTGCGAAGGGTGGCTGCGTGACCACATCTGGCTGTACGCTAAAGCCAAGCCACTGCCGTTCTTGAGAGCGTCCATCCAACGTCACCTGCTGCAGAAGGCTTTCCCTTGGCGCCTCTTCTTCGCTTCCCTCTGGCTTTTCCTGCTCGTCGTTCCCACTGCTGCACGTCGCTCGGTGGGGTGGCTGCACCTCGTCCCGCTGATGCTTGCTGTGCAGACAGTAAGCTGCACTTCTGGTGGATTTTAAGCCTCTTTTTGCTTCATCGGAGTGTTTGGAGCGAGGCGGGGTAGTGGCGGAGTAGACGGAGGCTGGGGGGGGACACGAGTGAAGGTCTCTCTGCTCCGAGCTGTGTTTTATCTAGAGCTGCATGGGAACCAGCTTAGGGGGGAAGTTCTGTCATTTCGAAATCTGATTGTAGCCAAAATACAGATTTTCTGTTTCCCTTGAAAGCATTTTGTGAGGCAAAAAAGAAAGTCTTTGGTGTCATTCATAATATTAGGTTTTCACTGATAGCATGAAATTTTTTGAAATGAAGGAGTTGATTGGCATTTTTGGAATCGCTGCTTTTCTTTTGATAAGACTCTTCATATCAAAGTCCCTGTTTTTCATTTATTTTCGATGAAGTTTTGTCAGAATTAGCCATTCACATGACTTTGATGACTCGGTATTTTTCTCTTACAAAAGAAAAGCCCTTCACACTGGACGTTTTGACCTGGTTCTGTCATCAGGACATAAAATGATTCCCTTTGCTGGGAGCTTCTCAGTTCCCTGCTGCCCTCTGTCCTCCCTTCACTGCCTGCTGAAGGAGCTGCTCCAACCCAGCCCGTCCACGACCGAGCCCCACACCTGGGGGGGAACCTGGGGGCACTACAGACATTGCGTGGCTTGGCCCAGCTGTCAGAGAGCATCTGAGACGATGTGGAAACCGTCCGTGACACGCGAGAAAGAGCAACGCGTCCCTGTATGAAACTGGCTCAACCCACAGCCCGTGCGGCAGAGTGCCAGAGCCAGCGGTAGCATCTCTTCTGTTGGTGTCGGTGGGAAATGTGGATTGACTTTTGGATGCACAAAGCATTAGTCTGCAGAGAAGCTGCAGGCTTGATAACCTAGTACAAAATGAGAATACTTGGTAGGGGATTAGTTAAATAAGCGTGTCTTGGACCATCTCTGAAAGAAAAGGTAGCCTGTACCTGTGGAGTAAGGAGGATGTCCTCATCTTGCCTTTAGCTTTGAAGTCTGCCTGTCTACTTTTTTTTGGCTCTCTTAGTTGGTCTACTAGAAGAGATCGCCTCTGCCTACAAACCTGTCTTGCAAGGTACCCGTTTGATGATCTTTGAAGTGCCATCTTATGTTTTATCCTTGCATTTGGAGAGAAAAAGGACAAAGGCTGCTGAAGATCCTCACATATTTTAGCCTCCTCACAGACCTTGTCCCACTGCGTGAGCGTAGCTGCCGATTTCTTTGGTAGGAGCAGGATTGCATCCTGAGAGGACAGAAATGACACCAAAATCAGCATCGCCAACCCTCACAATTTAATCTTGTCCCATCAGCTAGTGTGAATGTCTGTGATTGTGTGAATCTTAGACTTCTTTTAAAAAGAAGAAAAGAAATTGTCTTTTTTTTTTTGCCCCAGAGCTGTAGAGAGCAGCATGAAAAGTGCCTTGAGCGTTTCCGAAAGGAAATCCTGAAGGCAACCGAATAAGCGCTGCTCTTAACAAAGGCAACATTACCTGTCTCCTCCGTTTTTAAGTCAATTCATCTTTTCAACCCGCCTGATGATTTTTGAACCCTTAGGAATGGCAGTGCTGCAAAAATTCACAGAATTTTTTTTTTTCTTAAATAATTTATTCCATGAAATGCGGGTGGCCTGTAGTCTTTTAATGTACAACAGGATCTGGCCTGATGTGTGTCACTGATGAAGGTCCCTGAGAACATTGGCACAACATCACACCCTAAGTGACTTTCCCTATTAGCTGTACTTTCAAAATCCACTGAATCAAATTAACATAATTATTGGGGTTTTGTTCCTCTGAACTATCCACAGGTGCTCATAAGAAAATCGCTCTTTTTGTTTGTTTGTTTGCGTGCTTGTTTTTTGAGGAGTGCTGGATAGTACTTAAAATAACACTATTTTACAGAATAATATTTATGCTTTTTAAGAACCCCCCACCTTAAGGTGTTTAAGCAGGTATTTAGGTCTCTGGAAATTTTGCTTACACTTGAAGTTCAGCATGTGTTTAAGTGCTGTCTTCAGTAAACCTGGATTGGGATTTAAACTCTAGGGAGTCAGGGCTGTGGTCAGGTAAAAGCTCAGATATGCAGCCATTTATCACAGTAATGTATTTTACCCTTTGCTTTATTCACAGAGATATGCAGCTGTGGTACCAGCTCAGAACTGAAGAACTAGAGCACATGCAAGCTACTTACTTTGGTTTTAAGGGAAGAAACAATAACAACAACAATAAGAAACTCAGGAATAAATCTGTATTTGATGATGTGACTGACATGGCATATGATAACCAAGGCTTCTACAGGTAAGGCTATTAAAATACAGCGGGATGGAATGAGTTTGTTGAACGGATTTTAGAAAGAGGTTTCCTTGAAAATGTATTTTAAAGGGATGCCCCTGAAGAGGACGTGATGCCAGTGGATTGTTAGGGCTTGTCCTTGAACTTGCCCGTCTTTTGGGGAATTAGTGTTCCCAAAAGGTGAGACAGCAGAGAAGCTGAGCGTGACCTCCCTCCTTACAGCTTCTTTCCTCTATCCCCAGTAGCGCTTCGTTAAGCTTGGTCTGCAGAGGAGGTTGCACGAGATTAACTGGAGAGAGGTTTTTAATTGGCTTTGTTAAATTGATGCTGAACTGCAGCAGGAAGGTCACTACTCTGTATTGGTTAGTGGTGTCAAGGTGCCAGCTTGCCCGAAAGCCTTAGGAGAGGAGGCAGCCAGGGACACCCGGGGCTGCGGTGCGGCTCAAGGTGAGCATCAAGCGTCACCGTTTATCCCTCGGTGACTGCGAAAGCTGTCTTGAGAAATACTGTTTCGTTGCCGGGGTGTGCAGGGCAAACACAGTGGGATCCTCATCTGAAAGGCAGCGTGAGTGCCCACAGTGTGGAACCCTGAGCCTGGGCTAGTCCGAAGAAATGTCCACGCTGAAATACGTGCATCACGTACTGTGGACGCATGGATGGTGGGCATAGGTATTTTTTGTGTCAGTTCAAAAGCGTCTCTAAAAGTGTCCAGATGTGTTACGCTGACTGTGTTGTTGCCACCAAAAGAAAAACAGATAAATGAATACGTGTTAAATTCTGATGCTGTTTTGCTATTACCATTCATATAAACACACGTCATTGTGTCTTTCATATCCTTTGGGTTCTGCTTTGTCGTCACAGCACAATCCTTGTTTGCTTTTAATTCACTGCTCGCTTGTACAGCTTTTATGTACGGCAGTATCTGTGATTTGTAGTGGTTACCTGCAGAAAACAATTTTATGCAGATTAAAAACCTACTTCCATGTCACAGTGCAGCTGGAAATTATATTCATATGGAGCACTTGCACGGAAGTCTGATGGCTGCTTAATCAATTCCTAGCTTTGGGTGATTTCAGAAAGATGTATAAACCTAATTAAATGCTGAGTATAACCTAAACAGTTTTTAGAAGACTCAGGATGCAATTTTTAATTTTGGGCAACTTCAATCCGCTGTGATGTTAATGTTTTGTGTTAAGTGTAATCTGCTTTTAAAATAACATAGATAAACTTATAAAGGGCTGTAAACAGAGATTAGTGCTCTGCTGGATCCTCGAGCTCCTTCTGGGTTCTTATCTGCACCAGTCCACGGAGCAGAAGCTCCTGTATTATGTTTACCAAATTCTGTACACTTAACTGAAAGTAGCAGGGAAAATACAGTTCCTCTGCATAAGCAGCTTTTCTGGGGCCAGAAATCAACAAGTTTATTATTTCTTTAGAAAACTGGAGAACGTATAAACTTCAGTGGGGAACTGAAGAGGGCAGGAGGAAGAAAGCCTGTGAGCTCTTTTTTTCCTACATAGAACAATACACATGCTGTGTTAAATACTGGCGCACGTACCCACCTCCTGATGCGTCAGGTCCACTGTTAACCGAGGTCTGCTTTATTTCCACCATGCAGAGGTGACGTGATCCTGGCTAATCACTAGCCAGAGCAAAAATCAGCTAGGAGAGCAGGTGTATTAATCTGTGCACCCCAGAGCCAAAAGTCTAACCGTTTCACACGTGGAGAACAGGCGCTGCTTCTAATCAGAGATGGAAATGGCCTTGAAGCTGTGACAGACTCTGAATAAAACTGTCTCGGAATTGCTCTATGAACAGGTGTGATCCTTCATCAATTCGTACCTTGCTCCCTTTCCTCACTCAAATAAAATCTATTTAATCAAAGTTAGTGAAAGATGCTAGTTTCTACTGCTTAATTCTGTTGAATGGATGTATGCACAGGATGAGATGTGGGAATTCTGCTAACGTATTTCGTGCCAGCTCTTGAAGACAACAAGTGATCTGTCAGCTTTGTGTTTCACCTGCAAGACTTACTTTTTGTGTGTGGCAAATTAGGCTAAGTTTCATCATCGTGTGCACATCCAGCTTACCGGGAACAGCAGGAGAGTGTAGGCAAATCCCTGGGCAGGTGCAGACGTGAAGCTGGCTTATGCTGGGAAGACCAGCAGGAAAGGACGCGTTCACAACCTGGGTTATTTCAGCGGTACCTTTCTCCATTTAACATGAAGCAGACGTGTTGGCAGCTTGTTCTTGGAGGCAGTCTCTAACCACGTGGGTGTTGCTGTAGTGGCCGAGCTATTACAGCACTAATTGTCCAAGGAAATAAAGGCATGCAGTGTGGCTGGAAAAAAGCAGCAAAACTGAGGGCGAGCAAGCCCAAAGGAAAGATTTCTGTATATTGCTGCATGCATGTGAACCAAAGTGTGTGTCCATGGTCGCAAACAAGCCAAAAGATAATTTAACCAAGGCTCCTCAAGGAAGGTTCAGGCTTGACTTTAGGAACCATTTCTTTGCCGAGAGGGCGGTCAAACCCTGGAACAGGCTTCCCGGAGAGGTGGTCGATGCCCCAAGCCTGCCAGTGTCTAAGAGGCATTTGGACAACGCCCTTAATAATTTGTTTTAATTTTTGGTCAGCCCTGAAGCGGTCAGGCAGTCGATGAGACGATCGTTGTAGGTCCCTTCCAACTGAAATAGTCGATAGCCTATTCTATTCCATTCCATTCTATTCTATTCCATGCCAAGGGGTCCAAGAGCCATCGTCTTTATTCGTATCAGTTTTCACTTCATAAATAAAAAGCCTCACTTCTCATAGAGACCTCCAGCCTTTGTATATACCAAGCCCCTCCACCCTTGGGCACCTCTTCCAGACGTTCGCTTAGATGCAAAGACCTGCTGCACGGCGAGGAGCTGGCTTCAGCCTCCACGCTCGGCGCCCCAGAGCTTTTTCTGGCTCACTAACAGGAAACCTCCAGGCAACACACGAAAAGCTGCACGCCCCATTCCCCACCGACAGCAGCCCCGCCGCAGCCCCCGCGCTTCCCCCATCCCAGCGTGGACTGGCAGCGGAGACGAACACAGGTAGCGGGGACCCCCCAGGAAAGTACGAGTCGGCAGCACCAGCGCCTCCGCACGCCGGGCTGAGCTGCTCTCCGACAGCGGTCCGCAGTATCGTGACAGGAGATGCAGGCGACCTGTCTACACGTAGGTAATAAAGATGTTAATTATTTTAATTAGCACATTAAAAAGGTCCATGTAACATAGCGCGTAACAGAACACACTTCTTGATGTATAAACTCAGGCGTGCGAGGTGTTCAGGAGCAAGCCCAGGCAATACCCGGTCCTTCCGTAGGATCACCGATTCCAGAGTCAGCTGAAGTCTCTGGAAGAGGACTAAATTAATTTGAAATGCACCTTCTTTCCTGCAGGAAGCTCCTGAGGACAGGAAGGAAGACAGGCAGCCCCACACTTGCCTCCGAGGGATGCAGATTCACAGAGCATCGCTCGGTTCCCGCCGCCGCACCTCCCGCATCCTCGGTTGCTGAACTGCACGTACCCATTGCAGGGGGCAAAAAATAAACCCAGCATTGGTTCTGGGTTTGCCACTGACGTTCCCTGACTGGGAACCAGGGAGCTCTGGTACCTGCAAGATGTCTCTGCCACTACTTCCACTAGCATCTGCCAAGAGCTGAAGGCTCGTCCTCCTGCCCGAGCGAGGTTTCAGCCTCTCCGGGGCAATGGCAAGGGTTCAAATGGGCCGCAAAGAAAATACGTGCTCCAGGTCAAGCAGACGTTAAGTCATGCAGGCCAAACTTTTTCACCAGAATTTCTGGAGAAAGTAAATGCAGTACCTTACTTTTGGGCCAGTGAACTAGTTAATTTTCTGTACTTCCACATCCTAATTTTAGTCACACTTGTATGGATAGCTTGTCACACTATGGCTGCCCATGAAGAAACTCTGCCTGCAGTCACGTTGAGGAAAGGAGTGAAGTCATGACACTCGCAGTAGGTGGCACATTGGTGAAATCTCCCACACGCGTTTCTTTTTGCTGATATTGTTTATTCTTTTTGATATTGTTTATTCAATGCCAGTGACCAGGTTACGCTGGGAAAGACGTCAGCTGGTGCCTTGAACCTTCACCAGAGCAAGAGGTTGGACAGTATTTCCACAACAGACAAGCTCTAAGGTGGGGCGAGTAGCACTGCATCAGTGCAGGGTAGGAAGGGACACGATCCCGCCAGCGTCGGACACGATCCCGCCAGCGTCGGACTGCAGGATCCCCTGGTGGCTGCCCTGACTCCAGCACAACTGCTCCTCCCCAGCTTGTTTGACTTCGGCAGGCGAGAGGAAGGCCGACTGCCATCATCTGCGCGAAACGCGGCGGCGCGGCTGTCGCCTGCACCTACACCCGGAGCGCAGGGCCGCTACCGCCGCTCATACTCACGCAGACACGCCGCGAGAGCGGGAACGCTCAGGGCAAGCCTGGTTTTAACACCGCGCGTCGGGCAGTAAACAGGTGAACGTTCGGATAGGGACAGCAGACAGTAAGGGCGTGCCCAGAGAAAAAGCTCTCCTGATATACCTTGGTTGATAAATTTATAACTTCTCATGTTACGTCAGCATGATCCATGATGGAGAGAACTCCCGCATAAGGGAATAATTTATTCTCAGCTACGAGGAGCCAAGATACAGGCATTGCCGATCACCTTGCATTTCGAGCCCTGCCAGCAGCTGGGGTCGGTCTTTTTCTTCTTTAAACAACTGCCCCTGTTATTTCTGTCCTACTTGCATCTTATTAAGCATCTCGCATTTAAATGTGGACATCTGAAGTAGCTGCATAAAATAAAAAGGACAGAGCATTACTCCAATCAAGTGCGATATCACCCAACAAAGGCTGTGTTTTCCTTCTCCGTCTTTTGGGAGGACATCATGTAGTCTGCTAACTCAATCGCTTTATTTGGGCATAGGAAAACTTTTATTTACAACATGTTAATTAAAAAAATATTTGACAAAAAAGGCATACAGTATTTTATACTAAAAGAATAAAGATTTTTATTAAGCACTGTAAGTTGCATTCAATAGCCTTCAAATACACCACACCACAATCCATCTACAACCAATCAAACCCAACAGTAGTTCATTCTTGCACAATCCATGAGTTGGGGCAGAACTCCCTTCAACTTACATTAAGATACCTACTTAGCTCTTGCGGGCAGGGAATGGGGAATTACACCTCATTTCTGATCACTAATGTGTGATGAAGAGCATCAGGAGAATTATATGAAAACGAATATAAAGAAATGATTCTGATTTTGAAGTACATTAAGTTTGGAAACACTAACAAAAACATCAAAATGATACAGGTATATTTGCTTATACTAAATTCTTGATGGGAAAGTTCTCAAGAACAAGCCATTTGTTTCCTGCTACAGAAGGGGGGTACTTTTTTTTTTGAAGATCAAAGCTTTTTTTTTTGTTTTTCACAGAATTTCATATTTGCTAATATGAAGGCATAAAACAGCAACAGAGAACAATAATGCATACAGCAATGAGTACACCAGGGTAACGTTGATATTCAAAACGGCTAGATAATTTTTTTTTTTTTTAAGTTTTAGAATAAATGCAACAGAGGTCAATAATCACAAAATTTTAAGGTTAGAGCAAGATCAGTCAATGACTAAACATAGTTAACATCTTTTATAGGACTATTACTGATTATTAGCTTTTTTGTTTTGCAAATGGGCACAGTACTTGTAAGAATGGAAGAAAGAGGACAATAACATGCATAATATTAACTACACACTTTAAAAATTATGAACCATGCAGAAGTTTAGCTCAAATAGTAGTACTAATGGTCTACGTCTGATTCAAAACCACATAGTTCATTGATCACGGATGCATGGTATTAGTCACAAAAAGTTTCAGAACACATTGTGTTTATTTTGAAAGGTCATTTGCATCTTCTATGATTTCAAGTTTATCTCCATTTAACTTGCTTGTAAAGTATGTATGATGTATATTTAAAAATCAGCAGAACTGCAATATTACTCTATAATTTTTAGTTTCGATAGTTTGCACATTTTAACACAAAAGAACCACATCAACGGTGATGAAATTTAAGAAAGAAAAAACTGTGGTTGTGCCTTTTTCCCCCCATAATCATGAAATCAAAGCCTTAAAGAAAGCTTTATTGTGACACAGTAATGCAAAATCAAATATAATGGCATACATATGGTGCCAAGTACTAAAAATTATATTTTAAGCTATATATACTTAAAGACTGCCAAAATTTGTTTTCTTTATATTTCAAAAAACAAAACTACAAGCTTTTGTCATAACCAGTTTAAACTTTATGTATACTTCATTTTAAGTGCGGGAGTCAAATGCTCTTCATTCTCTTTCTTTTTTGTTTTATTGTAGCATTTTGACTACAACTGGTTAAAACTAAAAATGTGTTGTTTAAATCTCTGACATCAAAGAGGGATCCGAATTTCCAAAGTCCTCATTTTTCTCTTACGGAAAGGAAAAAATGTACATAACTGTAGGCTCTCTTTCTTTCCAGATATTCCTAATCCTGACCCTTCCCAACATCCTTCACCCTCTATAAAAAATAAGTTTACTCTTCTTTTTTTAAGACAGTGGCCTCAAGAGTATCATCTTTATGGCAAACACTGTCTGCATTTAGTGCATTTAAGTGAGGATTTGTATTGCACATTTTAGAGTCATTACTCAAGGCACTTTCAGACTGATTGGAAGCCCTGATGTCTCCTGTATTCCCATTCATCTGGGAAGCTGGTTTTTCCTCATTCACAACTCCATTTTCAGCCAGGGATCCATCTGAAGACACAATTGAGGATTTAGATTCCTCTGATTTTGACTTAAGTTCTTTGGCTACTTCTTCTGCTGAAGCAGCATAAGGAGGTTTGCCCTATTTTTTAAAAAAAGAAGAAAATTACTGAAGAACCACTGCTATATATTTACAATCTGTTACAATAACACTATTAATAGGCAGCATGCAGTGTGCGGAAGTATCACAAGCAAATACCGAGTATTATGTACTGCTGAAACAAGAAGTGGCATACAAAATAAACAGCACAGCACAGATGAGAAAGAATTTTGAGTATTTCTGAGTGCCTTCTAGCCATGCCTTCTGATGCTCTTGTGGTAAAACGTCCTTTCTAACTTTGATGCTTCAGTTATTTCACAATGTAAGAGCTACATAAACGTCTGGAAACACCAAAACTGAGAATCAATATACAGCTTAACTCTGCTTCTTGGTTCATATACATTATAATTTAATGATATGATTACATGTTATTCAAATACAAACCAGAACTTTTTTCAGACAATTTTTAAAGAAGTGCAAAAGTACCATGCAGTATTATCTATACTAGTCTATATGCTTCTGAGATTAGGCAAGTGACTTCATACGAAAAGCATATGGTAGAATCTTACAAGACTGAGTATAGCAATAAAAACCAGATTTATGCAGCATTAGAATGTATATTCAGTTTTTAAGTATCTGCAACAATGAATCTTAGTGTTCCAGAAACATAACAGGCTTTAAACAACGAAACCAAATAAGTAGGTTGGGTTGCTAAGAAGCAACGTACCTACTATGTATCATGCTGTTAACAAAGTCAAGTACTAAGAAATTACTTAAGATACGGACATCTTATACACCTCAAAACAATAGCAAACAGTTTCATAGTGTAATAATCTGAATTTTTACATACTAGAAACAGTGTGGTTAGTACTTCTCTGAACTGCTGAAGGATTTTGCAGTTGAGTAAGAACTTTTGTTCTCTAGCATCAGTATCACAAACCTTATCCAGAAGACCATAAAAAAATCTGCAGTAACATTGCATAGGTATATGACTTGCATATGAGGACAACGAATATTTAGCATATGTGTGTAAATGTACTTCTTTACAGGCTTCACTAAGTGTTAAGTTTTAGATTAAATACATGCTTTTGTTTCTTTCCAGATCAAGAGTGAAAGGTCTCATCTTGTGAAAAATTAGGCATGTCTTTTACGTTTCATAAATACAAATTGCTTATATCGGTCAGATTCTCCAACCTTTCTTCCTATCGCCTCATGACGAGGATCAGTAAAGCCACTGCCGGGAGGATCTTACTTGGTGTAAATACCCATGCATGAATCTGGCCCTCACTCTTTCCTTAACTGCCCAGGTTTGTAAGACAGGGAAGTACACTGCTGCCAGTTAGTCTTAACTGGGTATCAAAATCTGCTTGTTAGGCATTAAGTTTCCCAAGTTCTCCCTGCCACATGCGTTTTAATTCACCTTTTTTCTTTTCCTGTAAAAGGAACGTATACTAGGGTATAGTGACTTGATGACTGTAAAATCCAATGAATGCAGGACCAGTCAATAGAAAATGCCATTTATCTTTCTTCTCCCTATTACAGGCACAATTTTAGACGCAGATCCTTGTGATCACAAGTATTTACCATCCAAATTACATATAATTAATAAAAATGTGAATATCCAAACTTGCTGACTGTCTGTCAAGACTATCTACCATCCACCTACAGGTGCTATCTGAACTAAATTTACAGATGTAAACCTGTAGTAAACCCGGAATATTTGGGAGCTCCTTTTCAGGGCTTCCTTCATTTCATAGGTTAAGGTACTTGGAAATTAGATACTATATAATTAACATAGTGGTTTCTCTTCTATTTAAAGTAAAAGATGTAAAGCTTCAAATACATAGGTACATTTGTAGACATATATCATCTGCGGACACAGTAATTTAACAAGAAAGAGAAGTATTTGAATTTTTACACCTAGAAAACAGCAAGCTTTACTGGAAGTTAATAGTTGCTTCATTATCCACTGGAGAACATTCCTTCTCTTACTGTCCGATACCTGCAAACACCCCCCCTACTCTTACATACTAATGTCTCCATGAAAAATTGCACATCCATATGATGTATTTATTGTGAAAGCTTTCCACCTATTTACTACCCACTCATCCATTACCACTGGGACTTGCATCAACATTCAAAACTGCATAGCAGCAAGAACAATGGAAAAGGGAGGAAAACATAACTCTAAAGCAATTGGCATTTAATATGAAACAGCAGTTTGTTTCAGCTCTATTTAAAGGATCCATGGAAAAGACAAATACCATGATCCACAGATGCTTCATATGTTGTCACTGAAAATGAAACTGTGTGCTCGCGGGGGTGAAGACTGGTCTGTTACTTCCTAAAAGTTTAGAGTAAGTTCTTACATTTGGAGCCATGCAGCAGCAAAGATCCTTCTACTGCTACTAGTTTTCCTTCAGGAGGTTGGACCGTAGTCCCAGAAAAGACACTGGGAAAGAGTGGGGACAGGAATAGAAACGGCTAATTGGTTTCAGCTTTGTATTTCTCCCATTTTCCTAATTTTTCTTCTGTTCCCACAGCTGGTTAGAGCTGTGTAGGCACAGCCTTTGCATCAAAATATATTTTTCCAAGTCTGTCTTTATAACCAAAGTCTGCTTATAATTGCGACGCAACACTAGCCTGTCATCCACCAGTGGTTGTGCAGCTTACAGCTTCAACACATAGGCAAGATCATCGTAAGAAACACTTATCTTTTAAAGTTGTGCTTGTCAGTATTAGCTGGTCTGCAAGTCCATACCATACTAGCCTGTAAACTAGAGTGTTTTGAAGTCAGGCACATGGCTTTATTACCTGAATTGCTCCCTGGCTTTTATAACCTCTCCCATAGTACCTTCCGCCTCTTCCAAAAGTTCTTATCACTGGAGTGGAAATAACTCCTCTAGGACGCCTGTAAGTTTTGAGGAAAAGGAAGAAAGAAAAATACATATCAGCTTTGTTTAAAACCGCTTTAAATTTTATTTTGCTGGAGGATTTTTTTTTCTACCTTTACTGTCTAGTGACTAAAATTTACGTTTCTTTAAAGAAGCAATATGACTGACTAATTCAGAATTACAGGGTTCTACTGCTTGCAAGTGTATGAAACCTAACAAACCTTGTTTTCGTAGCAATAAAATGACTATATCTGTATTTCACTTCTAGAGAAACAATAAATGAGTACTTTCAAGCTTTGCAGAAACATTTTCAAAGTGTCAAATTATCCTTACAGCGCTTTAAAAACAGAGCTCAAAATACTTTCACCTTAAAAAATTATGCAAGCAATTTGAACCATTTATAAGGCCATTTCTCCCATTTAATAATACTTCCCACGTATAAACATGCTAGACAGATGAAATCAGATAAAGGAAAGGAAGGCAAAATACAAAATTGCTTCGGTTTTGATGGGAGAATACAAAATTATCTAAGAATCTGGGGGAAAAAAGGAGGCTTCAGTCATATCTTACGTGTAGCAATTTATCAAATTTGGATGCTTTCAAATGGAGGCTTCCAACTAGGACACATCAAGTAGCGGCTTTTTGATTTGATTCAATAAAGATTAGATCAGATCAAAACAAACTTTCACTCAGCTAAAACTATTTTAATGCCACCAACTGCAGAAACTCAAACTCCTAATCATTATGTCAAGGACTACTTCTCACCTAAAAATTCTTTTTGTTTTCTCTACTAGAAATACGTGACTGCTCTACTCTTCCTCCAAATCCACCGCCCCAGTACCAGGAGGTCCCAGCACGACGACTGACCCCTCCACAGCTGGCCCAGAGCAGCCAGGTGCTGCTTAGGTCCAGGCCTGCATCCAGCCCAGTTTCTAAGCTGTGCGGGCTGCAATTGCCCAGTTTGCCGTTCTGGCAACAAGTGACAGCTGCCATTCAACTGAATCTCATGTTCCATATACCTGCCAATTCCCGTGTGCCAGCAAGGTCTCTGTGAGCTGTACAAAAAAACACCTGAAGAGGAGGTAAGCTTTTCTGTAGTGCTCCTGCTTCCTCTGCTGCTGTGCTGCAAAAACTGAGTTACGCTGAACTGACGCAGTGGAGAAACACCGATCTGTGCCATGCAAGTCCTTTCACACACACTGCAAATTCCCACATCGAGCAATAAGAAATTAAATACTGGGATTTAAAAGCAACAGCAAAGAGCTGTGTTTTATATTTGAGTGACTATCACTGCATTTTTTCCAAAGATTTCAACAGGGCTTACCTATCCCATTTGCTATTTTTTTTACAATGTCAAAGTGTACCTAAGCAAGATTTTTCCTACTCAGAAAAATCACACTAAATATATTGAGGGATCGAAGCCAATAAAAAGCAGGTGGTATAATTTTACACAATAAGAACAACATCCAAGTTCAGTGTTGCACAAAGACATGAGACAATGGTGTAAACAAGCCTGACGTGATCCCCTCTGCTGTAACAGATAAAAAATGAAATAGAAGTGTGCAGGACTAGGTGATAAACTGCAGACAATGTACTGTGCAGTTTCCTAGGAGTCTTCTTTAGTAGGAAACAGCATTTGCCAACAAGGACCCCAATCTTTAAAATGCCTTCTTTAGACAGAACACTAGCATTACTGTGTTTTCCTACTAGGTTTTATTTTAGTATCAACTGACACAACAAACAGATAAGCTGCCTGCAGTAGTTTTGCCCTCTTTGACCAATTCCAGTAACTCTACAGGTAAAGAATTTAACATCATTTGTGATCTGATGGAGAGAAGAAGATCTGGCATTGACAGTTTTCCTTTGTTTTGAGGTGACAACTTCCACCCAAACCTAACTGCCCAAAGATAGTACTTCCGACAGAAAGAAAATGTACAGATATTTTATCCCCTAACTCAAAAGCTTTTATTGGAGATTAGCATTTCTCTGTTGTAAAGGTACTTACAGGACCAATAACACCCTTTCAGTGATTTGACCGCTTCCCAGTTAAGGAGGGCTCTCAGTTTGGACTTGCCAGCGTTAGTTCCTGGCTACTGATGTTTTGCATAAATTCGTGTATTTGCTCCTTCAGAAAATGGAGGAACTCCTATCCTGTGAAGGCAGTCAGTGGTATGTGTAAATGTAAGCCAGATCTGAGCCTGAAGGTGTCTCCAGATCATCACTCAGGGTGCCTCAGTCAGACAGCAGTCTTTGTGTATGACAATATAAATTACCCGGACGCTTTCCACAAACACTACTGCAGTCAGTGCATTTAACTGAAGAAAAGTAACGAGCTCTGTAGTAAGCCAGATCCTTCTGTTCACGGATCCTCACGAAAAACAGAACTTAAGACCACACACTAACCTCAATTAAATGCTGAAAAATGTTATTTCATCCACTGAAACTGAGGAGTAAGATTAAAATACCCAAAGGAGCCTAGTGCCTCCTCACACACCTTCGCTTACTCCCCTGGTCTCCAGCTGCTATTCTGGAAGAGCACGGGTGTCCCACGGACCCCACCAGCCTGCACAATTAGCTGACAGTTGTCTGAAGCATCTAAAACAACACTAGATGCTATGTGTTG
Source organism: Aviceda cuculoides (assembly GCA_035590195.1). NCBI lineage: Eukaryota > Metazoa > Chordata > Aves > Accipitriformes > Accipitridae > Aviceda > Aviceda cuculoides. The sequence continues at coordinate 684,996 of JAVJGG010000037.1, read as the reverse complement.
GCAACTGAATCTCATTCTAGAGAATAAAATGTTCCTACCTAAATTTGGTCCCCTCAAAGTGTCAGGTCTGCTCTTGCACCAATGCTGTTTTCTTCTGCTGAACTTTTAAATCTTTGTTTCTGCTGTTCTTACCTCTCCCTGTCCCCACACCAGCAGCCTCTTGCTTCTCCCCCTGCTCCCATTCTCCCAGGGCTTCAGATCCAACCGTTTCCTCACTCAGTCCAACAAGACAGGCATTCCAAGAGCTCTTGCTGACTTTAGCACCATGCTTTATAGTGCACATTTGATTAAATGAATGGATAGAGAGGAATTCATGCAGTTCAGACTTATGCTTTCAGACGGCTGCTTCCTAGCTCAGGATGGCATAAATACACCTACTTTACTCCATGCCTTTAATATAGTCAAAGACAGACATAATATATATATATTGCATTACCTTGGGATTGTCTCCTATAATAGATAAAATCTTAATTAAAGATAAGACAGTTCTGTAAGGGACAGAACAATTAAGCCTATGGAAAAAAAATAATCTTAAAAGGACTAGGTGTTTTTGTAACACAGTATCTCTTTTTGCATGTGCATGTTGTGCACCTGTAATTTCAGCTGTACTGAAATGAGTGGAAGAGCTGAAGAAATTAATATTCTTTTAAGCACATCTCCCATCATGACTGTAGCAGAGAACTATTAAACCTAGAAACAGCCTTCAGGTGTTTTCTGCTTCACAGAAGAATTACATAATGGAGTTGTTAAAAATTTTACCATACTTTTTAATAAATGTTCTATTATGACAAAGAAAGTAATTGAGTGCTGTGATAGTTTTGATCGGGTATAATGTATTTATTGATCTAATGTAAGAGAAAGCCCCCAAGTCATTTCTTCATGCAAAACAATCCAGCGTGCGTGTCTGTATCTCTATCGGATTCAGAGTATGAATTTTAGTTGCACATAAAAATGCTTATACTCATCTGAACAACTCATTAAAAACATCTTAAGATGAATGTAAATGCTCTTCCTGAATATTCAGTGGGTATAATTTACCTAACGTGTCCTAAAATCCGTTGTATGCAATTTCTAACTTTTCCCTGTTTTGCTTTTTCCCCCAATCATTAAAATACATATGAAAAGTATGTATTTTAATTCCACAGGATTGCACTTACCCTCTTGCCGGTCCTCCCACAGAAACAACCTGCAGAGGAAATGGCCCTCTACCCCCTCGTCCACGTCTGCTTCCAGCCCAATGGCCGACTACAGTGCCGGCAATTTCAAGTTTCCCTCCCTGAGAAGGAATAGGTTGGACTCCTGCACATAAAAGCAAAACCAAAGCTTGATCTTCACAATCATAAAATTGAAGTTACGAATGAATGGAAAACTGGTTTGCCCAGATTTTATCACGTATACAGTTTCCTCTTTTGATACTGGGAGATTACTTCTCATTTTGCGGTCTTTCAGAAGTATTATAAATCCAAGAGTCTTTCTTTCCCCCCTTTTTAAAAATAGATATGAATTCTGAAAAGAAAAATGATCTTACACGAGTGCTTCAGTTTCAGTAATTAAAAATATACTTTAGATAAGCATTAAGAAACTGAAGTGAAATTTTACAAGCTATCTGAAGATTATTATTTTCCTGCATGCCTAATGAAGAAGTAATTTTTGCAGGTTTAAAATCACTTTTTAGTGAACACCAAATACCAGCATAAGACACACAAATTATAATTGCTATAAACAACTCACTAGGCAGAATTATCTGTTGAATGTTATGCAGAATTATCTGTATAACGACACTAAGTTGTTATAAAAACATAGCATTACACTGATCTGGGTGTAAAAGGTAGGTGTACCTTTTCCCTACCAAGAAAGCAGATAAAATTGCCATTGTCTAAAACACAAATCTATCTTCTATTCAAGTTGCTCATATCTTTATACCTGTGTTTTGCCCTTAAAAATCAACTCTGAAGCATAACACATTTCAAGAAATCTAGGTAAGTGCAACTGAGCCAGATGTTACTGGTAAGACCACCAGCACTGCAAGGGTTACAAAACACAGCATTTATGCAGCCGCAATTAGTCTTCAGACGTTAATACACTAGGAACTAAACTACTGATTAAATTCAAAAAGGTTCATACTTCCCTGTACAAGTCTTTCAGCTTCAAATGCACATTGTTTACAGGGGCAAAGTTATTCACACAACGAAGCATTAGAGGAATGTTCGCTCTTAGGATAAAAGCTCAGAGGCCAGAAAGAACAGCTAAATATATGGAAAAATTTTACCCTAAACAGGGGATTGGAATTAACAGGTTTCTGCTGTACAGGAGACAAGCAACGGCACACAGGTAGGTAAGTAAATCTCACGCCTGTGTCCACACCGACACTGATGACAGCAAAGAACGGGTTAGCAGTAACACCGCAGTCAGTCACTTCTACGTTGGGTTGTTTTTCCAAAAAGCTCAACTGCCCCCAAATTTTAAAAGATAACTGTTAATATGGTCAAGCAAAGTGCAGCTGATTACAGATGCCACCCTTGCACTTTGAAGCACGGGAGACAGACCGCCTCGGTAGGTTTTTTCGGCTATCCTGTGTTTGGAGGGGGGGTTCTAGGCGTGAGAGAGGCTGGCGCTGAGGGGGCTTGTGGCAGGGACCTGGGGAGAGCACTGGGAGAGCAGAGAGGACAGCAGCCTGGGCAGGCTCTGGAGAGGGAGAGCTCAGACAGTTAGGGAGAAAGGGAGACCGGCAGTCAGTAGGAAAGCCTCAGACCAAACCGTAAAGTGAAGGAAGCTGTTGCCAGAAGCTCTAAGAAAAGGGTTTTGGGTATAATTACCGCCCTGAAACTTGCTAGTCCTGTTGCTGTCATTGCCAGAGAAGGCTCCGGAGTGTCCTGCCGCTGCCGCCACCCGGAAGGCCCGGTAAGCGCCTGTGGCTACTGTTTCCCCATAAGGGCCTCCGAAGCCATAGACTCCTGTTAGACCCAGGGTAAAGAAAGACAGGGGAAAAGCTGTGAGGGGGCCAGGCATCCGGGAAGGCCCCTAGCAGAGACGCTGCTGCCTCCTTCCACCCTTCCCGAGCCAGCAGGGAGGGCCGTGCTCCTGCAGACATTGCTGCACGGGAGCAAGCCACCGCCGCTGAGGAAGCCCTGGCCAAAGACGTCTTGCTGCCTTAGCGCGCACGGGGTCTCCTATCCAAATAGCAGGCCTTTAACCTGGGTTTGGAATGGGCATCCCGACTTCCACGGCACAATGAGCACCGTAAAGGCTTGCAACAGTTTTTTTGGCACTGAGCTCCGACGGCTACAGTTGTGGCACCCCGAGAGCGTCTTACTCCCAATGTCCAGGATCAATATACCCATGGGTCTTGGTACCGGAGAGATTTTGAGAAAGGGAATAATTCTAGAAACAGCCTGGTATTTAAACTCAAGGGTGCCAATGGTTAAATAACTGTAGCACAGTCCAGAGGGGTGGGAGGGAGGAAAGGTTGTCTTCAACCCTGGCAGTTAAACTGTGTCCATTAATTTAGGCATTTTAAATATTTAGAAATATAAACATTTTGAAGCGATGTACAGTGCAAATAAGAGCCTTTTCATATCATCCAGTGTTGATTCACTTCTCTTTTGTCTATTTCATACAATAGCAGTAAAAATATTTTGATCTGGCACAGTTACTAAAAATCCTGATGGAAATACGCAGCAATACAACACAGTCCGTATTGCTAGGCTATGGCTAATAAAAGTAACAACAAAATACAGTGATTGGCACACGGCAACACATGCCAACCACTTGCTTTTATGTATTTTTCTTATGAAATTGAACAGGCAAATCAGTTCGTAGTTTTGGGAACGTGAAAGAGAAGGTAACGCTTCACACCAACATGTCTTGCACCGCTGTCCCATCACTTACCAGCAAAGCCTCTCCCCCTGCCCTGAGGTGGTGGGACTGGCCCAAAGTGTCGAGGATACATAGAAGCTGGATAGAAAGGCATGGCAGGTGGAGGTGGGAAAGGGAGAGGATGGTTCTGCCTGGAGAAATTTAATCCTTCTAGGATGCTCTGACGCATCTTTTCAACCTTGGCTGCCTGCTCAGCCTATGAATAAAGAGAAGGTCACAAAGAGATGTTAGAATTCTGATTTCAATTGTATGAAGCTACATTTACACAACAAATTCAAAGAAGCAAGCAAAATAATAGAAGAGCAGATAACTACTGCAACCAACTTCCATAAAGCTAGCTAGAAAATTACAATAATCTGTCTTGTATACCTATGAATAGTTCAACGATACTCGAATTGTTCAGAAGAAAATCTTTATGTATCAGCAGAGAGATGGGGGTCTAAATACTGAGACAGTTTAGAAGTCGATAACACAGAAAACAGTTTACAAGTTAAAAGGATTTTTCAGAAAGGAACTGAGAAACTTCTGTCTGTAATCACCTGAACTGCAGCCCTTCAAACAGAACAATCATCCTAAACCTGGACTGCAAAACAAAGTCTATGTAAACAGGCCAAAGCATGCCTGGAGGCTAACAAGCCTGAGAGGGACCACAGCCATCACCAATATTTCATCTGTGATCAGTTTCCCTTGAGTCAGAAATAAGAAGAGGTAAGCTTTTTTGTTAAGATTTCATACCTCCCAAGAAGTATTAAAAAAAAAAAGTTTTGGTCATTCAGTAAACTGTTGGTTTTTATCAGTTTCCTGTTTTTATGGTTAGAAAATAACCTTGCATGATTTGGATACAACAGAAAACTAACTCATTTGTATTTTAAATGGTCGTAAGAAACGTGAAAAGATTTTGAGCTTAAGGACCATAAGAATGACTTCACAGTCTGCATAATAAGTTAGATATCACAAAGTTTCTTTCACTGTAAAGCCATTGCAGCTTAGTCCTTTGTGAGCCTTGCTAGCTTGACCCAAAAAGACAGTACTTGAGCAAATGACCAGAGAGAGTTTTCAACTCAGTTGTTCATAACATCACAACTGCATTCCAGTTTCTGTTTACAGAGAGAAAAACAATGAAATTAAAGTTTATGTGTTGACTGTTTCCAAATCTACCAAAATGCCATCTCGACCATCTACAAGAGATGGGAGAGTAAACAGAGCTGAAAAATACCTACCAGCCATTCACCTCATATTTCTCTTTTAAAAGTAGAGATGATATGTGAAGTAAGTGACTGATAAACCAACCACACCTAACACTTCTGAAAATCTGGCACACTTGATACTCTGTCACACTTCTAAAACTACACACCTGACCATCACAGAGGTCAATGAGCGGAACTTTCTCCCGGCTTGCTTTGATGAGCTTGGTCTGGAATAATTTTCCGTCAAAATACATCCATGGACAGCAGTGCTCCCATGGAATTGGCTGTCCACAAGCATCGTTTGCAAAAAGTGCCATATCGACACCACTCATAAATAAAGCAGACAGCTGAATTCCTCGGGGGTCGAGATTCTCAATCTGTTTAAAAAAAAATACTGTAAATTTAGTAAGGTAATAAAGAGATGTAATTCAAAATTATTCCAATAGTTACATTATTTTCAGAACTCTTGGAAACAGAGCGATTTTAAGAGGTCGTCCAGACTTTTCACATGTAATTGCCAGTTTGACTAGAAGAATGCACCAGAATCTATCGCTTCTCTATGCAAAACTGCAATACACAGGAAGGCTGTTGTTCCCATCCATCCACTGCAGAGGTGAGAGATAAAACAAAAAACCCTCTATTTTCTCAACCACGAAGCACAAGAAATTATTTCTAATATTTCTAAACATTTTTTAATGTTTTAACTCAATTCATTACCAAGAAGTCAGTAAGTTTTAAATAAAACACTCATCCTTAATTTGTGGCATGTGATGTCTAAAACATGTAAGATGCATACTCGAGCTGCATTAAGGTAATTGATAAATGGGCAGTACAGAGTTTTTCAAACAATGCTAAAGTATGTTATAGCAAGGAAAAGCTTTAAAGACACTTAGAGGAAATTAGCAGTAGAAAATTCCATTAAAAAATTATTTCAAATAATCTTGTGCTTCTGAGATATTTTGTAGGAAGTTTCAGGAATGAGCTCAATGTTAGCACTCAATTTTTCTTCCCATGTATCACATTTTGCTTCCAACTCCTTTATAACGGATTTTCTATTAGCTTGATTCACGATATTGCTGTTAGAATGCATCTCTTATTAATGAAGTATTGTTTATGCATACACCAGCTTTATTTAGGATGCAGGATAGATACACAAAGGTAGAATTAAATAGTGAATAATAGCTGGTGGTGGAAGCAATAAAGGATTTGCTGGCAGTAAATACATTTTTAGCTCTGGCATAAGAAAATATCACTAAGAGTGTTCTCTAAAATACTTCTGAAAATATCAGCCCTTTCTTGGGAACATTTTCAAGACCTTGGTATTAAATTTTAAAATTAAACTACATTACCTTCCCTTATGCATGAGCAACCTTTAAGATCCAAAAGACTATCCAGATCATTTTGCAGATATGCAGCTGGGTTCAAACTCAGCTGCTCTTTCTGTCTGACTTCAACAAAAAGAGAAGCAGCTGCTTCATATGAAGACAGTAACAACATTACATGAAATATTGCACCTTTCAGTTAATCAACATGTATTATGGAAATGATCCATATTACTCTTCAGGTATGATTTAAAAATAAAACTTGGCAGAACAATTTCTGTTAAACAAAAATATTGTATGCTGTTTCTCGCTTGCCTTGTCTCTGCCTTTCATTTTGTGCTGGAAAAAGTATTTGCTCTGGGAATTCCTTTCTTACATCCCCAAGACAAGCAATTTTCACAGTGGGGTTTCCTCCTCTTTGCATCAAATCTTAAGATAGAGGCAAGACTCTGACAACACTTATAGATACCTTTGCCAAAACCTCTACCCCTAAATCTTATTTGTTTATTGTGCTGTTTTGAAAATGGACATTGAAGACTGGGTGGCTGATACATTGCTGTTCTTTGATGCATTCAGCCTTGCCTACAAAACTCATCTGAATTTCCACTGATACCCAGGAGAGCTCAGGGCAGATGTTTTGAACCATGCTCTCATGGTTCTCATGAGACTTTAAAAGGCTCTCCACTATACTCGGCCAAGCCCAATGCTTGTCACCTCAGATAAGCTATGTACATTTCTTCTGAACATATAGAATAACTCATTGTCAGTTCATTCCTTTGGCAGGGGTTGGCCACATGCTTCCCTGAAGACAAAGTACTGCTCTTCATACAAAGCAGACAACTGTCATCTTCTTTGGACCAGAATATCTAAGGTTCTGAAAGACCCAGTAAGCACACAGGGCTTCCAGCATGAGCTTCTAGTAAACACCTTGAAAAGGAGTTCCAGGAAACACCCAAATGATTCTCCTGATGGACAGGATCTACATTTCGGTTGCTTTTAGGGAATTAGCCACAATAAGGAGTACTCAGAAATGCCGTTCTCAGGAGCCTAATGCACTTATAATCCATGTCAGCAGCAATCCAATCCTAAGTGCTGAAGCAAACAAGCAGTCTTGCATGAACTCATCAGGTGTTCATTATAGCCGTCTTCATCCTGTGGTTCTTCAGATCTTTTTCAGCAATGAGGGAAAGGCCAAATAAAAGTCTTCCTGTTGGATTTTGTTTATTGTTAACTCTGCCATTACGATTGCTAACACGTGAATTCTCTACTTGCTGCGTGACAAGTTCAAATAGATTCTGAAGTGGATTCAGTTGTTTTCTTCCCCTTACATTTATTAGTAGTTCTATGGTTAAGTGCTGGGTTTCCACAAGCAGATTGATTTGGTTTATAGATTGAGACTGAGAAGCCCTTGCCAGGGCGCTACACGCAGGAATGCAACCCAGACTCTGCCCGTCACCCACAGAAGAGAAATAGTCACTTGCTGGCTTTGAGAATGCTCTTGCAGACTTGATATTAGTGGCAAAATATTCCTCAGAAAAGCCCAATAGCTGTAATTACTGTTTGTCCTGAGAAAAATGGTGCTAGGATTGCTGCTTTTGTCTGTGTCCCTCTGCAATGCGTACCTGTCAATATGAACAAATTTGGGAACCAAGTACCTTCTCCTTCCTGATTTAACTAAGGACAGCACGTATGTCGGCACTGCTAGGAGCAGAACTGGTCAGCAGACTTTCCTGACTTGAGCCCTACAGTACCTAAAAGACTATTTATCTGAAATGACTTCTTCAACATGAGGCTGCATGAAGAGCCGATCAGCATCTCACCTCCTTTGCTATGTCGATCATCCATGCAGACAGGAGATAAGATGGATCACTTCCAGTTGCGCATTCCCTATACATCCTAATACCTCCCATAGCTTCCAGTTATCAAATACATTATTGGGTTTAAGATATATTATGTAGAAAAAAGTATCTAAAATTATTTCCATTCAGAAAAACGTTTGCTTAAAAAAAAAAAAAAAAAAAAAGGACTAAATTCTACCATTTCATTCAGAGAACGTCAGAGTAGGTTCTGAACAAATCTTGAAGAGCAAACAAGGTAAAAGCAAAACCCAAATCTTGTATATTTTAGCTCAAAGGCTAGAAGAGGAAATTTCACTGTGAGCATATGAAGGTTGAACGGAGAAATCCCCCAGAGTAAGATGATGTTGCACAGATTGATAGCCATTCTGTATTTACAACAAAGATACCACACTAAACAACTCTATCAATTAGCCAGAAGTATTTACTTTATTATAATACTACTGTATTAGAAAAAATAGGAACTTTGAGATCTTAACTTCTAAAATCCTCAAAATAATTATTTCTACAATTCTGTGAGTAGTAATAAACTTCTCCCTTTTTTTCTCCTGCATTTTTCCTTTCAAGATTATGCAAATCTCCCTCCATTTCTACGCTTGGCTGCAAAAATATTTTGAATGCTGAATCATGAAAAAATACCCAGGTTAGTATTTAAAAACAGCTACACAAGGAGGAAGTCGTATTTTTTTTTTTTAAGCTTCTCAATGGAAGCACATTTATTTCAAACTTCCAAGAGACAATTACTTAAGAAATTGTGAGAAAAGGTTCTGCAGTATAGAGTATGTTTAAGATTTTAGTTACCTATCTAAGCAGTGAAACAGAACTGATTATCAATCTTTACAACACTTTAAAATACCAAGATTATTATTTTGGAAAGCATAGGTAATATGCAAGGCTTTTAGTGAGACAGGCACATACACATCACCCACTACAGTTAACAATATGGATCAGCTGGGAATAAATCTCTTAAATTATGAAAGTTATAGTTAAGAATTACCTTGAGTTCCTGAAGCTGATCAGGTTCATAGAGCTTTGGAGACAATGCTTGGGCAAGAAAAGCATCAAGTTCCTGGCGACGAAGTATACGAACCCCTGGCCACTGTACCATATACCTACAGAGAAAACCCACAATTATTCAGAGGCTTCCTTTAATAGGTAGATCAAGAGGTATTTTATGTTATCAGAAGTCACCAGAATGGAACAACAAAAAAAATCTTTTTTGTTGTCTAGACTTGAATAGTTAAAAAGGCCAAAACACTAAATAGATTTGAAGTTTAAATTTGTTTAAATTCATATGGAAGAGCTACTGGCTGGGAATCAGTTCTGCAAACCCTGCTTCCAGTGAAGAATGGGAGGACATGCCGCCAAAATAGAATTTGAAACATAAGTGGATTCCGATACATCTAAAAATAAATTAATATAAAGATTAATGGTCTTTTTATAAAGACTAATGGTTAAAGGACTTTGTGAACATGTTTTCCAGATAACACATTACTCTAGCCCATGAATTTTATGCTCATCATGCCTTAATGAACAACAATTTATATATGCCACATGTCTCCAGAGAGAAACATGCTGTCCAAATGAAATGAGGAGCTCTGCTTTAAGATTCCATAGGGGTAGACTATTTTTTTGTATACTTACTATTCTATAAGGAGAAAAAGAAAGGAGTTTTAGTGTTCAAAAGGCAAGATGAGGTTTAACAGAACTGAAAGCAAATTTACACTTATCACTCTCAAAACTGGCTTAAAATTTTTCACGTGCAACATGCTAACCTTGGATTCTGCCAGATTTGTAAGCTACTCATATTGAAATAATCACCCCTTCCCAAAAAGGTAAGCAGATCTCAATTCCTCAGTCAATTTTCGATCTGAAAATTAAACAGGTAAGTATTTTGGACCTTGTGACTTCCTCTTTGAAAAGCTGAAGTATAGAATTAATACTTCAACTGTTGGTTATCCATTGTCTCAACTAGATGAGCAATTCTAACACATCACAGACAGAGTATCATTCATGTGGACTTTGCATCTTGATAAGCTGCTGTGCAGCTGTTCTCTGAAGAACTCTCTCTCTTGCTTTACGACTTCACCAACACAGCCTCTGAGACCCCAAATGTTATTTTTTAGTGAGCTGAAGCCTAGATTATAGAAAAGGTAAACTAATTCAAATGCTACAGTGGCCTCTTCGCAACACGAGACTTTTTGTCCTCCTCCCCTCAGTCCTCTAGAGACTGAAGAAAGAAACGTTGAATACACAGCATGCTTTTAAGACTCACAGCAGCAATGTTCTAAAAACAAAACAACCCCCTTCTCCTAGTGATGCTGCAAACATGAATTAACACTTCCTACACTCGCGGTTTAATACAAAGTTAAATACGTAACAGAGATTACACAGTAAAATCTTTCCTTCATTCTGTTTTACCCTGAGGTAACACTGACCTTAGTACACAACAGAGCACCATAAGATGAGTGGGCACATTAGTTGGATTGAGCATTGCTGGTGTATCTGATCTCATACAGGCCAAAAATGCCCTCATTCTTCGGTTCTTGTCTTCTACTGCTTTTCCCAGCCACAGCTTCTTCAGATTAGGACAGGTCCATTCCCTGAATGCAAGTGCTTCCACCAACTCAGGGGTTTGCGGAGATTTTCCTTTGTAAGCAGCCCATTCTTTAATTATCACCGGTGAAACTACAAAATGGCAACAGTTGAAAGAAAACATTCTGAGTTAAAAAGCAGGGTATATTTAAAACTTTGTATGCGAGAGACTTTGATCCAAAAGGCTTCACTTCAAGACTGCAATAGATACCAATGGTCTGGATTACATTGCCAAATTGGTAATTCAAAGTCTGTATGGACCATCCTTCAATTATGATCACTTAGAAATTAAGTGCATGCAACCAAGTGTACACTAGGAACGTAACATTAGTATTTTCAAATTAATATACAACATAAAGGAACTACATATAATTTTCTAAAACGGCATAATTTGAAAATGCTATTTTCCACTAAAATATCTGCCATTGATGAAAAACCTACAATGATAAATAAAAATAGTACATAAATACAAATATATTCCATATGTGGTCTACGAAGAACAATATGATCCTAGTGCTTTTACTTAGATCAGAGTTGAAACTTATGTTATACTTGTTTGTGGTTGTTCAACTACCACAATGGAATGACATCTCAAATATGGATGGGTTTGGGGTTGGTTTTTTTTGCCTGAAAATTTTACAAAATATTACTTTACCTAAGCCTTTCAATGTACTGCACTGCTTTAAGAGGTCAGTATTTTTGTGTCTGCTAAGCTCCCTTTCATCCACACCAAAACAAAGACTGTTCAACTCCATATTGCTGCTAAATCATCTCCCTTTTTTGTTTGAAGACAACCAAAACAGAACACAAGTTTAAAAAAAAAAAAAAAAAAAAAAGGAAAGTCAAGACTGAGAAATGATACCTTTGGCCTTGGAATGACCCCAAGTTCGCCACAGCTCAAAATTTGTTTGCACCCTTCTTAACTCAGAGCCCAGTTATGCAGTGTGGAAAGATTCAAGGAGCTTGTTAGTGAAGCTTCAGGTTACAGCCTGGAGAGATTCAGTGCAGGAGCACAGACCTACTCTTTCTGCTAGAAATCCTTCTGTTAGCCATCGAGCAGAGAGTACTAGTGGTGCCAGGAGAGCCCTTATGGCTACAAAGCCTCCTTCAGCGATCAGACATCAGCCTTACAAGTAATTTTATAATTAGGGGCAGGCAAACCATGGCAGAGGTGATGATTGGGATTAAAAAAAGAACCTCCAGAACATCCCAAAGCATTCACATGCTTTTCTGCAATAAAACTAGTCTAGCATTATAGCTACATTTCATAGAGCTCAGAATAAGTTTTACAAAGATAACATGCAGCAATGAAAATAAATATTCTGATATATTTAGTCAGTAGCCTCACTACAAAATCATGTTCTATTTTGGTTGCTACCAGTTTTTACATGCCACCAAGCTATAGAAGATGGGCTTGAACAGCCAGCAGAGCCGCTCTGTTATTTGTGCATAGTTTATCACCAGTTTTCACTTCTTATTTAGGCCTGGGACAGTAAACATGAACAAATAAAAGGATGTATTTTATGTAGGCTTTCAAAGACTTGTTTAGTTGCTTTAGGTCTTGGAAGCAAGAGATACTTTGGGACTAAAACTTCTTAGCTCTCTCAGCAAACAGACAGGAAACACACTGAGGCTTCTATGCGGAACAGTTTAATCTGTTAGCAGTAAAAAAAACCCCAAACAGTTGACAATTGACATAAAATAGTTCTTTGTGTTTTGGAGTTCTTTTTGTCTTTCATACAACCTCCTTTTGCCAATAGAGGTGATGTTCCGAGCCACACTCAGTTCCTGGGTTTGGATGCCCCTCCAGAGGCAAGCAGACGCAAACTCTACGTGCCCATCACATTTTAGCACCCTCGGATGATCGCTTCCTCGGCTTCTACAACTCCTCTAACAGCAGGCAGCAGCAGGGAACAGAGCTGTACACTACACAAACGTTTCTTCCACACATATTTCGCATATAAAGACCTCAAGCTTAGAAGAAGGGAATATTTTATGTCTGTGTTTTCTATCTGCAATCCTATGTTTCAACATTCAATTCTGGTTCAGAGCTTTTAATCTGGGGATGAGCCACGGCCCTATGAGGTTAAGGCCACAGGAAGGGTACCTCAGTTTGCTCTCAAAACATATCGTCTTCAGTAACATGCTACCTGTAGAGGCCACACTGGAGATCCACCCTGGCTTCAAATTTTGCAAAGTAATGGTTATTATGGGAAAGGTAACCATGCTTCTTGCAGAATGGTTTAATACGAAGGTCACTCTAGCAGACTGGCAAACAGTATCCTCTCTGAATGATGGGGATGAGAAATTACAGCTGTAACATTTGACAAGTAACAGTAGCACCGTTCACCCAGATTTAGCATTTAACATAACAGGCGAATTGAGAACTTGTCCATATCCACTTATTTCTCCAGGGCATTTCTTACACCTTTGACAACTCTGTACTGGGACTGCTGCCAAAACCAGTCTTCCTCAGCTACTGAAGGAACTGAATTTTGTGTTTTCGTCCCAGGACTTCCACTTGGAGATAAGTAATGTCTACCCTTGAAGACTACATTAGCTACAACGACCACTCAGGACCAGTGTGTTCAGCCACAACACCACAGTGCTAATTATACTGGTTTTCATACTAAACTTCCTCCTGCTGCTGATCAGCAGATCTGAATACTCAAAGCAGCCTAACCAACTGCACAATATATTGACATCTGCTTTGAACATTACCCTCACGATGCTTTAAGGTCAATCCAAGTAAAAAGGGTCAGCGTCAATCTGCATTAGGGTCACCTGCTTGATAAACCTGCGAATGCTGTTACAGGCTCTAAAGTCATTTGCAACGGCATCCTGCACGCTCGAGCTCTCTGTTAGAGCCCTTGTTGCTAACTACAGCTCAGGTGGTTTTAGTATTCTCTTTGCATTTTTTTTCATGAACTGAATGTGAGGTGGGAGGTACCCGATACGACTAGAAGATGAGCTAGCTAATGCAGATTAATCAGGCCTCATTTTTAACCTTATAATCTTTACTGACAGCACGGCTTGAGCTAAGCATGCTTGATTTTGCAAAAGGGCTACTGCCCAAGTTACGGCTTTTCTTTTGGCAGAAAAAGCACCAGCTGAATACATCCTTGATGGAGAACAGTACATCACAAGGTGGCTAGGCTTAAAATAAGAAACCTTTGGATCCAACCAGGAGTTATAACAGCTTGCACGAGTGTGCATTTTTCCACAAAGTGGAAAGGGCAGATGGTTTCATCTACACATATGTATTTATCGGAACATGGGAAATAACCCCTTTCGGAGCTTGAAAAGAAGAGTCAGACACTTGGTTTCCATCTCCTCAGAAGAAAGGGCAGCTCAGCCAATGCTGTGCCCTTGGCAGCAAAAGCACAATCAAGAACTTTGTGATTCAGCTTTTCATATCCTCCGGGAGCAGACATGAGGACATGTAGAGCAAAGGCAGTACTTAGTAGACAATTATCACTGAAGAACCCGACTGACCACCTCTTCCGTCAGATCTGTTGTTTTTCACTGGCTTTTCAACTACATAAAAATAATAATAATTTAAAAGACAGGAAGTCATCCATCTTATGAAAGACCCATTATCCTGCTGTCTATACATTTGTACTAATACCGACATGTCAGTTTATTATGTATTTTTCATAGCCTCCTATAACCCTCGCATGCAACATACTTGCAAATTATTCATGTACAATTATTATGTTGCCAGCGGTGTGGGTTGTACAACACAGATGACAGGATTTTACATACTAATATATTCATTACCTCTCTACATAAATATTAAGGACAATATACATTTCTTTAGAAATTAATTTCTTAATTCTCTTAATGTCTCTTAATTCTTAAATTTTCTCTTAATGGTCTTAATTACTGTGTTTCGTAACTTACTCATTTTTGAGAGCAGCAAGAAATTAAGACACTGAAGCAGAATCAGCATCACTAATTCATTATAGCCTGGGTCCTCAGAAAAGTTAGCAAGGGCTAATGAGTGTGACTAATCAATCTCAGAAATCTGCTCTTGTCGCTTAAGACACTATTCTCTCTTTCCATCTTGTACAGCCCGTTGAATTCTTGCTACTTTGTAAGAGAGGTGACCAAAATAAATGTGTTCCTGCAACATAGCCCTTTCAAACCTCATGCTTGCATCTTAGCTCGAATCCATCTTTACTAGCATGTTCAGCTTTGCAGTGGAAGCAACTAACTTTTGGGAAGACAGAAAAATTAAAAAAAAAAAATATTTTTTAACAAGAGCGTGGTCAGTCCTAAGATAGAAGTAGGTCAATAGCTGAATGTATCCTGCAGCAAGATATGCCGGAGCTCCTGTAACTAAATCAAGTCAGCGGCAGCATTCTTAACCTCCACTGAGAATAAACCTCTGAAAAGCAGTATAAACGAAGAGAAAATAGAGATTATATAGGTTTCCCCAGTAGCTGACAGAGAACATTCTAGGTTTACAAGATCAAAACATTCTGAAAACCGACGCAGACCTTCAGCACTCAGCTACTTCGCTACTACAAAAGCTGTAGTATACTTTTAAGGACAGAAGTCTAATGAGGATAAATGAATACTGCAAATAACGTCACTATTTTAATTCTGAAATAACCTTGTAACCTGAAATACTATGTTGTGTGAGTTTAAAGAATTAAGAAGTTTGTGACAATACATGTGCTGAGATATTATTCAAGCAGGGTAAATACTAATTCCCCCAAAATAACTGGCTAAGATAAACAGTTTTTCAAACATCGCTGGAAGATTATCACCTTCACTATGAATGTACAGAAACATTTCATAATTAAAAAAGGAAAAAGAGAATGAACATAAAGTTTACAACTTATTATTATTTTTATCTTTTTACACCTGAAGACTGTGAATGATGCTTTCATACATTCTAAATATCTGATTCTTAAATTTAGTCTACTGACAGCAGACTCCTATATATAAATAAATACTTCTGCTGCTGCCATTCACTTAATGCTTCAGCATTCCTTTAACCTTTATAAGATGCTACTGTAAAGTTCACTCATTTCCTTGTATGCATTTCATTACAAGAAAAACACTCTAGAACGAGGAGGCTGAATTTTCTGGAATGACAGTAATTCCTTGAAGCAGAAGACTTAAAAAGACAACTTCCAGATTAACATGAAGATTAACATTCATCCCTCTGAATTAGCAAAAGGAACTTCTGACAATTCTGTTTGCAAAAGTTTAGTCTGTTTTCACCCAGGTCTACCTTTACTTATATTACACCTGACTTCTGCAGGTTTTAAACCAAGTTTTTATATGCCAATACCTGAAAGGTACTAGAGACTTGCAAATTTCACTGAAGTACATTTAATTATACATTAGAGAAGACAGGGTAAGTTAACATATGCCCACCCCATTTTTGAAAAAAGTATGCAAATTTGTATGCATATGCACAGAATAGAAGTTTCCTAAAATCGAGTTCTGCCCTATACTTTGAAAATTACATCACAAACTGTCATTACTTGCTGCAAGCCTGATAGCAGCTTGAGCATAGTTTTTAGAAAAGAAACCCCAGAGCTTGCTTAGAAATGGTAACATTCATAGTTCTTAAACTACTACAGGAAATAAAATTTCAAACTAACATCTTTTTCTATTATCCATGGGATCAAATAAGCCATAAATTCCTCCAGTGTTAGCTACACCGATTAAATCTTAGCAACTACTCTCATTCAAATCAGGGTACAAATGGATATGAAAACATAGCAAAAGGAAGAGAAATAAAGAATGGGTTCTACAGTACATACATTCTGGTGGAAGTCTGTTCTTTCTAAAAGCAAGTCTTTCAGTTTTCTTTCTGCTTTCTGCCAAACTAAACAGGACTCCGTAAACATACTGACGAACTGGCCTATAAAGGAGAGCAGCAGGAGGCAGGTCTTTGTTGGCTTCATCTTCTATAGAAACGGCAATTTTGATTTCACCCTTCGGCATGAAAGAAAGCAGAAAAATATGACATGTTATAGTGAACAGAAAGCATTTAGGTATGCATGATAACTCAATCCAGCACTAATATACATCTCATCTAGTCAAGAAAAATGTGATTCACCAGTAATGTGGCTCTTTGGTGCGTGAAGGTAACACCAGAGGAGGATTACCCTGCAGTCTACTTGCTTTCCTCCAATATGTCTCCAGGCTCTGATTATCCCTGTTGCTTTCCTCTTTCTCTTCTCCATCACGCACTTTTTTTTTTGTCTGGACTATCTGCAGGTGAGGATTACCTAAATACTGATCTTCAAATATGGATACTTTGAAGAGTGAAATACTACACACAGATATACAGTAATGCACTTTTAGATAGTCAAAGCACATTTGAAGCTGATCTAGATTTCAGATGGTTATTTTAAGAAAATATTTATGCTGTCTGAAAACACCAGTCTGACTTTTTGGTGCAAGGATTTGAAATAGTGTTGGGGACTAATTATAAAAAACAACATTATGAGAAGACCTGGTCAAAAAATCATAACTGGGTATTAGATAAGTAAGGTTGGTTTTGAATGTATATAAATAAAGCTTTAGCATTTTGTAGTTTTTCAGAAAAAAGCATGAAAGAACCTTTCAACATTCTCTCTCAAAACAGCAGCAACATGCTATATTTTCTGAGTCTGCGCATCCAACCACGTTAAGATTTTCTTGGAAAACAACTGACTTCACTGCATTGCTCCCAAACATCAGCCTTTATTTTCAATGCTGACAAGCAAGTGCTCTGTTTCGCTTTTACTTAAAAAAACCTTTAAACTGTCCCAGTAATGAATACTGTAAGTGAAATCTTGGAGTGATGACATTAGGATATTGTCACGTTTAACTTTGACAATGCTACTTTAGGTATGTCCAAAAGGTCTCTCTCTCTCTACACAATAGCAACATAACCCAGAACAGTTCTATGTGCCAACTTCTAAGGAATCCCATAATTATACAACAAGATCTGTCAGTGTACCCATGATATACTTCAGCTCCCCTGTCCATGCTTGTTCAAAAGCATTTCAGATAGTGGGGAAAGAAAAACTCTTAAGTAGTACTGATTTATTTGTTATGCAGCCACCTCTAGACTGACCTTTTTTCTCTGTTGGGACAGGATTTCTCAAATGCAGGCAATTAATTCGTTTCCTCCCATTGTGAGATACAATACATCAAGTGGGCAGGAGTGTTGGTCTGCTCGAGGGTAGGGAGGCTCTGCAGAGGGATCTGGACAGGCTGGATCGATGGGACGAGGCCAATTGTGTGAAGTTCAATAAGGCCAAGTGCCGGGTCCTGCACTTGGGTCACAACAACCCCATACAGCGCTACAGGCTTGGGGAGGAGTGGCTGGAAAGCTGCCCGGCAGAGAAGGACCTGGGGGTGCTGG
>JAVJGG010000037.1:637766-666563 GCA_035590195.1 Aviceda cuculoides | reverse complement strand
GCAACCAAGTTGGTGAGGGGCCTGGAGCACAAGTCTGATGAGGAGCGGCTGAGGGAGCTGGGGCTGTTTAGCCTGGAGAAGAGGAGGCTGAGGGGAGACCTCATCGCTCTCTACAACTACCTGAAGGGGGTTGTAGTGAGGTGGGGGTCAGTCTCTTCTACCAAGTAACAAGTGATAGGACAAGAAGAAATGGCTTCAAGTTGTGGCAGGGGAGGTTTAGATTGGGTATTAGGAAAAATTTCTTCACTGAAAGGGTTATCAAGCAGGAAAGTTCCTTTCCTGGAACAGGCTGCCCAGGAAAGTGGTTGAGTCGCCATCCCTGGAGGTATTTAAAAGACGTGTAGATGTGGTGCTTGGGGACACGGTTTAGTGGTGGACTTGGCGGTGTTAGGTTTACGGTTGGACTCTATGATCTTAAGGGTCTTTTCCAACTTAAATGATTCTATGATCAAACATCAAGTAGTATTTAAATGTACTAAGAATATTTGGCTATGCAAAATGTGAAACAAAACTGACATCAGTGGTCTTCATACACCTTTTGACTCTTCTCCACTTTTCTTTGATAAGGAAGAGAAGTGTAAGAACATGGCAGCCAATACAAGTTATGGTGCAAAATAAACACATGGGAAATAGGAAATCCAAACCTCAACCCTGATCCAGAAACTTTTTTCATGCATTTCAGATCCCGCCTACGGACCTTATTGTCCTGAAGCAGATTTTTAACATGAATATAAGTTAGCAGGAATGTGGAGAGTGCCATTTTGCTAGATGCTGTACAAATATGTACATTGAATGGGCTTGATGTACAAGAACCAGTACTAAGCGTTTTGAACTCTAAAGGGGAATATTAAAGTCATCTTGTTCTGGGACTCATCTATTTGCATTTAGAAGGAACAACAAACTTATGTCTTTTGAAACGAGATTAATTCAAATACAGAGTTGTGCAGGAACACCACTAGTCTGGCTCTGGTTCAACACAAAGCAGACTTTAGCAGCTTCCCAACACACTGAAGCAGGTTATGGCTGCCTATTTCTGCAAGAAGCTCTCCCCTGCTTTTCAAGGTGTCCCTATGTGGCCATTCAGGTAGATTTTTTTACCGGACACATTGAGCAGACGAAGAGTCCTAGGCTGTGTGAAAATGCTTGCAGCTTACCTGGCATCTTAAGACTAGCACATAAAATAGCCAAACCAAAAAAAAAAATAAAACCCCTAAGCCATCAGAAATGTTCTGCCAAACTAAAATGAACAGAAGTTCAGAACATCATTGAGTTAATCTATAATTACATTTTAGGATTATACAAAAGGGACTTCCTATAGCTGCTGTTTCTATCAGGGCTAGCTACCAGAGATGTGAGGGATCTGATTGTGAGGGAAAACAATCTAAGTATTTTTGAACACTGAAAATAGAATAGACTTGGCACAGACACCAAAGCACATACGCAGGAGTTTTTAGATGGAAATGGACTCTATACAAAAACACGCACACATATATATACACACACAGACAGATACACACACATGCAGAGACATAAAAATATCTACATATATTCAGGAAAAATGATTAATTTTGTAAGCAAACACTCCTAATTACAGTCTTCTCATATCTATTGGAACAATATACCAGACCAGATGAGTGGTTAGAAAACAGGGGGAAAAAAATTGTTAGAAGAGCTAAAAATGGACTAAATCTCAAAGCATTAAAAAGGATGTAAATTTATGATATTTTTTAGTCAGAAATGCAAGTGCAATTATCTTTACAGAATTGTTATTTCAGAGTACATAATTTTTTACTGTCATACCTTGGTTAGGACATGAAAGATGTAGGGATACATTAACCCCTTCTTGTGCCTGTGTTCTGCCACTCTTAATACTTCAGGTGCTACAGGAGGTAATGGAGGGGTAGTAATATCCATGTGGTTTCTGGTGGGCATTGACAACAGGCATGGGATTTGTGGATTACTGGTTTGATTCCCTTTGACATCAGCTGCCTGACTTCCTGAAGAAGCACTAGAGGAACCTTCTGCCTACAACAGAACATAGAAAATAAAGTGCTTTTGAACATGTACGGAAACATACGAGGAGATCAGCCAAGAGAAACAGCAAATTTCCTTCTTTACCCACAATGAAAATAGTAAATCTTCACATCATGTTGTATCAGTATGCAGAATACATTATCCAAAGCTAGCTAAAAGATTTTCAGAAAATGTAAACTTTCAGCCATTGTTTGCTAGCAGAAGCAAAATTACTGAAAAAAAAAAAAAATATTACGGTAAAGCTTTAACTTATTAACAGCAACAGTAATCATTATTTTCTTTAATTTTTAATTGCACATAGAGAAGGGGGACTGATGACCTCTTAATGAAATGTGAATGACCTCTTAACTAAGTATTTCCAATATGCTACCAGCAAAATGGGTTAACTGACAGTCAGAAAGTCTGTAATTTATCTAGACTTCCATTAACACATCCCTTCTCAGTTTTCATTTCTAAATGAAGCAGGAAAACCTACATAGTTCAATTTAAAGACATTTAAAATATATAGTGTCTGAACTCGAAAGCCCTGTAAATGTTTTGTTGGGCTTTTTTAAACATAGGATTCTTTTGTAAGAAGCAGCAGCAGCTTGTAAGAGAAAATGGCAACATTTTCTGACTGCAAGATTAAAGTGTCATTTTATTCTATTTCTAGAAATGTAGTTCACAAATTTATAGGAAAAATATGACACACAAAAATATACTGTAAACCTCCCAGTGAATAAGCCTTTTGTAAGCATTTATGTTGTATCTCTCACAGATACTACCAAAAAAAGTAGAATTCATTCCCCAAAATCCTTGTCTTCAAAACAGAAAGCTTTTTTTAGCTGAAGAGTTCATACTAGTTCATGCCTATAAACTATTATAGTAACATTAAAAACTTTTGAGACTGAAATTTAATTTGTTCACTTGATGATGGATCACATATGAGTATTTTTACAATTTGTGTAGAAAACTTCACATTCTTCATAAGACTTTAAAAGGAAAGCTGAAACAGAAGTGGACAAAGCTACGAAATCCTACAGAACGAGTAACATAATAAATAGGCCCAAATAAGCTCAGCTTGTTCATTACAGGCTCTTATGAAAAATACAAACTTGCATGTAAAAACCGAAAAACCCACACACAACCTCCAAAAACTTTCTATAGAAAGCTGTATATTAGTAAAAACATGCTCTAGCAAAATATCAAAGGGGCAACATTATTTTCAGATTACATTTTAAGCACACAATCAAAGAGGATGTTACTGAAAGATTATATTTCAGAGTTGGTAATCTAGACTTCATTTTATTTATAAAAATGAAAATATGTAGAAGAAATGGTTAAAACCTGTAATCTAGAACACTTCTAACAAAATATACTAATACAGAATATTTTTATAAACACATGAGCTATCCCAGCTCTATTAAATCTGTATTATATTATCAAGTATTTCTCTATCACTTTAAAGATTTTCATCCCCATCTTCTACTACCCCAGCAACTAAAAGTCAGTGATACTGGACCACAAAGAGAAGTTTATAGTACTGCTGATTATTGAGGGCACAGAGGAGAGAAGACAAAAAACCCCAAATGACAGCAATGCTTTCCCTGTTTGCACTACCCAGGTTCTTCCTGAATCCGCTCCAGCAATATTCAAACAACTAAGCTGAGAAACTACCACAGTTAAAAGTATTTTCTTTTCTTTAGTGCTATACATCCACCCAAATGAGAGGAGTATACCTTTGTCATGTATAATCATGCAGTGAGACAACTACGAGCAAGGAATTTTGACATTTAAGTCAAGTGAAAGGAGCGTCAACATTGCTGCTTCCTGCCTGATCTATGCTACGTTTTCAGCACTTTAAATCACCTCAGACATTCACATAGCTCATTCAGTTGAAATCTTCAGGAAATATTTCTTTTTTTTTTTAAAATCATTAACATATAACTCTCTAGGAAATGAGTTCATCTACAAAACGTACTCATCATCCTCCACGTCATGCTCAACAGATGCGACTGTCTTCTGCTACTGAAGGCCGAAGAAGTGGTTTGATATTAAAAAAAAAAAGGGGCAAGTAAAACTCACAAGCATTTATACATTAAATTGGATGCGCTTAATTTGGGCTCCATGCATCTATCTATTGGAAAGTTTAATCACTGCTTATACAGCTCTAACTCTGCGGGTACAACGAGAGGCAGCCAGGCCTGCCGCGCAGCACGTCCCACCGGCCCATCGCCCAGCTCCAGGGGAGGCACCACCGCTGCTCCGGCGGCTCCCCGCCTCCGCAGGACACCCCGCTCCGCAGCACACGCGCAGGGCTGCAGCTGGGACACACCGAGCTTCAGACGCGGCCCGTAACACAGAGGAGAAAGGAATGTAATAGGTCAAATCAGCATTTGCATATGGTGACTAATCCACAGGCAGATACAGTTATCGTACGGGGCGTAGTCTGCAAAAATAATAACCACTGATGGATGAAATCATCGGCTTGATATTTTAAGCACAAAGCCCAAGTTTACTGGAATTTCTACGCCAAAGAGACAGGGAAAATGTTCTGTTTGTCTACAGCGTAACTCGTGATTGGGTTTTTTTGACACGAAATTAACAGCTGGTGTGCAGGTCCCTCACGAAGATGCAGAGGTATTAAGTGCAAATGCTTTGAATGTTCTTTCCAAACACGGTTCAAACTTGGAATACAAACCATCATACTCTTAATTTGACAATTGTTTTAAATCTTGAAGAAATTTAAGAGCATAATGTTAAGTCTTTATCAAGGGCTTAGTTATCCCATCCGTTCTTAGCTAAGTAGCAATACAGTCTAACTGGTCCCACAGAGCTACTTTAATATGTATTATGTGAAATTCATACCAGGCGGTTATGAAGCACTTTTACTCCTCAGCTGAGCTTTAACACACCTATAATGGCCTGTGGCTAACATTGAAATGTGTTAGAGCTGTTCTCACTACACTGTAGGTTATATGACATGGACTCTGAACCCACAGACACTTAAGACTACTATACTCCTTAGTAAAAATCAAAATAAGGCACTACTGTAAACATGGATAGCAGTATCTAAGGATAAGATTGTCAGCTAAGGAGTAAACAAGTTTATTGATTTCTATTTTGCATTTTCTAACATATCCTTTTTAATTTTCATTTTTATGTATATGCTACAATATTCCTTGGAAAACTTACTGTACTTTAAAGCTGTTATTTTGTAATTCACAAAAAATGTGTAAAGGCTTACACTAAATCCTACAGATCAATATTGAAAATCCTACTCAGAGTTTGTTGTAAAGCTTTAATACAAAATAATAAATTGTGATGTTTGGAACTTAAGGAATTACCTTTGTTTGGTCTCCCAGCTCTCCACGAGTTTGACTTTCTGACTGGGTTCCTGTTTTTTCCCAGCCTATTTTGTTCCCACTGACATGGCTGAAAGACAACATAAAGAAAAACATTGTATTAAAGTGCTGTTTAAGATACAATGGGATAAATCCTTTGTGACTGTTATTGGAACTATGGGCCAGAGACCCTAATTTTAAGGGATGCTTTGTATTAGAAATGTCAATTTGTAGCAGTCTTGAAGAGACTTTAATACCGACATTTGTTCATTTACACTATGTCAACATTTGGATTGTACTGAAAAGCTGTACATTACAATGACTAAATAATGTTCACACAGGAAAAATTCTTGATTTAACTTTAAATATTTGTGATGATGCCAAGTAATGTCCCTCAATTGGAAGGCTATTTCTCCAAACTGCAATATAAATGACACTGTCTAGATTTCAGTTTCTAAATTTATTCAACATTTATTGCATAAAATGCATAAGGCAACACTATCAAAAATGCTGAAAAACATCTTGTATTGTTTTTTCTAAAGCAGATACATTGCCAGTTCTACGCTGCAGGGAAGCCATGCGAACTTACTTGAATTACTAAGCAAAACACACAATAATATTTAAAGTTGATAGACTGCATCAAAATAGTGAAGTCCAAGCCATCATGCATAATTGTAGACACATTCAGAATTTAATGCCCAGTAGTAACACACTATTATATACAACCCCAGATTTTGAGAGGCAATCACAGACCTGCTACAGCCCCAGGCTTTGATTCTCACAAAGTAAGCCGCTACACCTAACAAGACAAAGGTAAACACGAACTGCCTCTCTTCAAATTTCCTTTTTGTAGGTCAGGAAGCAGTAGTTAAATGAAAGTCTGCACAACTTTACATTGCCAAGGACAGACATATGATCTAGTGGAAGTCAGAAACACTTCTGCAGTAAACAAGGCACATTAGTAGAACAGAGCAAAACCAATTTCACTGCTGCTTTATTCAATGCATAGCCTATCAATGAGGGCTCTTAAGTCACTGTCCTAAATGGTGAATTTCTGACATTCACACCAAGTTTCTTCGCAAAGCCACGTTATCCCAAAATTTAAGAAGAGTAAACACTACCAATTCAGCGAAGTTTCATAGTTTTTAGCTACTGAAATTTTAATGAATTAGACTGTGAAGTAGGAATATTTCTTTTATACAAAGTAAAGAACTCGAAGGCTTTATGACATTTACCAAAATTTCACTCTCCCTTTCTTTCAATAAAACATAAGGGCAGAAGTGGAAAAACACCCAACATTATTCAGTTTTGGATTTCTGCTTGTTAAGGAACAAGGCAACTAGAGTAAACCATGGATGTGTTTGCAGTCATAGTGACCTAAAACTACTTTTTGAAGGTCTTATCATATCACTAATTTGCAGATTTCTTACTTTCAGGATACTGGTGAACAATTTTTAAAGTAGATTTATTTTATCAGAAACAGAGTAAGAAAACATCCTCATGAAAAACTTACTTCACTGCACCTCCATTGCCTTCATCATTGTCAGAAGACGAAGATGTAGAAGAGGCAGGAAAATAGGTTGAATCCACATGATTAGGGCTCCCACTCTGAGCTGGATTTATTGGAGAAGATCGTTCATACAATGGTGTATGTTTTCCTTCATGAGGAATGTTACTGTAGTTGTTCTGCTCAGAAAGACTTTTTCCGCCTGTTTCCAAGGTGATGGCTGGCTCAGAGAGACTATATGGGTATGGACCCTGACCTTGGGCCCCACCCTGATTGGACATCTGCTGGGCCTAAAATAAAGGGATCTTTCTTAAGTAGAAGGTAACAAAAAGGCTTTTCTTTTAAAATAAAATATATTTTTTAACCAAGCAGCATTTTCCAAATGCACACATCAAATCTCGGCCATCTTGGACATCCACAAAAATTGTTCTACCAGAGTCTGTAGCATCACTACGGTTCCAGACTTCAAATTCAGTCAGTGAACACCCATGCTAAACAAGTTAGATCTACCTTTCCCACCTAGATTTTAATTTGATGAGCACAGCAGGTTTCTTCCAAGGAGAAGGGCAGAGGGCTATACTTACCACAGGTTTTGCTTGTAGTGAGGTCTGTGGAATGTTAAGCATCTGAGAAGGAACATATGGTGGCACTATCCCAGGCATACCAAACTGATTTGGTCTGGCTGCTGTAATGCAAACAGGGAGGAAGGGAAAAAAAGAAGAGAAAAAAAAAAAACAAGAAAAAAAACCAAACACTCATGAAAATGCTCACTATTTGACACAAATGTTACCCTTTTTATCTTTTTGCTTCTATGGTTTATTTATTCTTGTTCTGTTGGCATTACTATTTTCTATGTGTATGCCTTTAAGTAGTTTTATTCATTTTTGCCTATTAATAAAAACACTCAGTAGGTTGTGAAGTCTATTTTACTTGTCTCACCTTCTCCAAGTTCTTTGTATCTCTTATTACTGCATATTTCTAGTCTACCTGGGAATCAAAGGAAGCTTAAAAAAAAAAAAAAAAAGCCCAAGAGCTGTCATAACGAAGAAGCCAGCAAAAACAATGTCACACACACACATAATGCTGGCACTTCCTATCATTTGAATATGTGACCTAGAGTAGCCTTGATGCCCTTTAATGCAGGTCTGTGAATGTAGATAAAAGACACCCCCAAAAAAAGAGAAGAAAAATCTGTATTAATATACCAGTACGGTAACTGAAAATCTTTAGAAAATTTCAGCTGAAATTATGTTTTAGTGTTAAGAAGGAGGTATGTGTGGTAAATCCTGTGATCATACAGTTCATTTCTAAGCCTTGAGAATAATCTGCAATACCAGAACAATTCATGGTCGCAATTTAAGTGGGTATGTTACGACATCAAAAAAATCACAGACTCTAAGGGGATTTCTCAAATATCAGCTAAGTCCAGTGAGAATCACGAAATATGCTTTATGGAATATAAATAGAAGCTGTCTTCATGATTGGGACCAGTCACCAGATTTCAGTTTTTTACAGCACCAAACTCTCAAGTGTCCTAATGCTAGAACCGATGCAGCAACAGCTAAGAGGAAAATCAGTCCAGGTTGTTCTACTCTTTTGGGGGAAAGAACACAACCTCTACCCATATCCTATGAACACCTTCTTTTGAAACCTCATATTCAAGGGTCAATGAAAATTGCCAGAGAATATAAACATTTTACCATGTTACTATTTCTGATTTAGGTTTATCACAGGTTTTAGTTAAAACGAAAAGCCTTTTTTCTTTAATTACTTACCTAGGTAATGTGGTGGATGAAATGGCATAGGTTTATTAGTTGCTGAGTAATAAGCAACTGCTCTCTTAAATCGAGTAACTTTGTCATCTGTTCTAGACTAAAATAAAAAAAAAAAAAAAAAGATCTGTCAGGAGCAAATCTGGGCATGTCATCTACAGGTCAGCACTGTACAGTAGAGTAGTTAACGTATACCACATCACATACAGTATTAAGGCCTACGGACCCTTGAGGACTACAGCACTACTCCAGCACAAGAAATATTATGTCAATCTGTGTAACGACAAAGCTTGCAAATACTGTCTTCGTGTAACACTGATTCTCGATGACATGCACAAAGCCAGACTACGAAATCCCTTTGGTTATCAAGAATTTAACTTTAAAGCACTGAGGGTAAATGCAGTATTTCTACCTTCAGAAGTATGGAAAGCGAAATTAGAGTATCTAAGACACTGCATATACTAATAGGTTCCTATTACCAACTGATGTAATACACTATTTTTATAGAATGCAATTCTTCAACACAAACAAAACACATAGTACAATTGGTTTAAAAAAGACCCCCAAACCAGTATTTTGCTTTGGACTTTACCTGTGAGTGCTGAAAAACATCTTTTGCTATGGCATCCAAATCAGTGGTGTCCTGAATATTACGGACGTAGTCAGCTACGGCTTTGATCACTACGTCACAAGGTGGTAAAACTAACTGGTGAGCACGTACCTATGCAAACAAACATACAAGCCAGTATGAAATAACAGGGTAGCCCAAGATACTTCAGTTACACAGCAGAGAATTAAACTATTTATTTACTGAACATATATTCAACAAATTCCATGTTGCCAGACTTTGCATCTAAGGATTTTTGGGCCTTCGACGTTGTTTTTAAGACTTCACCTTAAACAATGACTCGTACTTGTCCTCTATGGTATAGTTATATATATATAGATAGATATGTGAAACCTCACCTCCATGTAAATATTTGCTGGTTAAATATCAGCTCCAACAACAAACAAGGTCAACAATGCTATTTTACTGCTTTCTAGCTAGACATTTCCTCTAGTGCAAAATGCTTTATCTAGTGAATACATCCATTTTATATACACATACACATATATATATATGCCAGAAAATACTGTATTTTGACACAATTTATATTCTGAATGTAAGGTGCTATCAGAATTGATGAGAGAGATCCACGGGGAACAAGATGATCTCTATGTACACAGAAAAGGGAGGATTTGAAAAACAAATGGGAAAAAAGGAGTCTCTCAAGGAAACTGGTTTTCAAGATTCTACAGAAATTGGCCTAAAAATCAATACTTGAAGATTACATAGTTTAATAATCAGTGTTTTAAAATTTTGTATATTTCATTATCTGTAGTAGAATATACTCATACAGCTTCACATTATATATAACATCTCAGGCTGAAATTATTTTTATTTTTTTTTATATTATACATCAACAAAGAATGACATATGGATTTCTCTTGTTGCTATGATGTGAGCATAGTTACTTTCTCTTTCAAGCATTCCAATATCAGCATGGTTGCAGGGCTGCTTACTCTTTTTGCAGACACAGAGGAAATTCTTAAGATAATTCCATTGATAAAATAGTTTCAATATTCTGGCATTAAAATAATTGATGTTTTACCACCCACTGACAGATGTGTCTGACCTCCCATATTCACCGACTATTTTAAATGGATTACAAACACATGCTTAAATGCATGCTAAAAATTTCCCTCGAGTTTATGACCTGAGCCCGTACAGACCATAGATCTGTCTACAAATCAGAGTCCGCAGTACAGTCTACTCAAGATGTTAGGAAAATGATCAATTCCCATCGATTCGCTGGTCTAAGGCCATGGGTTTGAAAAGATAAGAATCACTTTGGACTTTGCAGCAAAAGACCTCTCTGTAGTCAGAAGAAAGAGCTGGAAGAAGTTTGTGGGACGGCGTCCAAAGCGCCTACAGACGAAGCTCCCGCAGCTCAGCCACTGGCAGCTGCAGATGGATGTGCTGTACCAGGGAGTTCGAGCCTCGGGTCTTTGGCCTGATCCCTTCTGTGTCCACATGGAGAGAGGAGGGGAACTGGATAGTCCTGGAAGCCCTGGACTTCCATCTCAACACTCTCAACAGGCTCCTCCTGAAAATAAACTGAGGATTATTCAGCATATGATTATGGGAATTACTGCTCTTACATGCTCTGCATGATCCTGTATGGGGTCTAAGAGACTCCAGGTCAAACACCCACCATGGAACACTGAAATGAAAAGCAGTGAGCGGTGCCGCCGGCTGGGTCTGAGGAACTGCTCAACCACAGGTAGCTCCTGCTACTTTCCCTCCGGGCTGCACAACGTGCATGCTCAGAGGGGCCGGAAAGATGTCTCCAACTACATGTCCTAAATTTTAGAGGATGCCTGAGGAATTTCTAAAAAATTCTCTGCGGAACCTCTGTGCAATTCTGGAGCACTCTGTCTATGCCTACAGGGGCAGCTAGGTTTTTGATTTTAACACGTCTTAACCTGCTTATTTGCAAAATGCAAATTCAAGACTTGAGAATTATTAAACAGTTTTATTTTTTAAGAGATGAGAAAATGTGAAAAATCTTTATGCTTGCATTCTACACAGAGGTATTATACTTTACTAGAAAGTACTGCGATTCAGCCCTGTCAGAAATGTTTATGCAAAATTCTGATTAATACTTCATTAGTTTTATCTTTGCAACTTTAAGATCTGTACCACAACCTGTTTTTATTTTATATGGAATCTACCATATGTAATTATTTTCTTTCCTACCCTTATTTGATCCACTCATTATGCAATTTCTTAGACTGGCTTCTTCATATTAGGGCCATGGAATTCTTGCCCAGATTCCCGTTTTTATTAATTTCTTTCTCCTAACGTCTACTTTCTACAAATGTCAGGATATTCATTCTATACCTGGTCATTCTTTACCAGAGAAGCTCCACATTCTATGAGCCTAAATTAGGAACAGCTCTGCTCCATGTGGTCAGTGGCATGGTAATTATTTCTGTTTCAGACAGTAAAATCTAAATTTTCACTGTGTGCATTCTGAATATATACACCAATACTAAATATAGATCACATTTGCATGTAAGCTTACAGTCCTAAATATTGATAATAAAATTTTGCACCCAATCTGCAAGCAGAAGTAATAGATTTTCTTCTCACTGGTTATCTAAGTCGTTTTATGAACACCTACCATTTTATTTGTAGTTGTAACAATTATACATCTCTAAAGCAGCTGAATCATAACATGGCTGTGTCATGCTACACGTGTTCTCTGCACAATCGCTTGGAAAAACCCTGCATTACTACCTAAGTGTTTCTGCTATCTCTGCTTGAAAATTCAGTGGATGAAAGGAGTAAGCAATCTATCATTAGTTTTATGTGATCTCCAAGATAGTAATATTTAATAAAGCATAAGCAGCTAACATCAAGAGAAGACTTCACATCACTTTAGCACTAATATTCAGCTCAAGCCCTAGAAGTATGAAGCTCAAGTGAAACATATTAAGGGCTTACTATGCTTATCACCCCCAGTATAGCAGCTTTCAAACAAACAGCCTAAGGACCTCACTGGAGCATAGTCTTATTTCCTGAAGTGAGACCTTCTGAAAGTATGTATTACAGTTTTAGAGACATTTCAGATATTTGGATTTTATTTTCTTTTATTCTGTTTCAAAGACATCCAGTCCAGAAGTGAGAACACCCTCAAAACTAAAAATGTCATGACCTACACAGAAGCCAGAAAGGTGGAGAAATAAGATGTACTTTCCTCATATTAAAGAAGAAAAGATTTCTATTCATCTTAGAACTTTCCAGAAAGCCAAACTGTTGATTTTGTACTGAATCATAAATAATGTTTCTAATACTGTGTGCATTAAAATACAGGCTAAGTCTTACTAAGGGTGAGGTATGGGAAAAATTAAGACCTAACAGCAAAAGTTACAGAAGACATGTTCATGGTTCAAACTTACTTTTAGCTGCACACAAAGCATTTGAGAGCAAAATCAGCATCATATTTAATGAATTTCTCATTATAAGATTTCTTCCTAGAAGGTATTTTTTTCCTTATCCACTACAGAAGAGTTTCAGACAAGCAACAACATGGAAAATCAATTTTGGAAAGGCAAACGTGTAGGTGGATCACACACTTGGAGGTGATCAGGTTAGAAAGCATGACATCTGAAAACAGCACGGTTTCTTTGCTAGTTGTCAAAGGACTACTTCAATTTCAGGACAGACCTCTGACAAAAATCACAAGCTACCTATTAATGCACTCTGAAAAGATTAAGTGGGGAAAGGAAATTAATTCTACATAGGTATTTGTCAAAATGAGAGGCCAAGAAGCTACAAGAAAAAAATGTCTTGGTTTTGACAAAATAAACTTGCAAAAATGCTTTATTGAAAGAGAATAGACTCACATATGCATAACTCCATGGGACTATTAGGACCGTATAAAGTACCTAAGCTACACTTGGGAAAAGCTCCCCAATGCCCACTGTCTCCAGGAAGCGAAGCCTTTAAAAGCTAATCGACACCAGTACCAGCATTTACTGTTGTGCCTGCTGGAAACAGATAACTCGTTTAGTTTTATTTTCAAACCACTAAAAAAGAGATCTCGAACAATCAGTTACTGTGAGATGACACATAGTGAACATTTTTTTTTCCACTGGTGAGAGAAAAGATACAAGGAATACTACAACAAATTGCCTGGGTTTTGTTATTTTTGTCTAGTAATTTCTATTAGAGATCGTATCCAAACGGTTTGGATCTTGTTACCAGCCTTCGAATGTTAAAAACATTTAATCTTACAAGCTTGTAGTGCATCTGAGCTAACGACATACTTTCTGAAGAGGCAAGGAATTCCCTGGATGACTTAAAATCCTCTCAAACCAGCAAAGCTCAGCTTTTCCCTGAAGATCGGGTTATTCTATCAGCAATTCTCTCTCCTCCTCCCTCCATCCCGGTTGGGAACCTGACCTCTTTCTACTTCTGCATGTCTTGACGGAAACAAGAATACATACAACATGGAGATCATTTGCTAACAATTTATACACATAGGACTCTGAGAAAACCAAATCTAAACAGAGGAACAAAAATGTCAGAAAGAAAAGAGAGAGCAGAAACACAAACCAAGGATGTGATACGGACAGACTTCATGAGAGACAACCCGCGTGACAACCCTGCACACCGCCACGAGCCAAGGGCTGGGCTGCCACCCAGAAAGACCTAAACAAGCTAGAGGAATGAGCCAACAGGAACCTTAAGAAATTCAACAACTCCAAAAGCAAAGTCTTGCACCAGGGCAGGAATAACGCCTGGCTACTCTGCAGGCTGGAGTTGTGCCAGCTGGGGCTCTTGGAAGACAGCAAACCGAACGCGAGCCAGCAGGGTGCCCTGGCAGCAGAAGAAGGCCGGCTGCACCCTGGGCCGTGTAGCAGGAGCACGGCCGGCAGATCGAGGGTTCTTGCTCCTCAGTGCTCGTCAGACCACCTCTGCAGCACTGCATTCAGTTTTGGGCTCAAGCCAGATGTCAAAAAAAGCTGAGCTAGTTCTGCAGAAGGCCATCAAGATGGTTAAGGAGTTGGAGCACTTACTCTATGAGAAGAGGCTGAGGGAATGGGGCTTATTCAGCCTGGCAAAGACGAGGCTTTGGAGATACCTAACAGCAGCCTTCCAATACCTACAAAAAGGCTGTCAAGCACATGGAGCTGAGCTCTTCACAGTGGTGCACTGCGGAAGAACGAGACACAACAGACATACCCTGAAACAAGATGGGTTCAGACTGTATACAAGGCAAAACATTTTTACCGTTGGGACTGTCAAACCACGGAGCAGGCTGCCCGGACAGGTTGTGCAGTCTCCAACCTTGGTGATTTTCAAGACTAGTCTAGGCAAAGCCCTGAGCAACCTGTTCTGACCTCAAGCTGACCATGCTTTTAGCAGGAGATTGGACCAGATGACTTCCTGAGGTCCTTCTGGCCTGAATCATCCTATGATGACCCTTATCATAAAAAAAAAAAAAACAACCAAAAAACCCCCAAAAAACAACCAGACAGACATTTACTTTAAGCATCTCTTAAGAGTACTACCTTTGTTATCTGAGCAGCAGCAAATTACCTAAGCACCTACTTAGCATATTAGTCTCCCTCTGGCAGACACCCTCTGAAGTCAACAGAGAAAGACAAGAATTTCCTAGAGCAATTCAGAGAAGGAGCCTAACCTGCATATTCTGGATTGCTGTCTGGAAGCATCTCTCTGCCTCTTTACTGAGATGAAACAACCAAGGAGATTAGGTTTCCCCACATACGCTTCTTTTCAAAAAGGGAGATTGCATTAATACTTGTTTCTAAGGTTACCTTGTGAATAAAGAGTCATCATTTCTTCAGTGGTACGTGCTCCCAAATAGGTACTAATTCATTCCAGAGATAAGAAACTGCCCTCCTAGTATCATTCTGATGGTATTATACATTGATCTTGAAGCTCCATAATGTAAAAGCTTTCCCAGAATACGAATGGAATTCTATTTGTCTTAAATCCCAAAGCACACAAATAAAAAGTAGTGTAAGGCTAGTTTCCGAACAAGGTCTAGTGGTCAAATGATTTCCCAAGAAGTCTATCAACTCCTTTCTTGTTTCAGCTTCTGATTCAGGTGGTCATTTCAGTGAACTCTGCTCTCAGTCAGGTAACAGGATGCAAGCACAGGTCTACACATTTATTAGATGCATTATCTGTTTACACAGTGACATTCAGACAGACAAGATCCTGACTCACAACGGCTCGCAGTGTCAGTTTTTGATTCTTTTTCACTTTTGCAAGAATAGTAATTGAAATATCTTCATTTAAATTTGGCCATGGAACTTCTAACAATTCTGGTGAGCTGATGGTCATTGCTGGTGTCTTCTGAAAGGCATGGCTTTTTATTCAACATGTAAAGATGTTGTCCTGACTGTTAGGTTCATTTCCTTCTAGACGTGAAATATGGATTCTTTCCTCAGGTTTCCATTTCCCTTCCTTTTTCCCATTTCTACTCAACTGTTCCTAGATAAATACACCACCCTCATGTCCCTCTTTTAAAGAGGTAGTGGTTCCTCACTTTTGCTTTTTTTCACCTCACTATATTGACACCAGAGCAGACACACCAATTTCCTACCAGTGAAGACTGGCAGTTTCTTTTCTAAGTTACACTTTTTGACTGGTGAACTAGAAAAGCTTCTCTTGTAGGAAAAGTAACCATTTTGCTACATCATAATAAAAGATTGAGAAAGAATGCAGAGAATAAGTTGTACATTATTAACTGTCATAGTTCTCACTGAAAAGCAACAAATCAGGCCATAGGGAACTGAATCTGTTATGCTCAAGACCATACTGTCTTAGATACAAAAGATTAAAATCTTTACACAATGAGAAAAAGTTTTCTAAATCCTGAGTTGAATAAGGTGTGGAATTAGGGCACTTAGTTCCCCAAGCACAGAGAATACTCAATGGTAACTCTAAATAGACACAACAAAGCAAAGTTTGTAAGTATAGCCCAGGGATGACATCCTGGGCAACCGCAACAACCTCCCTCCCACCATCTCCAGTTTTCATGACAGCTTGCACTTTTTGTAACTGTTCTGAAACTACTTCTTGCTATCAAGCTTGTGGCTAATACAAATGTGTCTTTTAGGGTTTTTTTAAGCATTCATAAAATTTACAATAAATATTGCTTTCTGCACATCTACAATTAACAGAAGAGGTCTCTACAGAGAGAGCTATAATGACATCATCGACATACTAGTACGTCAAATGAAATGAAATTGAATTAATGAGCTACTGAAACCAGTTATAATTTCAAACCATGAGCACTGTTGAAAATGAAGCTTAAAAAAAAAAAAGAAAAAAAGCAAAAAAGCAAGTTGTTCCATGACCAGTAACTAATGAAGATTGTTTTCCTGTAGACTAATGTCCTTGTTGCTCTAGCCCTTCTTCTTTCTCTCCCTTCGACATCATTATCAGCCAGGAGACAGAAATGCTGCGGTTAGTTTAGGGCTATGTACTTAACTACCCAGCAAGCTGCTGTGAAATTAAACAAATCATGTTTTGTGCTAGCCTTTTCCCTCAGTAAGGGCACTAATTTGGGTCTTTTTCATTGGTAACAGTGTATCAGCTTTCACACAGCCTGTAACAGCAGAAAGGGAACCGCTTTCAAATCTGATTAAGGTTGGCCAACAGGGAGGACTGCCGAACACAGACCTGTGACGCTCTAAGGAAACAAGTTATATTTCCTTAGGATGACAGCTACAAAGCCCAATTGGTGTTTCTACTGAAAATGTAAATCTAGAAGCAAAGATGACAAATACCTAATTTTCATTCAAGTAAATCAGTATATATTTAGAAGGCTTTTCAGAAGATCTAGGTGTTTGAAGTAAAACAAGTCTGCTCAGCCTAACACACAGAAGAGTATTCTGAACATAAAGTTTATCAACCACTTTGACATAAGTCCTACATTTCATTCTTTTTAGTAAAAAATGAAAATGCAGGCACACTCTTTCAGACTCATTTTTTCATCTCAAGTTTTACAAGGAACTTTATAAGCAAACATGCATGCATATTTTGTTTTGCCACTACAATGTGCTGACACTCACCTTTCTAAACACAGGAGCGGCAGCAAAATAGGGGATGAGCGTAACATCAAATTGTCACAGCTGTTCACTAAACAATGCACGTACAAGCCTTAAAAACTCTGCTGAAAGTCTTGAAGCTGTTTTAAAATTCTATCTTCAGCAAAATAAGTTACAATTTTTCAATGCTTAATAAACTTTTGGAACAGAACGGGGAAAAAACCCCACATATTTTTGTTGTAGATACAACAAAACAGTTACAAAATTTACAAAAAGCAAATCGATCAGCTGCATGGTGCACCTTAGGAGAAAGGGGAAAAGATATGTCTATCGTGGCAGAGAGAAAGAAAGGTCACTGTTATTCCATTCTTTGATGTGTCCAGTTTCCCTTTTATAGCTGTCTACTTGGCAGATGCACAAAGCAAGTGTGGTGAAGCAGCAGAACAGACATGCTGTAAACTAAGAGCATCAGATCCAAGTTACTTGTCAAAAAAAAAAAGAAAAAGAAATCTGCTGAAGGCCACGTTAGCTTTCTTGTGCAACCCATTCTCTAGCATATTTAAGAAATACAGAAAACTATTACACACAAACCCAGATCAGTAGAAAATAAAACAATATGGTCGGAAGATATCCAGCTAATTATTTTTGACAGTTGAAGAACATGACTAAACAAAAAATCCTCCTCTTAAAAACAGAAGAGAGTAAGAAGCTACATTCTCAAAGCCAAACAACACTGAAGCTATATGGCTTATGTAGCTGAAAGGCACTGAGGGGGATCACAAAGACTAAGTTTAGCCTTTTAAGGCTAACAGCCCCAGGTATCCTCTGCAGTCAGCAGAGAGGGACTGGGACACCAGAGGGTGAACGAAAACAAAAGCCTTGCATAGCTGCTGTGAATTAACCTACTACACTGCTCTGATTAACTATTATGATTGATTTTAGCTTAATGACTCGTAGTTGTATTGAATTTGTACCTTAAG
Organism: Aviceda cuculoides; assembly: GCA_035590195.1. Classification (NCBI taxonomy): domain Eukaryota; kingdom Metazoa; phylum Chordata; class Aves; order Accipitriformes; family Accipitridae; genus Aviceda; species Aviceda cuculoides. Next base: position 648,313 of record JAVJGG010000037.1, on the reverse strand, counting down.
TGAAGCTAGTGGATGTTCTGGACCAAGTAAACTCCAATGAAAGGAAGCCAAATCTTCATCAGGTAGAATATGATTACCTAGAACATAATGCAGAACTTTATTTAAGTACACCATAAAATGTTACATACTGTTTCTACATACGGCAAAACAAATTTGCAATCAGTGCTCAATTCCTGATCAACAGGGTTAACAGAGAGTCTAAACTTACAGACACCTTTTTGTTAGTCTAGAAAAACCTAATCAGCATGCTTCCACTGCAGCAAGACATACTTCCCTCTGTTCGAGGAGCACTCTTCCATGAAACCCAGCTCGCTTACAGAAGCAACAGAGCCAGTCACAACACACAATGTCAGCCTCAACCTGGCATGTCCTATCAGGGGAGCCTCAACTGGATTCAGTAATGCGGGCACAACAGTGTAGGAACACACTCTATTGCTCTCCAACACAGCTGGTAAGCCTGTCCCGCATCCCAGCACGCGCCATTCCTGACCTGCATCAGAGCTGCCTCTGGAACCTGCGCTCTGCTCCACCACGCAGCGTGGCTCAAGCAGCAAGCCACCCGGCAGATTTATTTAACCCTCAGGAACGTGGGCAGCTCTGATGACACTTAGCAGGTTCCCAATTCCTGAAGTTTCTTTTGCCGACCTGACCAGGTCAGACAGGAGCCTGGGCTGGCAGCATCAAAGTAATTGGGAATTCATGTAGTTGTTTCAATGAATAGAGCTGGTGGCTATATTTACCAAGCTGTTCATACCAAATGGAAGATCAGTTAAATCATTTTGAGTTTTGGTTCCCCCCCCCCCCAAAGCACATCACGCTCAGAAAAAACCCTAAAATATTCTTACTAGGAAGTATTTAAAACATTTGAATTAATCAAAGACTAACTAATCAACCACTGACAGAGTTCAGTGTCTGTGGAGCCAAACTTGACGAAGAGCTAAACAGAATGTATTACTACACTTCTGGTAGAAAACTTAAGGATATTTTCAATATCTGGTTTTATAGAGCAGCAGCTTAGCAGTGAATGCATAGTTCTCGTTACTGTTAATATATTTAGAGCTTTTTTTTTTTTTTTTAAATTTCACAGTTTGGACAGCATCTTGAACTCTCACCTACTCATAAAGAATATGACACGATTCTTTGAATAAGCCAACAATTGTTTACTTTCTTAGTATTTTGCTTGTAAAATAATCTAGTTTGCTTTTAATGCTCTTTAACATGTGAAAACCAAGAAAGCTGTCCATTGCCTGTCGACTAGGAGATGCCCTCTTAGAGTGGGAAGTCTTCGTGGCCCATCAATACTTCGCCTACTGCCGAGATCTCCAGCAAGGAGACATTATGATCTTTATTCATTAGGAGCTAAACTTTAAACTCACATCAGAAAGATTCAACAAGTTTGTGTATAACAGCCACATTCCTACTAATCTAATCAAGGTGGGATTAGACAGCCTTTATAATGCAGGTCTGAAAAAATCAATTACGGCCAGACCACTAGACAGTTTTGTGATAACTAACAATAACTCCTGCAGATGCTAAGATTACCTTTTAAAATAGTCAGAGCTTCTCTCCCTTCCACCAAAACCTCAATCTTGTTTGGTCTCCATCTGTCATTTCAGTTAACTCCATCCCCTTGAACACACACATAAGACAGTCTGACCATTTGATCAATTCTCACCACATACTGAATTGTAGAATTTTGGATGTTGAAGTGCAGCAGTGTCTTCTCTAGTCCAAATAAGGAGTGATGCCCGTACTTACCTTACATAGTTCTAAAATTTTACTGAGAAACAGAATGAGACTACATAACTAAACATGTTACAAAGTACTGTCACAGTGGGAAAGAGATCAACGTTACATAAGCAACCTCTATTTCTTGACCTGGCTGAACAACCTCAACATATATTGATTTTTCCCGTTTTAATGGCTTATTATAGTGCATGCCTTAGGTTTTTTTAAAGCAATTAGATACTAATTGAAGCCACTGCCCTTTCTAAAGAGTTCACTGAATTACAGCCCTATACCTCAAACTGTGTTTGTTTTTCTACTGCTGAAGCTTGGGTTTGGTTTGTGGTTGTCAGCTTTTTTTTTTTAAATCATTCTGAAGTATTTGAGTCAAAATTTACAAAAGAACCCAAATCAACTCCCTGTTTACATCAAAAGCAATTAGGACAGAACTTTTTAAGAGCACGCTCTGTGAGGATACAGTACCTTGGCCACATTTTAACTACCCATGACAAGGATATTCCTGGTATTATAAAGCTAGAACTACAAAACCCTTCTGCATGAAAAGCTGCAAGAAGGAGAAAGCTATAAAACAAATGAATCAGCCACAGAGTATATATAACCTTCTCAGAAAGTAATCTTTAAAAATTTGCCTGGTTGATACAGACGGAAAGCTATTTTGCTGAAATACTTCAATAGAGACTTCGTCCCTGAACATATCTCACTCCCAAATAATCTGACATTGAGATAATTTTTTTAATTGACCAGTTAGGTGTCATTCCTCGGGCTCCTCCAACTGCTGAATGTTTGGCTGAGTCATTCAAGACTTTTTTCCTCTTTTCAGCATCCCCAAATTGACCATTGAAGCTAATGACAAGAAAGTATCTGAAAACAAAGAAGTTTGAGCTTTCTGTATACAGGGAAGCAGATTTGCAGACTTAAAGCTGAATACTGATACAGCTGTTGTGACAGTTTTGGCCTTCTGTAATTGTAAACAATAAACCAGCATCTTAACTGCAATTATTTCAGAATACATTAATTTATTTCTAAACAAAGTACTAGCATGGGGAGTTACACTGGCGTACCCAGAACAGAAGAGCAATGTAAAAGATTCATATGCCTTCCCGTGCCTCTCACTTGTTTTTTCCCATTGTGATTTTCTTTATTCTACTTATCAGGTTCAAAAGAGACCCAAAGAGGCCACAGGAGCAAGGGGAGAACAACCTGTGAAGCCAGACAAGCCCTCAGATATTATATAAAAATACAAAAATTTAGATCTGAATGAGCTACCCTGCTTTAAACAGATGCCACACTACACAAAATTAGGTGCCTATATGCATTTAGTATTTAATTTAAAAAAACTGAGGTAACTATATTCCTAAAGTTGCACAAGTTAAAAAATGTTGCCACTACTTTAAGTCAAACCCTATCTGTTTGCTGTAAGCTTATATAAGCATTGTTTAGATCACCAAATACCTAGGTTTCCTAATACTAATATAAAAAAAGAAACAAACACCTCATCACAGGAAGACCTCCGAAGTATCTTCTGTTCTAACCTTGACTTCCATAAACTTTACTCTCTTCTGCTTACTCATACTGAATACACACACAAAAGAAAGGCAAAAGAACACAGGAAACTAAACTTGTAGATGAACTGGGTTTTTTTTTTAACCTTTGTACCAATTTGGAAAAAAAAAAGCTACAAAATATCTCTCTAGTAATCATGTGAAATGACCTCAAGTTTCCTTCTCCTAAGAGCAAGCTGAAAAGTATTTTGTAGTGTAAGATATAAAGAGAGAAAAATATTCAAGAGCTTCTTGCATAAAACTGCAAAACCTTCAGAAAATTTACCAGAATGTTTTTCACCTACCATTTAATATAATCAAGCAATGCCTCAACTGGCCATGCAGCTGTAATTCTGTGACAAGTTACAACGATGTCACTCACATGTATTTCACATTAATTCCATAAAGCGTATCTGCAACTGTGAAACTGCTTTTCAAGCAGTAATTTTTACTTACTGAATTGGCATGCTACAACTTATTTATAGACTCGAAAACAAAGCCTAGCAATAGTAGTCTGTCATGCAATTTACAGAGAGTTTTTGTTTTAAATTGCAGCTTAGCCAATCATCTGCCATTCTTCCATACAGACATGTAGGCAGGTAACCATTCTGGATATGAAAAAACATATACTAACAGAAAGCAACTTCAACTAGTCAAATACTTGTGGCTTTCTAAAGTAAGATGCATTGGTTCTTTCCTTCTAACATAGAAGGTACCTGCCTAGACTAGAAACAATTTAATGTTAAAGACTACTAAAATATTAGTATGCTAAAGCAATAATACATAGCCTCTCTCATTCACAGCTTTCAAATGACAAGTTTTACTCTTCTATCATGTACCCATACAAAGTCAGTGAGAAAATAAAAAGAAAATCCAGTTTTCTTAATTTGTTTGCTCAGTTCGACAACATCAAGAACATGGCTACTCCATGCTTATTTACCCAAAAAGAAGTTAGAATGCTGTTCTAAATAGATCTCACTCACTGGAGTCAACTTTATTAGTAATTAATTCACTCTTCCATCTGAGAGAGTATGACAGATATTCTCTACCACTGCTGTGGAAATAATGTGTGTTAAAACTGTCCCATTTAAGCAGAGATGTGAAACTGAAGTCCTTCCTATCTATGCTCCTTAAAGATACTACACCATTTAGCATTAGAAGCAGGAGTGCTAAGAAACTATCCAAACAAAACTAATGGAATAGTAGGATGCTGGTCACCTGTGCTTTCAGAAATGTGGAGTTTCACATTTCTGTATAATTTAGTATATGAACATATAAAAATAGTACAATTTATTTCTGGTGCAGCTGACATGCTGTCATATTTGTCCAATATTCACTTCTGAGGGAAAAAAAGCCCCTGCCATCCAAACATCTTCACTCCGTATATGTTATTTTTAGGTAGAACACAAAAAAGTCTGGAAGGCATATTATTAAAAGTAGACCTTATATACTATATAAGACCAAAATTAGTAGAACCACAATTGTCTCAATGCCCGCCCCGAGAACATTTTGGCTAGGCAGAGCTTTGCAGAATTTTTACTTTCTACTCTTGTTTCTAGACAGCCACAATTTGCATCGCTTGCAGGTCTCTATAAATTCGGCATGTCTGGCCTCATAAAAACACATCCAGCCCACCTCAAGTACAGTAGGAATGTCTGAAACAAAGGGATGTCTTCTCCTAGGTGCTTTGTCAAATTATACACACATATTTTAAGATAGTTAATAGAAACTGAAATCATAAGTCTGACTAGCAGCATCGAGTTCTTTTATTACTTCACTTACCTAAAAGAGCAGCAAAAATAGGAAAGCGATTTGGATTCAGGTCCAGTTGCTTGGCAACTTCATGCATTAGGTATTGGCTTGTTGTGAGACTTTTCCCATTACGGCTCAGTTTTAGGGCATGGGCACTGAAATAGTAAGGGATGTTGCACAATGCATAATCGGAGTCATATGCAACCAAACCATGGAAACCTTTTTCTCTGCAGAAAGCAATTACTTCTTGATGATGATCCTCAATGCTCTGTGCAACCTATAGTGGAAGACAGAGTAATTAGCTACAGTGTTAAATTGCAGTACTGATTTATCACACGTATTACGATATAGCGAGTCTTTCTGAAACTATATACGTGCATTTGAAACACTTGCAGTATATTTAAAGTAATTAAAAAAAAAAAATCCAGTGACACAGCACATATAGACAGGATGTAAGAAGCGCTCAGAAACAAATACACAGTTCTGGAAAGCCTACACACTGAAGTGGCATTCTGTATTACTGAAATCATCTGAAGTAACTGTTTATTAAGAGAAGCACTCAAACTCTAAACATATTACTATACCAATGTCTGTATTAACTCACGGGAAAAATCTTGAGGCTGTGGATAATTAAGCATTTCAGCAAGCCAAGATGCCCCCTTAAAAAGCAATCACACGATCACTTTTAAAGTTTTGCAGCCCTGTTTTAAAAGAAACAAACATAACCCTAGATGAACAGAGGTAACTATCTTGACCTTTCAAATGTCTACCTTGCTGTGTTAAGCCAAACTTTTTCCTCTTTCCACTTTCAGCCTAGTCATTTAGGCACAGCTGTCTCTGATGGTGCAAATTGCTTCAAGTTTATAGACCAAACTTCACCTCTCAACTCACGTTGCCTAGCAAAGCACATATTTTAGGCTATGGCAATCAGATGACTAGAACAGACATGTTGTGCAGGGGAGATATGGGCCAATTCCTAGTGTTGGAAATATAAAAGGAACCCTTTCTTATCAAGAAGATTATGCTAAAACAAAAAACGCCACAATGACAGGTTAGTACCTACAGTCCTGCATTTCAACACACCATCAGGAAGGATTACAACTATGGTTTGCATACGAGCACACAAAAATAAAGGCAGCTGAGTGCTTTTGGTGCCTAATGCTTTTACCATCTATGTACATAATAAACATACAGTGATTCAGAAAACCCCACAGAAGTTGGGTGTTGGTATAACCTACCCTCACCAAGTATTCAATTTTAACAAAAACGTAGATAGTAAGCTGTCCCAAAACAGATTAGTACAAAACTATTAGCTTCAGTCTCCACAGTACGCATGAATAACTATAGTGTTAGTGCCAGTGATGCTATTTATTTCCTCTGCAGCTGAAGCCCTGCAGAACATGAGCGAGGGTCCTACGCCTCCACAGCCCACTCCAATGCTCCCGCAGTCATCTACCTCTCAGCAAAGTGTTTTTGTTCAACAGCAAGTTTACAGTGACCCTTTTCTTCTCATGCCTTACACTTTCTGAACCTGACATTGAATTACAGTCTTCCGGAGAGGTATGTAAAATTTTGCTTTTCCCGTGTAGCTTCACAAGATGTTCCCTTTCAAGCAAAATCCTGAGCAGCTGAACAGCCAGCGCCTCACTCTCCAAGATACTCCTACGATCAATAACCAGCTCACTAAGCTCTCTCTACTCCTAATGCTACCACCTTATAGTCTTAAGAAAATTGTTACTTCTTCAGAAACATACTTGATGGATTGTATCAGAGTGTTTTTGAAATTTACTTTTGTTTGTGAGAAAAACAAGCATATTCATTTTTCTAATAATTATGCCATCACCTAGCATAACGTGTGGCTGCTGTACACAGAATTGGAAGAGACTGTGAACATCTTTGGAAAAACTTGAGAATATCAGATTTATGCAGTTACTAACTCAAGGAAGGCAATTTTAGCTTTGCCATTCTCCCCAGCCTTTACATGTTTTAAAGTCGGAAAATCCCCCAAATGTTTTTTTATTGAGTAGATAGATTTAAATTACGTACACGTATCTAAAATCAACATCTTTGCATGCACGACGAGCACAGATCATCTATAAAAACAAAGTAAGAACTCTTTTTGCAGCAGTAGGTGTGACATGGGTGTGCAGATAATACAAGAGAAAACTCGGTGTGTGGCCCGCTCTGATCTCCTAGAAACTATTTCCTCTACCTCCACAGCCTTCATTTCCTTCCCTCCCGATTTTATAGAGCTATCTGACACGGCAAGCTATGTGCATGAACCTGCAGTATGTTTAGGTAATAGTAGAATCCACGTTCAAATAACTGAACTGTCACAGGGAAAAGCTGTATTTACCAAGGTACAGTTAACCCACAACATGAAACTCTGAACAGGATGAGAGTCAGAGGAACAGCTTACAGCTCTCACAAAAGTAGAGTCTGAAGATGCAACTATACCCGGGAACACGCACACTTCAAAAATCAACCCAGGGAGGGGGGACGTGGGGAAATCACAGCCAGGAGTTTGGAATCATTTTCAAGTCTAAATCTTGTGTAAACAGTAATGGTGCTGGATCAGAAAGAGAGAAAGAGAGAATCCTGCCCAAGTAAACAGGCACATGCATGTTTAGATACTAAGAACAAAACAAAGTCTCACCAAAGTATTAAAGATGTTAAGATCTCCACTGCTTAAGTATTTAAATTTTAGCAAACCTGCTTTGCATATAAGTTTCTTTTAAGACTTATTCCCCCCTCCCCCAGACAGAAAAATACCAGGTCACAATTAAGCTAAGAACCAATAGGATATTTGTTATAAGTTGGAGGAACCTGTTATTTTTACATCCTGTTGAAACCATCTGCAAGTGCTTTATAATTGTTCTGGATGGAAGACATTACTCTCTTTCTCCCCTCTAATTACCAAAATAGATCAATTTCATAGCCAGTTCCTAGCCTGGCACAGAAGCCTTCTACTGAAGACTCAAACGTTTCCTGCAAATATGAAAATCAGTTTCGTATTTAATCAGTATTCTCAAACCCAGCTTCTCAAAACAAAGTGAGAAAACACTAGAATTTTGCAACTCTTATGCATATGTAAATAAAAAAAATCACCCATACATGCAAACAAAAATCACTCCTTGAAGATGCATTTGCTCTTTGCCCACCAGGAGTGTTGCTGAAAAGTGAGCAGGAGGGAGAACATGAATAAAACTGGAGTAAGGTTTAAAGAAAGATAGTTATAGGTAACGAAGCAGATTTAGAAAGATAATACATTGTGTAAGAGAAGAAGAAAAGCAGAAAAGGAATGTGACTTAGGTTCAGCAGTATCTTTGATGTGTATTACACGTTATAACCATGAAATATACTTCCTAACCTGAAAATGAATCAAAGACAGAGCTATCCACAGTTTCTCAACAGCTCTACAAACGAAGCATCGAACGGGAATTGCCGATACCCTCGCCATCCCCAAGACAGCTGACCAGTTCAGAGAACCAGTGCTGTTTGGACATGCACAGTGATGGCTCACTGATATGAATGTTCCTAACAGCAACAAACTCCCACCCCAGACACACATTAGTATTTGGTAATGAGCCCTTGCCAACTCCCAGTGCTAACCTAAAGCAGACAAATATCCACCCCTCAAATCTTCCCCACCAAAATTGTGGGGTTTTGTGTTTGGTTTTGGGGTTTTTTTAAATGGTAGAAAAGGGACTCAGTATGGTGTGTCCTCTCACTCCTAAAACCGTTTCCAGTGATTAAGAATAAGGCCTTATTACTGAGAAACCATAAAGGAGCTAATGCTGCAGCTAAGCTTGAAAGTAAACAAGTACTACAGGTGACACTGTTGTCAAATGTGGCAACTTTATTCGGATGCAATGTACTTCAACAGAAACGAACCAAGGCTGAGACAGAATGCATTTAAAAGACTAACGGCTAGTTCAACATGCCACAAATACCAAATTTCTATCAATATCAAAACAGATGGCTTCCTGTTGTGTACTATGCATTTCAATATTGCATTAAAGCATCCAGTTTAATACATCAGAAAATTTTTTGCTTTTAATTTACTCCATTCATTGCTTTTACTAATGATCTCCAAGCCTCAATAACAAATTAAGGAAGATTTATAATGTACCCTCAACCAGATCAAGGTAAATATCTTCACTGCTTTGTCCCTAAAACTTTTTGATTAAAGAATAAAAGTATTTCCTAGCTACAGGGTGGGGGGACTTCAAATGAGAGGATATTTTTTCTATCATTCAAATTCCCATCATCATTCACATCCAAAACACGCACACGATTTCACTTCTACGCTGACCAGGAAAACGCATTACTACAGCAGACACAGCCATAACCCCTTCACTTTAACCAAGCCCAAGACAGCGCGTTCGGCGGAGCTCGACGCGCCCTGCAAGAACAAGCTTCGCCTCCAATTCCAGTTTGTTCCACACACGCTTGCCCCCGCCATGGCGGGGATTGGCCTGCCGGGGCCGAGCGCGGCTGGGGCCGCCGCGGAGTGGGACTTCCACTGCCGACTGGGCTGACCGCCTGCTGCCTGCCTGGGGTGGCTTTACACCAGCTGGGCGAGCTGGGAGCTGAAGGGAACGCCTTCCTCCGAGGATGGGTCTGGCCGAGTGAGCAGGGTGCTAAGAGGGAGCAACAGCAACTCTCGCCCCGTTGGCGGAACTAGCAGAAACTTCACCCAAAGTCACCTTTTGGGTGAGCTCCTTCCAGAGAGTCATCTTTACCCCCAGGCCTGGCCAGAATTTTTCTAATCCGCCAAAAGGGCAATACAAAAGCCAGATAACGTTAAGCTGCTGCTAAGTGATCAAGCGTGCAACTCTAAAGGTTGCATAATATTTCTCTACACACAAGTAATTTACGATAATAAAGTCTACGAGTATGCACTCCACTCCCACTGCTCTTCCCTCCCTAGCGGGAAGGCAAGCGAGCAAGTCTTAAAATTGCAGCTTCATCCCAGGGCTTGTTTTTCTAGCGTCTTGCGTTTCAATATACACAACCGCTCGGCTTAACAGAAACCATCGTAGATCACGAACGCTGTACAGAGAGATGCGACACGTTAATATTCTGCAACCTTTGAAATCGTGGCCTTGGTGTCAGTGCGAGATCACCGCAGACCCCAGCTCCTGCCTCAAGTGTTGTTTCTGTTATCAGAAAACAGAAGCTGCCCCTTAAAATAAGAACTTTAAATGAAGAACTGTCAGACCGGTGCTCCTGACCCCACAAACTGGAAGTGTTTGCCATTACGGAGTAAGGAATGAATTAATTATTCCACACTCGGTCAAAAGCCCGTTAACACATCCAGGCAATGCTGGGCAAAACCCTCACCTTCATAAACGCGAAACTGGAACCTCTCTGTATTTTGCAGCAAGTGATTTCACCTTCAGCGCAAGTTTAAACACCTCGCCTCAGCAGGGAACTTGTTGCAGATCCACCGTGCTCGACAACTAAACTGATTTCCACCACCACCACCCTTTGCCGCCCCCCCCC
>JAVJGG010000037.1:585963-635794 GCA_035590195.1 Aviceda cuculoides | reverse complement strand
CCGGCGAGAGGCGGCCGCGCCGCCGGTGACAGCGGGAGTAGCCGCGGGGCGGTTCGGGCTGGCGCGGGGCGCTGCAGGGGCCCGGGCCCGCCGCCCTCGGGCTCTGTGGGCGGCTCTGAGCGGTCCCTCCCCCGCTGACAGAAAGGGCAGTCGCGGCCGTTATTTGCAAATAATAATTAGAGGTTCTGCCGGCCTCGCCCGCAGCTGGGTATGTACTGCTGCCGGTGGAACTTGCAGCTGACCTGGATGGCCTTTCCGCCTTGAATAGATTTAAAAGTGGCTGCCTGCACCTTGAGGCCTGCCTTCCGCAGGTTAGCTGAGCTCTTGTGACTGGTAAATGAGCATAGATCTAGACTACTGGGGGAAAAGAAACCTCCGTCCTTTTCTGCACAGGCAGTGAGGAATTACCTTTCTTGAGGTTCAGCTGGATGACGTTATTTTTTAACAGGCCAAGGTTAGGATTGTGTCCAAGCTTCAGAAGTTGCATGCAGTTTGTCACTGAAATAATAACATAGCGTCTGAGTAGTTCTCCGCTGTGCAGGTGTCAAGAAAATGTCAAGCTGCACATGCTGTATATTCACATTAATACTTCATTAATCAGGAAAAGATGTATTGTTAATGAGACTTCACTCAGGCTGGATTGGCACCTACAGTAAATATTCCCACCGGGGAATAGCTGTTTCTTAAGGAGTGGGTTGGTTTGCGCGCAGGCAGTGCAGCGCTAACACAAGGCTGCTTGGTGGATGTTTATTCAAGACCACCTGGTACAGAATAAGGATGGTGAAATAAAGACGACTGCAAAACCTGTGGACGTAGCCAATGAGAAATATACATTTCTTCCTAGAAATCTGTGTTGGTAATAATCTGAGAGTGTGGTTTCCTAAGTAAATAGTCTGATCTTTTTCCAAACTACTTTCCAAACTCTTAGACTTCCTAGAGTGGGCACATGTTATGGTAACATCAAAACAATAAAACACTGTAGAACACCTTGAAAGACACACAAAACATGGTAGTAGACTAACGGTGCTAATAGAAGGAAAGAGGGTCAAGAAGAACTTTAGAATTCCAAATATCCCAAAACACACCAAAATTTGGTCAAAAGAACAAGTTCTGCCATACATGAAGTGCATAAAAAGCAGATGATGAGGCATGCCTACGTGTATTCAGTGCTCTAACCAAACAGTACAAAGTTTGATCAAAAGCAGCACAGGCCATTCTCTAATTAGTCTTCAGAGGTGAGCAATAGTTGATACAAGAAGAATTCAATACTTGAGTCACTAATTGTCTCACAGGATATTTAGGTTGAATAGTCTTAGGAATGGCAAGTCTTGTATAAATAAAATACCTCCTAAGTTTACTTGGGTTTTTTTGTTTCGTTTTGTTGTTGTTTAAGAAGGAAAACTAGTTAAAAGCATCTGCCACCAGAAGCCTGGCTGTTAACATCGTGACATTTCCCCTGGAGTCAGGTAGACACAGCAGAACTGAATTCTGCCGGGCTGGTGTGCCCATCCACAAGCATTAGCCCTCCCTCCCCACAAGAAAACAGAAGAGAGAGAGGAAAAACAGAAGGGGGAAAAGAAGGTGCTTCAAGAAGTTATTTATTTGACACATATAGCTGTTTTCCTGCAACTAAACCTTTGGCCAGACAAGAAGGCAATAGAAAAGAAGTGTAATTTAGGGACAGCAAAATTACACTGGCAAACAGGTAGACTAAGATAGACTTCAAGAGCGATTAGCCAAAAGCATGAAGACAAGTTATTTTTTCATCAACCAGGGGCAGAAAGCCTGCAGGAATCATCGGGTTACCTGCAGATAAGAAAATGGTGCAACAGTGGAAAATGCATAGAAGAGCTTGCTTTCTCAGCACTGAGACACAAACCCATTTTACTGTTACTAGATGTTGGTTGTGTAAGGGAAGGGTTAATAAAGATTAATATTAAAGCCAGTGACTCATTATCCAACCTGAATAGAAGAGAATTAGGAGTGGCTCCCAAGAAGGAAGGAACTGAACAGTCATTAGGAAGAACTCCTAATGAATAACCATGTCAGGGCAAGAACATAGAGATGAATGTTATCATTTTAGTCTTGATTCCTCTGTTAACGAAACTTGGTCCCACTGTGAGATGAATATGGACGTAGGCTGTGGGATAGGCTATCCACGGTAACCTTGATAGGTACATTCACCTGGGAATAATTGATACGCATATTATCCATGGGAAACACTTGCTTTACATGATTTCCCTTAATATTTCTCCTCCTTTCTCACTCTGGTGTGTCTCACCATGGAGCTGCTGTTGCAGAACTTCCCAGTTCTTGCTGCTGCAGGAGAAAAACTCCCAGTCCTCTTCCTTACTGCTGTGTCTGTGAGCAGCCATGGGTTCATACTGTGGGAAAGATACTTTTCTGCGTTGTTACTTCAGTGCTCAAAGTGAAATATGTCGTCTTATTTCGGTATTAAATTTAAATGCAGACATTTGCAAATAAACTTCCAATGAACGTTAACATTCTGCTGTTACCTATGACTATTATTAGGTGCCCTGTTTCGCTTCCCTGTCATGTGGAGCATTTGACTGTAGGGGTAAATAGCATGCAGCAATGAAAATGACCCTTGTTTCTCCCATGGTGTATTGCTTACACATCTACTTATTAACAACTTTGCTTACAGAAGCTTGTGTAACTTTCGTGTGATTTATATAAAACCAGCAAAGTTGTACTGGGACACTTCTGCAGGTTGATTTACCTTCATCCTCAGTATGTGTGTTGTCTCAAGTGATTTCCTTTGTTTGCTTGTTTAAGTTATAGGCATGCCTGCCACTTAGTCTAAAATAGTTGCAAAAATAGTAGAAATTGAAGAAGAATTACTTAGTTTTTAAAAAATTTTGGGGGACAAAATTTGTTACTCATTGTAGTCTTGCTCTGATTTTGTATCATAGTACTTGCTGCCGGGTGAGACATCCCTTTCTTGTATCTTAGGTCGGTGCAGTTAAACCATATACAAACACAGAAAATTTATACAACTAAAGAATTTCCATGTTCGGGTATCTCATTTCCATGTTCATGTATCTCTCTATAGCCTTCCAAAATATCTACAAATACCATCGCACTTTAGCATACAATAACTTTTTTTCAAATATCTGTGATACCTATGATGGAATATTTTCCTCTTAGGACAAAAAAAAAAGTGTATATGGGAGACACTTAACTGAGTCATTTAAATGCTTATCAGTCTCTCCATCAGCATCAGCTCTTAGAGGAGTTTCAGTCTATTTCTGGAACTTCTTCCTTTCTCAGCTTTCTGCAAGATGTAAGATTGCAGAAACTCATAGGTGATTTGTCATCTTAAATAGATTTATTGCTAACAGTTAATTTTTTTCTTAGTCAACAAGAAGGAATACTATTCTTCCAGCAGCAATTGGGTGATATCAATTCTCACAGTTTCTTTTGTAAAACTTTCTCTTTGCAAATAAGACTTTGCTGGAGTTTTCAGCTTCAGCTGATCTGCTCTCCCCCATCAAGCATTAATTTAAAATTCAACCTCCACCATAACTTCAAATTGTGAGAAGCTAGTTGCACTGATATCTGGTGAATATGACTCGCATCTTTTCGCTGGTATCAAGCCTTTTCTGTTGGCTGTGTACGTGTATATATCCGCTCTGCTTTGCCACAGCAAGGAACTTTTGCAGAAGACTAGTGCTAGGGAGTAGAATATTATTCTGCCTTTTCTCCTGGCCGCTATGAATTTTGGTGATGGATTGCTTTGCAGCGTCTTAATTTGCTTTTCAGTGCTGTTCTTGGATCGGCCACATAGAATTTGTGCCTTTCTCAAGCTCTCCATCTCTTTTAGCTTAAGCCACTGGTCGAGCACTGTTAGCAAAGGCTGTAGGGGATGCACGGGAAACTGTAGTCCACTGATTTTTGGGGTTTTTTTCATTCTGCCTTACCAGCTGGCCTAGTAGACCTTTAATGTTTTGTGAGAGTTGACAGTAAATCCTACTTCTTCTTTGCCCATCTAAGGCAGGGGTGCTATTTTGGCTCTCAGGAAGTCTGCTCTCCTTGCGCTTGCCCAGTGGTGACCATACAGGAAGAAGTTTTTTCTTTTCCCCTCCTACTGGCATCTACTTTTTTATTTACCTTAACAGAATGCAGATTTATCCAGAGTGTGTTCTTCCTTATTCCATGTTTCACACTTAAGCAAAAGCCATTTTGTCGTAAGGTGTTTTATTTCATGCGTCCGCCTTCGCTAATCAAGACAAGCTGCTGTTGATTCTTGATTAATTCTTCAGAGATTTTCTCACATTTCTGGCCCTTCGTTAATTGCAGTAAGTTATTTAAGAACTGTCAGTCTTTCCCAAAATCGCTGAATCCTCCTCAGTTCGTGCATATTGGGAGTGTTTCCTGTACGCTGTCCCCGATAGCTTCCCTTGAAGAGGAGGCTAATCCAAACGGCGGACACCAGGGCAGAAGCCCAGCAAAGACACCAGTGGTGGAACAAAGACTCTTTTTTCAGTGTCTTCATATTATTTGGGAATTTCACTTGGCATCTTAATTTTGCTGTGAGCTCCTTGTAATACTTTCTTTATTACGGTTGTTGGCCTGTATTTTGGTGTGTTGTCCGTCATCCAGCAGACAGACTTTTTTTTAGTATCACTAACAATTACCCATGCAAAACACTAGCGAACGGCTCCCCTGGAGCGCCTGTTCTAAGAGCTGTGGCTATGACGAACCCCGCATCACATTTTCGAGTACCTGGTCTCTTGTTCTTCCTGAACCAATACGTATTTTGTGTGTTTTTAAAAAAAGCAGATTTAGGAAGTGTACTTTATTTGAATGAACTGGGCAGCAGTTTACATTTCTTGTATAGAATGGTGAATGCAGAGAGAGGGAGTGAAGGCGTAATGCCACAAAAACAGCATCACGAGGGGCTGCGTTATCTTCCTGGGCGGATATTACAAGACTGCTTGTTGGCAACCCCTTTTGAATTGCACTTTTTTCTATTTTCTTGGGCTAGTTGACCCATTAATATCCTCTTCGAGTCTATTTTTTTCCTCTCCCTCTTTTCCAAAGGCATCTGCTGCTTTCCAAATAATTTCTTTAGACTGTTCAAATACTAGTAAAACATGCCAGGCCAACACTGAAATCTTTTGTAGACAGGGCATATCTGAAAGCATGCCACTTGCTACGTGAATGGCAGAGGAAGAGAAAAGAACTTCTACGAAAGCCTGCTGTGAAGCCCACGTTAAGATGAAGCACTCTGTATTCCAAGGACCAATCCAAAGAAAAAAGATGATTAAAAAGCTGTCGTACTTTAGTAGAGCCACTGCTACGCTCAAATGCGAAATTTTTGATTGTACGTAGAGGCCAACCCGTTAGGAGCTAGGCCCTGTACAAACATGGGGTAAATGACAGTATTGCTCCGGCAAACTTTTAGAGCCAGAAAATGACTGGCAGCGAGTCCTCCGAGTGTATGGGAAAAGCAGCCTCGCAGAGGAGGGGGCAAGTGACGCCGTCTGAAAGAATTCCTCCTTTCAGAGAACAAGCAGCGCTTTCACAGCAGTGGATACTTAGCTGTGGCACACAGTATACAGATTACATCAGGTCCATTCGCTGCCTTTAATTATTTTTAAAAAACAAAAGCGTGAAAATTTTCAGTTCTAAATTTGAATTTTCAAGAGTAAAAGCATAACTACTAAAGGCATTATGAAGGAGGCAAGAGGAGCTGGTGGAGAGCAGTAGCACTGGTTCTTCAAAAACCTGGAACAGTAGCATGCTGTTCCCTTGGTATTAATGAATAGTTGTGCGAGACGTACAAAAAGCCAGTATTTAAAGTATATTCTACAGCGCTTTTTGCAGGAGCATCAGTAGTATTACAAACAGATACTAATACATTACTATAGCTAGATACTACAACTAATACGATGCATTTGCAAGTGGTATCATCGGAAGAGCACACAGGAGCTAAAAATAAGTACTGTGGCCATTTCAGAAGAGCAGCTATTTACACATCTAGCACTTTAAAAACATGTCATTTTTGTTGGCATTTATGCAATTAACACAAGTATCTAAAGCATGTAAGTGACAGATTTAGCTACCTAAATGTGGGATATGGATGCCAGGTTTGGGAACGCCATCCAAGCCAGACCTTCACTTTCAGTCTGCTACAGTAACTAAATTCTTCATCTTACCCAAACACATGCCAGCATGGTCTACCAGTGCATCAGCTGTAGACGTAGATAGCTCACTTATTTGTTTTACCACGTACTGCCCTTATTTCAGTCCTGCGACTCTTGCTGCGCAAAGCTGTGCTCTAAAAGTCAAGTAAAAAAAAAAAACCAAAACCCAGAAAAAATTAAATTGATTTGAATTGCAAAGCGTAAATTTGTGGGGCTGTGCCGGCTTGAATCTGCACACAGGCTGAAATGAGCTCTACAGAATCCAGGCTTTTCAATGCAGTGGGCTGGACACAAGGGATACTTTGTGCCGTTGCCTTTCCAGTCGCATAACGTCTCTCCACGTGTGTCCTGCGGGCACAGCCGCCACTCCTGGGACGAGGTACTCCTTGAGCCGGCGCAGTTAGAGAAGAGGAAGAGCGACACAATCCTCCCGTTGTCCAGAGCCGGCCCACGAGCCACCAATTAGACCGCTCTGAACTACGGCGCTCGGTTCAAAGGGCTGCTAATTGTATTGTCATGACAATTTGAATGATACCGCTGATCATTTCAGGAGCATCCAGATGACTAATTACTGGTAGTCTATGTGGTGCTTTAAGCAGGGAAAGCGCTGCAGGAACGTGAAGTAACCGTAATGTTCTCAGTGGCCTTCAGTGCCCTCCCGCGCATCAGAAGCACCGTCCCTTGTCCGTAGGCCCAAACCTCTGCCCTGGCTGCTCACGTCTGACGTTCAGCCGCCGCGGATGTTTTCTGCGGCATCCTGGAAATAAGTAAAAGGAGCAGCGATTCAAAGTTACCTACATTCGTTAACCAAAATTCTACCAATATTAATAAAATATACTACTAAGAGATATTAACTAAAATTGTTATGACATCCCCACGTCAGACCATTGTACCTTGAATACCGGCTCGATCGAACTGAACCTCTGAACAAAGCGTGGTCCAGATATTTTAAATTTCACCAGAAATGCAAGCGCCTGTTGGTAGCGGGCGTTCTTTCTTTCCTCCATGTTGCAGCCAGGCAGGCGGAGCGGTGGGGAAGCCGGCCGGTCCGCCGAGCGCGCAGCGCCAGAGCCGTGCTGGTGCCGCGGGTCCCAGGGATCTCGTTTCCAAGGCTGGCGAGTCAGTACCCGCCAGAAACATTAAATTCCTTTCCAAATGTTTACCTGTAGTTTGTACAAGATGCCCATAGTCTGTTGAGGAATCCATTCTCCAGAAAAAATATTTAGAGTTGCAAGTCACAGTTTTCCCCTTCAGAAATTCAGCCAAAACACACCGAATCTGCTAACCACTGACAACATAGTGGTGGTCAAGATGTTTATACATAAAACACTGTATCAGTGAGAGTAAAGCACACATCTTGCCCGCGCAATAGATATCCAGTAATGAAATGGAAAAGCTGGCTAAGCCCTTTTCTAAAATACGTGCTTTTATGAGAATATAAGTTAACTGTAGTACAGTGGATTTAAAATGCCAAATCTAAGCAATCCGAATTTTGAAGAGACTTTTACTGGTGCAGGAAAAAAAGGAGGCTTGTTTTCTCATTGGAAAACAAAATGCTTGTAAATAAATACTAATGCTGATTTTTTTGGTGAAGATTTATGTGAGATTAATCCCTTTACAGTCCTAGAGTGTATTAGGTTTCGCTGATCTACCCTCAATTTTACGTGCGCTTGCAGGCATAGGACAAGAGCGAGGAGCTAGCTCTGCTCTGCGACCAGGCACGCAGCGAAGAGAGCGAGATCATCTCTGTACACTTTACACCTAAAGCCAGCGATTTTGTGCCTGCGGTTGCATGAGCACCTGTTTGTGCGAGCAAGCCGCTGAAACTGCTTTAAAAGAGACATTTGGTGATGCAGATAAGGTGGCTGGTTACAAAACAATGCGATTTGCACAGGGGAAGAATTTTTGCCTGCAGTTTTCAAGATGCCTTTTTTGCAGCCATTTGATCCAGGAGTTTCGCTTTCCACGTAAATGATCTGTCTCGCTTGCTTGGGTAATGCTTTAAGCATGTTGTTTGTGTTCCTCTCCTTTTTCTTAAGGCTGTGCAGCGATGGTGCCTTTGGAAATGAAAGTCTTGAAAAATTCTCGCACTTTGTTACGAAGTGCTGGTTTTTTCCTCTTAAAACATCGATGGTGTTTGAAACTGAGTAGATCCGAGGGCAAGTAATTCCTCCCTTTTCTGTTTCAGGAAACGTTTGCCTCAATTGCCAGTATGTGCTTACAAATCTCGCAGCTTGTACAGAATAGCAGACCTGAGCTGATGCCAGAAAAGTGCTGGTCTGGTAAGAAGTAACGTTTAAATTTATGTATTCCCAGATTTTTTAATTAAAGATTGTTCACATTTGGTTTTTATTCTTTTCGGAAAGGTCTGAGATATTGGTGTTTTAGGTTTTTTGCCTGATTTATACAGATTACTTTCTCATCCTCATTTATTCTTTTAAAGATACATCACTTGAAATTTACCCTGTGATTTTCTTGCCTTTAATGTAAGGCAGGAAATAATTTAAAATTTAGAGAATGAAATATTTTTTGATAACAGCAACTCTTTTGCAAGAGATGAAAAGAGTTAAAAACCAGCAAGCTTGTCACTTGATGACAGAAAACCTTACTTTTGAAAGTCGTACAAACATGCAGCCTGGCCTGCGTTCAATGTCTTGACTGCCATAAAACTAGAAACATTAATTAGCATAAATTCATCGTCTAGTTCTGAAAAGGCAAAAAAAAAAAAAGTAAATATTACATAGTTCTCAGTAACAAGATTTTTATTTTCCAGAAGACATCAGTTTAATTCTCCAGATACGCTCAGTATATAGAGCAACTTTTGCTCTCCCCCCCCTACATAATACAGTGCGGGAGCGTGTCTCTTTAAATTCATTTATAAAATAATTCAGGACTGTGGGTGTCTTTGATCTGTTCCTCTCTGCTAAAGTACAGAAGAGAAGAACATGTCGCTTAGCAACCCCGTGCCGGAATCGGGGGGGAGGCGGGGAAGGATGGATGGTCCAGAGTCACAAAAGGGAAAGATTAATCCCCATCAGAAAACTAAACTTCTGACAACGCTTCTCTAAAATGAAGCAAGCAAACAAACAAACACGGGTGTTTGCAGAATGAGGTAATTTCACTTTTTTCTTTTTTTTTTTTTTTTTACCCCACTTCTGGTCTATTAATAGTAATCTTACAACCAAATCAGAAAATCAGGCACGGGATAGGCAACACAGTCTTAAATAGCTTCAGGACTGGGTTGCAGTCAAAGGGAAGCTGAAGTTTTATTTTTAAACCGGTTAAACATATTTTAAATTGAATTAGTGTTGTCAAGACTAATCATAATTAATTTCATACTGCAGTTTTTGTCTGAACACTTCAAATAAATTTCATGTGGAGTCTCATCCTATTTTACAGTTGGACAGCTTAAGTGTCACCAGACTGATTATTTAGGGTCACTTACCCTGTTGTAAATAAAAACCTAGATTTCTCTAAAAGGTTACCAGGCTGTGATTAGCTGGTAACTAGGTAACATCTTAGTAACTCTGAAAAAAGTACCAATTAGGAAAGTAACTTTGCAGTGAAGTAGATGAGCAGCACTCGGACAACCTCTACCATTTCTGCAGCTGCACGATGATAATGTCCTGCAGAGCAGTGGCAGGAGTGGGTAGGTACCATCTCAAACCACTCCTGCTCTTTCCATTTCTGACCAGTGTTGTCATAGACCAGCCCTAATTTTCTTTTTCTTTTGCACGAGAACTCAAACTTCAAACCCCACAGCCCTGCACGGCTGAGTTATGGAAAACTGCTGCAAAAAACTGCAAGAGGAAGAATGACAGAACTAGTTTAAATGTAGCCCACTTCAACGTGTTTTACACAGATGAAAAATAGCTCATAATTAAATAAAGGTAAATTGTTATGCCTCATCTTATATTAAAGATCATAAAGCTTATTTAAAATCTTCTTGATTTTTATTCCACTTCCAAGTCACCTATAACTTACTACTGAACGTATCGCTGTACAGTTAAGAGAACCCCTAAATGCTAATGGTTCACGTTTCTCCCAGAGCTCGGTACAGGCAATTAATTCCGCACTCAAATTCTGTAGTAAAATTGCAGATTATTAGAGCAAATGCCTACCTCGATCCACGGGCTAGGAGCTTATCTAAACTGGCATCTGTTGCATATTCCAGCAATTACATACTTGAAACTAGACATTATTGAACTCTGAAGTGATGCTTATTTTTATCTAGTAAGGGAAGTGGTAAATGATAGCATGGACCTCATTAAGATCTAAGTTTCTTAGAATAGTGTACCTAAGAACTTAATACATTCTACAGCAATTCTTAATTATGTATTCTTAATTCTTAACTATTCTTAATACATTCTAAGCAAGACAATTTTTTATTACCCATATGTAGCAAAGACCTATAGAGTAGAATCCCGTCTCCAATGAGATCAATGGGAATTTTACTAGTTACTGCAGGGGTGCCTGGATTTTACCCAGACTCTCTGAGAGTTTGCTTTTTCTATGGTCAAATGCTTCTGTAATGTGATTCTTTGGAGAAATTTAATTAAAGAGAAATGTGTAAAGCACTTGGCATTAAGTGGTCTAAGTTTGTTAACATACAGTATTTAGAATGAAGCCCAAATTAGAAGCAAATAATGCTAACTCAGCTGTGAGCATTTCAGTAAAAATTACTTTATGAAGAAGCTTGTGTACTCTCTGCTTTTTTGTTTTTAACAAATATTTTCTATATGCTTTCATTTTTATGATCCAAACAAATTTAGAGGCTTTATCTGAAATGTCACAGTCTGAAGCAAACACCATTGACTTGACTTTATCTATCTTTGCTCTGAATTACACCAGGGTCAACAATTCTCTACTGTAGTACCGAATAAGTATTTTTGCTGACTGCCAAAATCAAGTGAGGAGTCCAGCAACAGTAGAACTCTTTTACTTGCACTTATGTTTACAGTACCAGTTCATATACTTGGTGGTTTTTATTTTTAGGAAACACAAATATGTAATATCCATGAGGCTAAGATTATCTTCGCTGGAGATTCTTGTTACAAAAAAATTATCTGATTCCTCCAACAGAGACGAAACAGCTCCGGCTTTTCAAACATGCAAGCAGACTTTGTGAGACTGATAGTTTTGAGGAATACATTTCGGACTACGCTGACTTAAAAACATGTACAATTAACATAGCTTTCTGGTTATGGCATTCAAGTTACCAGATCAGGATGATACATGAAAAAATATGCAGATAAGGCATGGTTTGCCCAAACATGTCATCAGAAACTGACTTCCTTAAGGTATGTCTCAAGCTGGAGAATGAAAACACAGATGTGTGATTTTTTTCCATTTCAGAGCAATCATTATAATATCACTATGATGCAGATTACCTTCACGACTTCATAATCACGATACTGACAGAGGGAGAGTAATCTAAATTCCCAGAAGCATCATGTTGGAGTTTAGTGCAAAAATTCTTGAAAATATACTTGGTGGAGAACTGGGCCCAGCTGACAGTATTGGGGAAAAGAAGATTTTCTTTGCTGTGGGACAATACATTGTGACAGCCTCTGTTCTTAGGGAAGAATCTCTAATCTAAAATGTATCAGAGTCTTTCTTTCTCTTGTAATGTCCTCCTAAATGAAAATAGAATTATTCAGCTTTTTTCATGATGCATAGAAAAGTTCGAAGTTAAAAATAAATCTCAGATCCTTCTCAGTAGAGGGACAATGGCTGTCTTTTCTCTTTATCTTTAAGAAAAAAGCACACTGGTCCCGTTGCCCTCTGCAAAACAGTAGGTCATCACAGAAAGGTTTTTTGGTATTTGAAGCTCAGTTTCCCCAGTGATCAGTACTTACAGCAATGAGAACTGCAGCAGTTTCAGAGAAGCTGGACATCTTTACTGCTTGCGGTGCTACCACAACATGTCTGACGCCAGCACCAGAAAGCTGGTGTATAAGTGGACTGGAAAATTCACTGAAATGTTTTGATGTTGCATATATGCAGAATTTGAAAGGAATAGGAGAGTTTATTTTTAAAAGGAAATTAATAAAAGTTATTATAAGGCTATGCAAAATAATGGGTGGTATAAGGGAAGGTCAGGAAATTCTTGTTGTTTTTTTCACCATGTAAGGAACATGAGCATTCACAAAGGGAGATACATTATGCAAAAAAAAAACAAAAAACAAAAAAAACACCAAAAAAACAAAAGAACCCATTCCCTGTACAATTTCACAATGTGCCCTTGCTGCCAAGTCTGTCCCCTGACCCAGCTCAGCCGAGCGGGGATCGTCGGACAGCCTGCCCCAAACCAGCCCTGCTTGCTGCTGGCTCTCATCAGACTTACCACAAGTAGCATATGTGAGGTGTTGCAGCACTGAAAATTTGTGAGTGGAAACAAAGGGGTTTGCAGGAGAGAAAAAAAATGGTGCAGGGAGGTCCTCCTCCTTGGAAGGCCTGCCGAACGATACCTTTTTCCTTGGAAGAAGTCGTATTTACATGGGGAATTTACATGTGCCAGTGACTGTGGCAGAATATTCTGAGGAAGACCCTTGTTAATATTTTGGCAGCATGAGAGTGTTTTTTTCCCAATTGCAAATGTCACTCCATCTGCCACAAAGTCATTGGTTCCAACAGTCTCTCCTTCCCTGTTAAAGGGGCATCACCAAAACATTATGTTTGCTGCTGGGATATCAGGAGAGAAAGGGGATATGAATGTCTTGCCTGTGCAGCAGTGCGCCCTGTCAGTGAAGAGTTTGCCATGAGAAAACAAGCCAGCTGAGGAGGTGTATCTTCCTTCCTATATCCTAGTGAGGGAACTTTTAATTTAGCTGTGTTTAACATCATCTAGTTAAGATTTTGATAATGCCACTGTCTTGAATCTGAGTTATATCATAGAAATATTGGTGTGAAGGGGCCCGTAGATTAACTAACTCCCACCTTCTGCTCAAAGCAGGACTGTCACCAACACTGGATCAGGTCTGCTGTGATTTTACTTCACCAGATCTTGGGTGTCCCCCTCTGAGTAACCTCTTCCAGTACTGCATTATCCTCCCAGTGAAGCAGTGCTTCCTCATGTCCAGTCTGAACCTCCCAGGCTACAATGTGTGGCCACTGCCCTTTACTATACCATCTGTCTCTACCAAAAAGTGTGTTGGCCCCGTCTTCTTTCCAGCTCCAGTTCAAGCAGGTGCAGCCTGCTATTAGACCGCCCCTTAGCCTCCTCTGCACCAGACTGAAAAGCCACAGGCTCCTCCGTCACCTGGAGCACATGCTCTATGTCCCTGACCATCCCAGCAGCCCTCTCCTACCCTCCCTTCCCGTTTCTGAACCTCCTCTTGACCTGGGGAGCCCAAAGCCAGACACAGTATTCCAGGCGTGACGTTACTGGTGCTGAGACAAGAATAATGAGGTTCCTCAATCTGCTAGCCACCCTTCTTCAAAAGTAGGCCAATGTGCAGTTTGCCCCATTTGCCCTGAGCATACCGTTGGCTCACATTTGACCTGACATCCACCGTAACCTCCAAGTCCTCTCCAGGAGGGCTGCTGCTCAGCCAGACAGTTCCCAGCCTTATTCTGCCCAAAATGTGGGACTTTGTACTTCTTGTTAAACTTGATGGGATTTCTGTTGGCTGGATCCCAAGTTCCTGAAGATCCCTCCACAAAAGTTAGTATTTGGCATGTCAATGACTCAACCCTAATTTAGTGTCATCTTCAGGTTTGTCGTTTCTGCATTCTATATCGTCATCCAGGTCATCAGTGAAGAGGCTGAACGGTATCAGCCCTGGTGTTGACCTTGGAATACCCTGCTTCCCTCCAGCCACCAAACAGATGTTGAGACATTGATGACTATCTTTCAGTCTGGAATCTCTCTGAGTGAGCTTTCTGACTATGACACATGAACTGAAGGAAGACTGGTTTTCTGTTTGGTACCTTAACTGGTAACCTATTCTTAAAGTGTTTCAGCAGATGGTTGCGGGCTATGTAGTGTGCAATAGTAGCAAAGCCAAAACATTGTTTAAATTTAGTAGAATTCTGTAAATAGGCTTCTAAAAATCACATTAAACAAGAAATGGTTCTTACCATGTAGACGTTCTACATTTTTCAATACCTAATCTAGCATTTTAGAGTATACAAAGGTTCTTTTGCAATTTCAAAAATTAACATTTGGCTTTTGTTCTGCATTGGAATCAAACTAACCTCTCACCATTCCCGGGAGCAGGAGAGAGAGGCCTCCACACCAGGACAGGCAGGGGACCTCTGCGGCACACCGGTCATCCATGTCCCATCCCTGCTTCAGCTCGGGGCCCGATCTCCTAAACCTCAGGTGCATCTCCCAACTGCTGTGTTACTGGCTTACCTGGGCCAGGTGGATGGGACTGTCTTTCTGCAGTCCCCAACATTTTCAAAGTTTAACATTGTTAACAGATCTCTGTCTCTGCAAAACACTCTGTTTTTAGCAAAACATCACATGACCACAAAGATATCTTCCTGATTTGTTTTTTGAAATCTGCATTATAACAAGGAAAAAAGGTATGCGATTCCTTAAACCCCAAAGAGACATCCAACAGAAAAAACCAAACTCAATTCTAAAATGACTGTTTCAGTGATGACTTTGTAATCTGTGCAGTTTCATCTACTTGATAATACCCAGCTTAGTGTTAGATCTAAAAAAAGAATGAAATGAGAAAATCATTCCTTTGATATGCATTAAATTATTCAGTTAGTAAATTAGTGAATCTTATTCTGCATGTTATTAGCTATTAGCCTGTTACACTTCTTGATGTTGCTCATGAAGAATGCATATGAAAATGAGGAAAAGATTTCCCTTTTGAAGTTGCTGCCACTTGAGTTGTTGACATTTCTTTTAATTGGTGGCTGTCCTCTTGAATGCAGTATTCTGCTGTCTGTTTTTATGAGAGATTCTTCAGTTTTAATTTGTTCTCTCATTGATTAGATTTTTTTTGAATGGGTAACTCTCAAAATAATTAGCCTTTCAGGGGAACCATGTTCTCCTAAATAGTTATTAATAACTATCTCCCCCATTCAGTTTACTTAGGCCTTTTCATTAGAATTTCAAGCTTACATCTGGCCTGGTTGAACTGTGCCTGGTACCACTGAAGACAGCAGGAATCTCACTGCAGATTTCAGGAAGAACAAGATCAGACCCTAGGAGTGAAGAAAGATCATTTGCATTCTTAGGAAGATGTCTGTTTTCTAGGAGAACCTACAAATGTTTCTTCGGGCTCCAGGGTAGGATTGAGGAGGGAGTGAAATGAGTGAAGGAAAACAAGGTAATTCCATCTGAACAAGGATACTGTCTTCAAAGAAGCTATCAGCTTCAGCAGCTGGGCTAATGAGCCTCAATTATACTGCCAGTTTTACAGTGCTGGAAATGTACAGCTCCCTTTTATTTAAAGTCAATGTACGTTACATAAAAATAAACCCATTAAAACCAACAGTCATTCTGCATCTGAAGTTATTTTCCCACTGAAGAGCCAAGGATCTTCAATAAGAACATACTTTGTTTTAGAAATTATTGCCAGTGTTACACTTGCAATTAAGGAGCATAGTGGATAATAAAATACTCCAACACGTCATGCATTGCCGCAGTGATCTAATCCCGTTCTGGTTCCTGTTTGGCTTCTCTAAGCCAGTTCTCATCCCTTCCCTCGTTCATGTCTTTAACCTTAAAATCTGCCTTGAGCATTGCCAGCTATTCTCCTGCTGAAATGCAGTCTTACTTCTGTATGTCAGACTCTCTCCTTTCTATTTGCTCTTTCAGAGCAGACTGGAACATCATCCTCACCCTTTCTCTGCCTCCCTGCAAGCTCTCCTGCTCTCTCCCTGCTTCCTCCACACTTGGTCATTAAGGAGCCTCTACCACAAGCATGAATTAGCCTGTCATTCCTGGACAGAATTCTCTTCTGTCCAGACCAGAACCTCAGTCCACGTCTCTGGCATTTCTTCATGAAGGTGTAGTTATCTTTTCAAGGTCAGTATCTTAAAACGGGATTTTAGAGTCTCTTCCAAGTTTGTCCCATCAATTTATTTCCCAGTTTCTATGAACAGAATGATCACATTGATTTTTTTGTCATTCCCATCCACTGTCTTGTCTTCAGCAGAGGTTACACTATGGGTACAGACTGTATCTAAACTCAACAGTTATTTCTCCGTCACAGAAATGGCATTTAAGATATGTCCTTTTCTATCCCAACTGAAAACTAAAGCTTTGAACCAGGCTCTGACGATCTTACAGCTCACATCTATGACATTCCTGCTTTCCAATGCCTTTAGAATGATAAAGTAATTTTCTCTAATTTGTGGTCTTGTCAGCCTCCTTTTGTTTTCTGCTTCTCTTGTCATTTCAAAGAAGTTACTGCTCTTTGCTTTCCCAATACCCTCCTTGACCCACCTCCCCTAGCCAGCTCTTTCACCAGGAAATTACTGACTCATCCCTTCAACAGGTAATAATTCCAAAATTTCCTCTGTGGCCGAGAAGTCATTTCATGCACAAAGCTATCTCCTCATCTTCCTCAAAACATGCTGTCAAAAGCGCCTTGTTTTCCTGTCTCATGCACAGATGGGGTGGCAGGGGCCGAGGGTGTTACCCATCAGCCCGACCAGCACCACCATCTCCTTGCTTCCATCTTCTCTCGCTTGTCTGTGTTCGTCTGGTTCATCCCCAGCACGGCACCTCCCCGCCCTAGGGTTGTCGTTTTTATCTGCATTTATGCACGGCCAATTTCAGCGGGTTTTTAGTCCATACTTAAGATTTTTATAAGCAGCAGATAACAATAGCTGGCTATTTTGTTTCTGCTGGTACTGATTCTGCAGTACCTAAAGACTAACATTTGCACTTGCTTGCAATAAATGCTAGTCATTTTTTTAGAAGAAATAGCTCAACAGCTACAATAGAGAAAAAAGGGTCAGAAACATCAACATCACCTTTCAGATTGAAAATCAGTATGAAAATAATGAAATTGAAAAAAAAAAAAATTTAAAACCCAAGGTGATCTAACATGGGTTGTAAAAGTTGGTATAAATGGCTGACCAAACAACCATTACAGAGTCATAACTTAAAAGGGAAGCTTCACTTTGGAGAATAGCAATGTTTATAGAGAGGCTAATTTTATTTTATTGAATACTATTAAAATACCTATTAAAAGTTATAAGTTGTAGTCTAAAATACTGCGGTGCGGCTCATAGAAGAGCTAACACGGACTATGAAATGGCCTTACATGGTGATATATTTCTGGCATAATATAATATAAGCTATTTCAAGAATCCATTTACAAGTAAGCTGTCTGGGTAGAGCCCTGGCCTCACTGAAATCAATAGGAGTTTTGCTAGCACATCAGTGAAATGAGGTTTTCCTCTCATTTTTAGCCTGTGCAAGATTAAATATTGGGTCAGGAATACAGTATTAGTTCTACTGCATGCAAGTACCAGTGATTTTAAATGCAGTGTCTGCTTAGGAGGATTACTAAATGAAATTTTAAATGTGATTTATTAATGGAAATAACTTTTTTGTTAATTATTCCAGATTTCCTTATTGGTAGAAGTGTCATGTTATTTTGTACGGTAGCATACCTCTGCTGTACCAATAAGACATATGCACCTAAGCTAGAGGCCTTTGGGCATGAGAGGTGGCTCGTTTCTCTTCCCCACTCCAATGGAAAATCAACAAAAGCAAGCATTTAATAGTATGAATTCCATTGTTACACAGCTTAGGAGCTTTGCAAGCACCCGAATGCTGCAAATGCTATGATAATTTATCTTTGAACTTGTTAGTAACAATGCATAATTAACAAGTAAGCTGTAGGAACATGCAATTGCTATGTATTTACATGGTATTTGCCATGCAGTTGTGCTATAATTACAACGATTATACCTGCTCTGTAGAATAAGAGTACATGGTGTACTTTATTTTGTGTTATTTGACATCCCTTGGTCCAGTGAAGCAGAGCAAAGCGTGATGGAGTTAACAAAGTATTTCATTTTGTTGTAGGTGGAAGCCAGCCACAGGTATGAAACGGCACATGAATCTGCACAGAGTGCTGTTACTTAAATGATCGCTGTGGCTTCTGGCTATTCAGGGTGGCAACCTTGCTTTTTGAGCTCAAGTTACATATATTTTGGACTGCCACCCTTTCAGTGATGTAAATGGTCTTGAAAATGCAGATTCAAAATAAGACAGACTAGGGTTTGGGTTCTTTTAGCATAGCAACTTTTCCCTCTCATGCATAATATTGTGGGTCTCTATAATAATTACAGGTAAAAGAATGGATGGGAAGAATCTGTCTTCTAAAATTTTAAAAAACTGCATGCCAGCATATCACCATTTCTTTGCCCTAAAACTCCATTAGTATCACAATACCAAATGTGAAGTCACATAACATAGGCACTGGGAAAAAAATACCAGCTACTGGTGAAAAGTGCAAAGAAATATGCTGTGTCTCTGAGTTAGCCACATTTTACATGATTCAGCATAAACTATAAGTAAAACTAAATTAAAAGACTCTATTATGTTGGGGATCCCCATCTAGCAGGAAGAGGAATACTGTAAACATCACTTCATGCAGGAATCGCTGTGCCACTTCTCTAAAATGGTGGATTTGGCCTTTAAACTGATGCATGTAGTATTACCCGCTCTGAAGAGAAAATACAGACCTTTTAGAGAGTGGATACGACACTACACTAGTTAAGTAATGTAACAGAAACATGGATTTATTTGCTGTTGCTGAAGATGTAAAATTTAACTTTGGCATACAAGAAAACAATCTAAGAGCTCTCTATTCTACTCCAGGTGGAAGAAAAAGTAGGAGCTCATCTAAATGTAAGTTATTGTTGTTCAGCTTCATAATAATTTTCTTGTCTTCAGGGACTTGGTTTATGAGTATAGCATTAAAAGAAATTCTTGCTCAGAGAGGCCAGCAGTGTGACATGACAGGGCACGAATCATGATGTATTAATTTCCAGTTACTATGTTGGCTGCGTACAACTACATCACAAAAATGAGATGCAAATTAACACAATATAATTATCTTGTTTGAATGTCTCGTGGTGATTTTACTCTCTGTGTTACAGCCAGCGCACTCACGGTTCGTATCAGCCGCCTCGGGTCCGCTGATGTTTGGAAGGTGGCCGCGGCTCCCTGCGGGAGCTGCCGCGGAGCGTGTGGCTCTCCTGTCCTTGCGGTTGGGCTGGAGTTGGCGTCCAGGTTGGTAGACAAGCCTAAACTGCTTGTCTGAAAGTTGGGTTCAGGGAACTTTGATGCTTAGCATCAACAACTTATTTCTGTAGCAGACTAAACGGAGCAGACTAAATTATCCCAAGAGTCATTTATAAGCACCAAGAGTTAAAATTTTAGTCCATCTCAGATGATACAGCTTTAGAATATTAAGACGATGCATTGAGTCTTTTCTGCACTAACAAATTTAAAAATAATTTCAGAAGAAGTTTGTCTGAGAGCAAAATGCAACTTCCTTTTTGCAAAATTAATATCTGAAAAAATGTTAATTGGTTTATGGCTTGCATTCTTCAGTATTTCTATGCAGTTTTGTTTTGGTTTTTTTTAACTGTTTTTCAAGGTTTTCCTGTTTTCATAGAGTGGACCCTTTGTAAGGGACATGGAAGAGATGACCATACATGTCCCAGTTACAATCACAGACATCATCATCCATGAATTTCATGACTTTTTCATTTCCATTTTTCCTACTTAACATCATAAAGTGCCTAAGTGACAGTTGCAGCAACTGTTTACATTATCTAAAATACCAGCAAAGCATTTCCACTGCATGCCAACAAGAGCCAAGACCTGTATTTTACAAACGCCTTCAAGGCAAACATTTAAAGCCAACGGCAAGACTTGGATTTGAAATTCTAACTCTGGTGTATGATGGTACTCAGTGTTCCAGTTGACTTTTACCCCCTTTTCAATATTGCAGAGTCATTATAACATTTGTCTTTTGAAGAGGACACATGGTAAAGTACCCAGATCCCTCTGAACAGTGCAGTCATTCTTTTAAACTTTTATCTGAAAAGAGGGTATTTTACAATCTGAGAAGGGCAGTTTCCTCCATCTAGAAAAATGAGAAAGGGAGGCTTTCCACTGACTCCAGCAGGGTCAGGATCAGACTCTTCCACTAGTGTTTTGATATAGTCGTATTTTTCATTAAGATGCAGTAATAACCAGGAGAATCCAGTAATTACTTCTGGGAATTAAGTAATTTTTAAATGGAGAAATTGTGCATCATTTCAGTCGTAATTTGGAACCCAACCACTTTATATGCTGTTGAAAGCCTCATCTCTCACAAGGGATGTTTTGTGAGACTGAAATTGTAATGAACTGGGTTGAGACAAAAGCTCTGGCGAGGAGCAGATTCGAGTTGTGAAGTGGGTAAAAAAGCATTCTCTTTAGGGTTGGAAAAGCTATTTTCTAGTTAGCATGAAAATTACAGATGCTTGTAAACTGCAAGCATCTCAGTGAACATGCATCCCTAAGTCTTAAATAATTTTCAATAAAATGTGCTTTCTATGTGAGTTTTCTAGGTTCAAAAGTGGGATTGTTCTCAGGGAGAATACTCAAAACCAGCTCTTTTGATGTTGTGTTCACAGAAACAGATACCACGTGATGCAAGTTCATATAGAATGAACAGAATTAGGACAAATGTTTGAAGACTTCTCACAACAAATTGCTCACAAATGATTTACGGCCAAAATTACTTGCAGAGTGATTACAGCACATGTTTTGGGGGAGAAAAAAAAAAAGTCAAGAAAGTCAATCTGCTTGTGGACAAATAATGAAAAGACAAAGAGGAAAAAAATCCTCTAACAAATATGAAACTGCAAATTATTCACTCAGCTCAGCTGGCAACAACCAATTTTATGGTAGTGGGAGCTTGTGGAGTAGGAGGCAACTGTATGAAGAATGATTGATTCAGTGTCTTATACTGCAATTCTGGAAGGGGTTCAACATCTAATTTACAAGCTATTTTCCTCCTTTTACCCAGTAAAAAACCAAAATGATAGTCAATGTCTGTGAGCCGTTTTGGGCAGATAGAATCTATTTTGTGTCTGTGCAGTGCTGTGGTCACTGACAAAGGCTAGCTCGTAAGAAAGAGCAGTTATTTATTAGGAAAGATCTCTCTTGACAGAAAAAAACCCCAAAACCTGTCTGAGGAAGGATATTGCCATCATAACCCTCTTTGCATCTTCCCATTAGAGAGTAAAGGATTTGCCCTTCCAGAAGAGACACATAACTGGTGTTAAACTCAGTGTATCTTTTCAGCCTTTGAGTTTTGGAGTCTTGCGTAAACTGCATCTCCACCAGCCCATCTTTCAGTCTATAGTAATAAAATAATTGGTGATTTCCTTTCCTCTCGGAAGAATACGAAGCACGCTTTGGACATCTCTCTCCTAGGACCGCCTTTTGTGTCTCCTTCCCCACTCCCTGGGAGGAGGCCAGCCACCTTCTGGGCAAGAGGCTCTGGGATGCCGCACTGGGATGCCGGCAGAGTTATCTTCTGCTCAGGATAGAGGGTGACTATAGCGTGTTCTGTTTATGCCTGTGGTGTGGTGGATGCGAGTTCAGCATTCAGACCCCCTTAATTCCTTACACGTGTATTCTTGATTCAATATTTAATTCCTAATTTAATTCCTGAACAGGCACATGCTATCTTTCAAAGGCACAGCAGATGCGAGGGAGTCCACTTGATCCCTGCTGCTTTACTTCACAAAAAACTTAAAATGCTAATGCTGTAAATAAGCATTACGGCACAATCTTTGGGTGAATGATATCCAACTTTACTCCAGATTTTAGTCATAGTGAAAGATTTTTCGAGCTACTTTGAGCTAATAGAAGAATAGTTTTCATTTAAGACAGTGATGTGTTTGTTCCCATAAATGCTGATTGCTGTAATTCTATTGTATGTTCTTGGCTTGGTTATACTGAGCTGAGTTAGCTTGTTATAAATTAACACTAACCAAATGATTATAAATTAATTTTACTATTTCTATGTTTTTAGAGGGAAGCTACCAGGACTGATACATTTCCATGTCCACTGAAGGGAATAATGAAAAAAAGGTTTATTTCTGCAAGAATGTTCTAGGCAACTTTTTCAACAAAGGACGTGCTGCATAAGATGTTGTTCAGGAGCTTTTATCAGCCCATTAGGATACCGGGTGAGGATATCTGCATCCAATTGAGCTGTGCTGAAACCACTTTTAATTCCTGCCCTTCATACCTTTCCTCCCAAGCCTGAAATGGCTTTGGATGGTACCGGCAGTCCCCCGCTGGTGAACGTTCTGCCCGCCATTCTGTGCTTTAGGAGCCCTTTCTGCATCCCCTGCCTGCACTTGGGACGGGAGCTCGGGCCACACAGTAGCTCATCGCCTGCAAAGTACTTGTGAGAGGACAGCTAACAGCTAATATGTTGGTGGACCAACTTCAACAATTTCACTACAAAAGAGCTTTAATTCTGACTGTAATCTGAATATAGACAGATTTCTCAGCCTGCTTCAGTCTAGTAACTGCAGATACATGTGTAGGTTGTTTGATCCAGGTTAAAAAAACCACCATAGCCCTTTGCCTTTACCCTCCCCATATGCAAGTTTGGAAAGTTTGCCTAGAAAGGGTAACAAAATGTTCAGCTGCTGCAGGTCCTCCCAAGCCTACCAGCTTTTTTGCTTTTGTTTAATTTGCTACATGATTAACTCCACTGCGTTTCTGCCCGGCAGAATCTGTGACTAAAAATGCCCTATGAGTATACGTAGTATGCTGCAACACTGGTGGAAAGTAAACAAGACCATAGTCTTCATAATCACTGTTTTTCCAAAGAACTACTGCTCCCAGCAGACAGGCTATTTTAGGCTGTAAATGGAAATCAGAAAATGAGATTTTCTTTCCCTGCTATTCTTCTCCTCGGAATTTCAGTGCTTTCCTCTGTGCACCTACTTTGGGTGTTAGTGGCAGCATATCGATAATACGAGTCTCTTGAAGGATTGATCACTGGAGCCTGTTCGGAAATACACCAGTGAACATTGGAAATAATTTCTACTAGTACCAATATATTATTTGTTGATACAAAATTGAGCATTAGATCAAAACCAGATCTGGATAGCCTGATTTACTCCACGATTGAGGTGACAGTTCACTCAAAATTCAGGCTTGCAAAATAAGTAATGATATTTCCTAGCCACCTGCACTTTCTATTCTAATATTGGTAATATATTTGCATCTCTCAATTTTGCAGACTGTCTTTTACCTCCTATTTGATGATCTCAGTCCAGTCACGAATGTAGACACTCTTTGATTTGTAGTCCTGTTGATACCAGTGATGTCTGGCCTTGCCTCCAGTTTATAGCACAGACACTATCATCTAAATCATGTATCATATGTATCTTATGCAAGATCTTTGCACGGTCTTTAAATCTGAGAAGTTCTAATTATCATTCTTAATACTTCATGTATTATGCATTTTTGTCTGGAAAAAGCTTTGTGTTACTAGGAATTCAAAAGATTAGGTTTTGCTACAGCAACATGCAAATCTGAGAACTTGAGAACAAATCATAATCTTTAGCATTAGCTGCCCCAAATGGCACTGAGAAGGATTTTCTGTGCTGGGAAATACCCTAATTATTTCATGGCATGATTACTGGTCTGATATTATGCTTGTATCCCCCCCATTTGATTAAATACTACTCACAAGCATCCTTTGACCTGCTGAGTAGCCGGTAATTTATTTTAGTCAACTGTAGTACTACTGAGAAGTGCTCTCTTTCTGCCTATATAAATAAAAAAACTTTTAACCTTGCAAAAACATCGATCGTGCTGTTTTCATCACTGAGGGAGAAGGAGTAGGCTTTTTTGGGAGCAAAACCTACTGAATAGAAGATATCTTAGTCAACAAGGGTCAGCTCTGGCTCTAAGAGCAGACAGAAGATTTTCAGAGAATATGTGAATAAAACAGCCGCTTTAAAAAAATGAATAGAAAAAAATGTTTTCCGTTGTACCCAGACATTACATGTGATAATCCAGACAACAAAACTTGTCATAATCATGATCTGTCATTCTCATAGTCTTCCACTTCACTTTGTCATTTACAGCATTCGTGTGCTTGACTTTAAGCAGCGTGATGCTGTTCACTGGTTGCTTGGTTTGACCTTAAAAATACCATTAAAATTGCAAAAACATTTAGAAAGTTGGAAAACTATAATCCAGGAAAAATTCTCAGAGGACAGTGAAAGATGCGAAGTGACTGAACTCTTTGATTTGCTCTGTTTGAAAAGGTCCTGTCCCCCTCTGCCTCTCCTTGCACACCACCAGCTGCAAGTGCCCTTGCTAACACTGCTTCCTCCGTACTTTTTCATGGCGGGCTCTCTTCCCTTTACATGATTTATTCAGGCGTCTTCATCCTCATCCTCGTCTAGCCCTCTTTCTGAAACAGCACGAGACCTATTGCCCACCTTCTTGCTCTGTTATCAAATCCAGACTTTCTTTTTTACCATTAATCGTAGTTATTTATCTGGACATGTTTTACCTCTGTCCTTCACGCCTTTAATCCCACGGTCTTCTATGTAAAGCCCCTCACCCCAGGACTCCCTTCTTGAACCACTATGGTTCCTAGAATTAGAGGAGCAGTAGTGGGCAGATGAGACAGCTAGTTAGAAACACAGCACGCACCATAATGTGGTTAGCCATGACCAGATCTATTGTTAATTTTGTAGCCTTTCCTCCAGAGACCCCTTTCTCTTTTCATGTACTGAGCAGCTGGAAGCAGGGAGTGCTTTTCTTCCCTTTGCTTGGCATCTCACTGTAGAAGACATTACGGTTGTGGTCCCAGGGATGTCTAAGGCCCCGTACTTTCATTTTCCAAGACCTTATCTCCTATGCTGCAGACTTACCTTCTTTGCCTTCCTCGTTTGTAGCCCTGAAGCTTCCAGTTTCCTCGGCTTTCCTTGTGCCATTCCCCAGCAGGAGCCTGGTCAGGATGGATGGGACTACTCCAATGTTTTCTACTCGATTACTGTCGCTCAGCCACATCCCACAGTCCAGTTTTCTTGCTGCTGAGATACTAAGCAAACGGGCATACCCGCTGGTGCCTCAGAGTGCTTTAACGTAATACTCAGAAGGTTAGTTATCCTGGAAATTTAACACACACAATATCACATAATGTACGTAGGAGGGTTTCTCCTCCATAAAAGGGATCATTTAAGTCCTGAAAAGAAGAGCTGAAAACCAAACCACAGGACTCTGTAAGTAGATCAAATTGCTTCTAAAGTAACACTATCTTTTTTCTCCAACTCTGAAAAATCCATCAGAGGAAAGAGGAGGAGTGGGGAATAACAACCCTGCTCTTGTCAATTCTGTTATAATTCCTACTGAAATAGAGGGATAGTAGAAGAGAGAGTCACAAAAGAAAATAGGAAAGAATCCTTTGTCTAGAAAAAATGAACAGTTTAATTGATCCAAAAGGCTTATTATTACTGGTGAAAATTATATGAGAAAAAGAAAAAGCAGAATTTGAGAAAAACAGGTCTATAGAAGCTACCAAATTCAAGAATGAGGAGTTTAATTTTCATATAAACACCAAATACAAAGAGCTTCTTTGGTGGTAAAGCACAATCAACAGGTTGGGGCTTTGCAAAATCAAGCAGTGGCCTTTTGCGGCATCTGTTACCGTCACTACTGTAAGAATAAAAGATACAATATTTCATAAAGGGATTTCCAAGGGGGTTTTAAGTGGAAGTGGTGCAGTTTTTTACAGATTCACAGAACACGTTTGCCTTCAAGTTTACTGTATTCTCAGCCAATATAAGAACACTCTTTAAGCAGAGATGTTTTTTCCCAAACTAAGCAGACAGTTATTTGCAGTGGGAAGAGGAAATTAAATAGCTTGATAGGTTGCCATTCCTCCCTCTATCTGGTCAGTAGATTTAATCTTTACTTACATTATATAGGTGTGAGCAAAGAATTTGTATTCCATGAAATAAGGGTATACCTTACATGAAACTGAAGCTCAGCTGAGCACATCTTAAAGGAGCATGACTTGCAGGACAACACAGGCTCAACGAATCTTAAAAACTGACACATCAGGTTGAGCACCCTAAAACTGTGTCATCCAAACCCCAGGAATTGGTTGGGAACAGTTAGGCTGATGTTTAGTGCTTTTGTTGCATGTTCTTGTGGTGCTACTGACTGCAATGTGATCACAAGCACATGAGCTTTGACTACCACACAGCTATTAGCCAGTGGCATCCCGACATAGAATAAAGCCTGCTATTCCAACAACTACTGAAACCTCTCAAAATTATACCTAAAGAGATGCACTTGCATGTCCGTACCTGTATTTACAACATGCTTCAGGTGTTTCATTTCACTGAAGATCCTATGGGCTATTAAGGGGAATGCGTATCAAAAAATTTTTTTCTCAGAATAGAAATCAAGATCAGTAGGCAGAAAACCCTCACTACTTAAATAGGGCTCAAATACAAATGACAAGTGTGGGCTAATCCCATCTGTCACGTCATCTACTATAGTTGTTCTAGTTGAACAAGGAATACTATATTTTTGCTAATTATGCTTACTACATATTGCCCCATACATGGGGGTCCCATTGTGCCAGGCACTGTGCAGGCACAAAGGAATAGGTAATCCTTGTCCTGAACATCTTCAGCTCTAAGTAATGGGTCTTCATCTTCTGCTTGCTTAGCCTTCAACTAGAGGTTCTTTTTCACCACTAAACTATCGAGTAATAAAAGGGGTCTGAAGGAAGCTGTATCTTTGGTTTAAATAATTAGCTACATTGACTTTGATATTCTGAGAGCCCCCACTAATCTCAGCCTTCCCAGCAGTTTATAAAATAAAATAAAATTAAATTAAATAAACCAAACCAAACCAAAATAAAATATATATCAGCCTAACTCACTGTTAGTTTTATGACCAAGCTCCTCTGCCACATTCACCGCTCGCCACTTTGGACCTGACCTGCTGCTGCTCTGTCCTGGTAGGTTTGTGCTCAAGGCAGTGGCAAGATAGCAGTTTATTTCAGCTGAGAATTTGACGCCAGGCTATTCTGGGACCGAGTGAAACTTGTCCCCCATGATTACTTTATAATCAGTGAAGAGTGCTTTCTAGAGCAGTTTGGTACAACACAAAATCATGCTTTAAATATTCTGGGCTTATACTGTGTAACAGCAAGAAAGGACAATGACCGGGAGAGTGTAGGATGTTCACTTGAGAGTCCACAAAAATACTATGGCTGTGATATAACAGACAGATATAGTCTAACCAGGCCTGAAGTTGCTAGCAGGGGACCAAGGAAATCAATAAAGCAAACGGGAGAGCCGGACAGTTTGTGATGTCTCAGCTCCTCTGTAATGCCACATGGACTTTTATTTATTTGGGAAATAGATGTACTTTAATGAATGAAATATCAAGCTGTGATTATGTCTTCTACGTTGCAGAAAGAAAGTGAATATATTATTTATTGGGATCTTCCAGCTATTTTTATTTGTCAACGCGCTGTGTCCAGTGTGATTAATCAGAAATAGAGGATGCAGTCCCTTGACAGATGTGAAGCTACGTGTGCCAAGCCAGCGAGCAGGACAGCGGACCGCATGCCCATGGTGCCTCCCAGCACTGAGGCGTGTCTCCAAACACCTTCCTCACCCACAGTTTAGAAAATCGCTATTTTACACACCTGTTTTCCACTCAAAGATCGCTGAGCACTGGGTGCCAAGATGATCTGTACGGACTGTGGGGTGCCACTATGTGTTTGGGTAAAACAAGGAGCCAGGGCTGGAAGGGAGACGGGGGTTATATAGCTGAGGCCCCAACATCTGCGTGCCACTGGGCAATAGATGTCTTGGGCAAAACGGTACGAAGGATATCTGCTTACGTGCCACATAGCCTGTAACGGAAGACCAAGCTCATGCCTGTGACATGCACCGAGAAGAGAGTTAGAAGAAGTCATCAACAGCATCAGTTCCTGATGCATATTTGCATCCTGATGCAAATTTGTTTAGTGAAAATTGCTGGGGGTCTTTAGGAAGTGAGTGACGTCCCCTGCTGCACAGGAGAACAAGGATACCAGCTCTCGGTGGTCTCTGCTGCCTCGACCGAGGGAGGAGTTTCCATCCGAACCTGAACTTGTGAGTAATCGGACCGTGAGAATACCAGCCAGGACCACCAGCCAGACCCCCACGATATTAATGCTACTTAGCAAATCTCACTTATATCCTGTTTCTGGCTGTGACTAATCTTCAGTGGTTGAGAGGATGGGAAAAAAATAACAACGCAAACCCCCACAAGTTAGATGATACACCAACAGGAATTTTTTCTTATCCCCACAGATAACCAGCAGAAACCCTTGGACTCGTACACTATAAATCTAGTGGGGGGCAGGGGCGCAAAACCAGCAATCCCTTCTCTTTGCAACTACAGCGGCACACCGAATCCCTGAGGACTCGCAACAAAAAGCCATTTGCTGTCTTCAGGAATTTCTACTTAGTTGCACAATCTGTCCATGAGCTTCTCAGACCACCTCTGTAATCACAGGGCACTCCAGAATTTTGCTCCTCACATTACTGTTAACTGTCTTCTAATTTCCAGTCCGCATTTATTCATAACTAAGTTATACCCATTTCATCCCAGGCTAACATTAAACTTTAACTCATGCAGTCCTTCCCGCTTGATGTTTACCCCTAAGGGTATTTATAAAGAGTTGTCTTCTGTCATGCTTAGTTTGGTGGGGCTAAAGAAGATAAACTGATGTTTATCAGTCACGGAAGTC
Source organism: Aviceda cuculoides (assembly GCA_035590195.1). Classification (NCBI taxonomy): domain Eukaryota; kingdom Metazoa; phylum Chordata; class Aves; order Accipitriformes; family Accipitridae; genus Aviceda; species Aviceda cuculoides. Next base: position 606,828 of record JAVJGG010000037.1, on the reverse strand, counting down.
CTTCCTGCATGAGAATGAATGTGTCCCTTCATCTGGTAGATTGGCCCCAAATAGGTCCTCCGTTTGCAAAAATACAGTAGTCTCAGCTACATGTAAAAGTTGCTTATTTTTTGTTTGTAGTTCAAGTTATTGGGTATTAGGGTGCAAATCCCAGTCATTTATTGAATCGAGATCACGCTCTTTACTGCAGTTTCCAGTTATGGTCTTGCTCCGCCGTGCTGCTCTCGTTCCCGACGGCTCTGCTGGTGGTGCCCAAGCCAGAGAAAGTCCATGCAGGGACCTTCAGGTGCCTTTATTGAGCAGTGCAGGCAAAGCAGCCTCATCGCCCACTGCAACACTCTTCCCGGCCAGGCTCTCCTGGCCTGCTGAGCACCAGGACCACGGTGACGATGTGCACCACGAGGGGAAGATGCTGCGTTCAAGAGCGTTGATATTTGACAAGCCTGGTGACGCTTGGAATCTGAGTCGTTTTCCTCCACTAAAATCCCTTGGGCTGGTCAGAGATCAGCTGGCAGCCTCAGAAATACATAAAATGGATTTGAAACGATCAGGGATTTCCAGCACAGGAGCAAAGTGTTGCTGAGAGCAGCACATTTTCAGAAAGCACCTTGTTCATAAGGTGGGTTCACCCTTACCTGAACGTTAGGTGTGTGTTGTGTAAGTGTTCCCCCAGCGGCAAAGACTTATTAATTGTCCTAATTGTTATCTCCCTCTGCAAAACTGCCTCTACCTCTTTGCTGCAGGATTATTACTTTAAAAAAGCTTATCCTGGCAGAATTCGACTAACAAAAGCAGAGCCTTTGGGAGAATTTCCTTCAGTTCTGGTTAAATTCTCTGTGGCGTTTGCTGACCGCTGTTTGCGCTCTCCCTTTCCCACACAGGCTGTTACTTTCATTCCATGCCCTGCTGTCCTCCTCCCACCTTCTGGCTATTCCTTCCTTCGGGGACACCCGGTCGTCTCTCATGGAGCTCTTGCTACAGATTGCTTCTTATTCCTACGTGATCTGAGCTCTGCTGAGCAGGACACGGCCTCTCCCCCATCCTGGGATCCTTCCACCCTTCCCTCTTCCCCCAGTCCCAAATCTCAGACAGGTGCCATACCAGGACGATGATGGTGGTGGACCTGGGACATCTGGAAAGGCAGGAGCTCCAGCTGATGCATTAAGCACTGTAACAGTCCCCCAGGCAGGGGCTGGCGCTGAAGATCATCATCCACCACCCATATATTTGTTATATTCGTGCCCTCCATTGTGTTTACTCCCCACAAGTATTCTGGCAAAAACAGTTTAACAGTAAAAATATTTGCTAAGAAAGCAACCAAAGCAGCTATTCCTGCGTGTTTGTGGAGCGGCAGGGTCTCTCCCACCGTGGGCGCAAAGGCACGGCCCTCCGACAGGCAGCAATGGCCCTTCTGTTCGCCGTGTCCCCGCGATGCCCACCTAGGAGCCCTGCCAGAGCACCAAACGGTGCTGGGAACATGCTCAGCAAATAACTGTAAATAATACCGGAAAGGCTGCCCCTAAATGCATTTACTTCGACGCGCAGAACTTCGTCTGTAGGAAATACTTCTACAAAACACCGACCTGCCCAGATCTGCGACACCCACAGCAGAGCGATGCTTTGCTTCTGTGTCCACCTTTTTTGCAGTCTGCGATACAATTCAATAGGCTGGACTCTGAGAAGCACCCAGACCTGGTGTTTTGCACCGGCAATGAATTATGGGGTTAAAAATGTTCCTGAAAAGCTGAAGGTCGTAATTTTGAAGTTAATGCCTATCGAATTACTTTTCTTCTAAACATGCAAAGTTGCAAAATTCAATGTAAATAGATCCCTTCAAAAGAAATAAGTACTCCAACTTAAGGAAAACCAAATATTGAACTCTTTTAAGGAATGGCAACAGAAACATTCAGAAATTCTTGACATATCTTCAAAGGAAATTCCCTTTCTGTATTGCAGAATTGCTTTTTAGAGCACCATGCTGAAACTAGTAGTATTGGAAAATGTTTCTAGCCATCCCGTAAAGAAAGGAAAAGGAATCTCTTTACTCTCTGTAAGATAGGGGTTTAGTAAATTTAAAACGCTCAGTGTTAAACTTTGCAAAACTGACTTTAGGTTGCTGAAGTTACACTGGATCATGCTGCCTTAATTAATTTTCAAAGCAAAATGCAGCATTGAAAATTTCACTCCTTAGAGATAAAATATTTTCTGTTTTCCTTACTACCAACAACCAGGAGTCAGCTCAGCGGTCGGAGGTTATGAACTGCCTTTTAGGAGAGCATCTCCCAGCAAAGAGCATCTGGATGTATGAGGAAGCAATGCCACGTACATGGCTGATTTAATGTTACGCCTGCGGCCCGGCTCCTGGGCAAGCGAGGAAATCGATCTCTCTGCTAATAAAAAGGGAAAAGGCAGTGTTTGCAGAATGAGACGGCACTTTCTGGGTATAAGGGGAGCTGCGGGCTCTGAAACACGGCTTTGCTGAATAAAAAAAAAAGTGGAAAACATGGTTATATTTCTTAATGTTTGCCTAATTAAGCCTCTTTCGAACTGCAGTTTGTTAAGAGCTGTCCAATGCAGCGCTTGAGCTGGCCGGCAGTGACTAACGGCTACCTGCCGGCACAGGCAAGGCTGCAGCAAATACAACCTGCTCCGGACGGAGCGGCACTGGCTTAGAGCTGACGATATACACGTGGTTACCGTGGTTTAGTCCAGGCAAATCCAGTTGTACCGCTCCAGCTGCCGGCTTCGGCCTTCAGGAAAGCTGCCCCGGTGTCACAATGTGGACACCCCCAGCCATGCTGCAGCGGAGGGCATGGCGCTTCCCCGGCCATCCCGGTGCTCCAGAAGCCGACGTCAGCCCAACCGACGCTCGGCAGCTGCCGGCATTCGCCATGGCCGTGCCTCAGCCCTCCCAGCAGCGCTGCACCTAACGTCCCGCTGGCACCAGGACGGACCCCCGTTGCTCTCGGCGCCCCGGAGCTGCCACCCGCGGCCGGAGCTGGTGCACCCACGTTGCTGACGTTAAGAACCGCACCACGTTTCCAGCTGCAGCTTCAGGAACCGTATGCTCCCTGCGGGTCAGGGCCACCTGCACCCACCTCAGCTGGAGGGGGCAAAGGCAAGGGGCAGAAAGCAGGGGATGCCATCGTGCAGCTGGACCTGCTGGCGGTGGCAGATGGGCCGCGGCCATTGGGGGGGCCCTCTATCATCCCCCAGCGATGTCCCTGCTGCTGTGCAAAAGATATCTCTGCCTCCGAAAAGCGACGAGCGCAAAGCACAAAGCTATTTTCCCTCCCAGGGTCAGTAGACGGCACCGCTTCCTGGGCTAATGGGGAAGGACCCCTCTGTTGTCACTGCAAATTATTTCCCTTTAACCGCCGCCAAGATTCCTTATTTATTTGGCAGACGATCAAATAACACCCTCTCCGCAGCACGCTGATAATGCAAGCAGCTCTTGGCCTCGGCACCCGCAGGCAGACGGGCCCCCTCTCCCCTTTCACCTCCCTGGGGGGTGTTGCAGGGATGGCTTGCGGGGCAGTTAGCTGGAGCTTTAGTGAAAAAAAGTTGATTCTGAAGAATAACAATTATCACTGTAAACCCACTACTTGTGGGCTCATTCTTATTAGAGGGACCCCCCCCCTTGTTTTTTTTTTTTCCATATGTGAAGAATAATTAAAAAAAAAAAAAAAAACAACAAAAATCACTACCGCCCTACCAGAGTAATAGGTAACAATGCAAAATACTGAAAGGCTTAGGTAAGTAGGAGCCACAGCACAGTAAGCTTACCTCTGAATCCCTCAGCCCTGGGCTTTCCAGCTGCGGTCCTGCTGCTCTCACGCCCCAGAGAAGGTAGAGGAGAGGGATGGACCTCTGGTAGCAGAGAGAAACTTCTCTGTGGGGCCAGTTTGTAGGCAAACTGGGAAGTTTTTACCTTGTGTGAGAAAGGGAAGAAGTTAAATGGTCCCCAGGAGGACCCTTGGTCCCCTTGTCTCAATGAGGGGCAGCTCCCCAGGAGCCCCATGTCCACCCCCCCTCCCCCCAACCCCCCCGGAGCATCAGAGCCCCTTCAGCTGCCAGACTCTGTCCCCGTCACGCTGACAAGGGGGAGCGGGTGGACACCCAATGCTGCCAGACAGGCAGGGACCCTGAACTCCCTCTCACCACCCTCCTCTGCAGCGGTGGGACGGAGGGCGGACCACCACTGGCCAGGGGGACACTGCGGTGCTGGCGGCCAACAGCCGTGCGTGGGACAAGGGTGGAAATTCAAGCTCCCCTTGTACCTTGAGATGAGCTGATCAGCCCCCGTGTCCTCAGCCCAGCTTAACCAAGAGGCAGGGAGCATCTCCCGCATCCTCGCTCGCTCCCCTCTGCGGGAGGAAGGCGAAGGGCTGACCCCGCACGCCACTGTGCTCCCCGGGACTCGATGCCAGAGCAACTGCATCCTCCTGGGGAGATACCAAGGGAACACTAAGACGGAGCTAACTTTAAGAGGAAATAGGTTTCCACTTTGCTTCAATTTCTCCTTAAATTCCCCCTTGTCCATGGCAGAGCAGGACGATTGCCAAGGGCAGAGCAGCAGCTGATCAGTAAACAGGACACCAAATGGGGACACTAAATCACAACCCTTCCCCGACAAAAGGCAAATGCCAGCACGACCGCTCCCATCTCACGCAAAAATGACCGGGTTCCTCTCGGCACTCTCGGGGCTCGCAAATAGATCCTGTGCTTATATTAAGTTTTAATAAAAAATGAGCTTGCATGTCATTGTGCAACTGACCTTCTCATGGCCGAGGAGAACATTTTGTCCGCCGGCTGCAGCTGGTACCGCATGGTGTTTATTGCTCTCCATCCCTCCTGCGCTCCCAGGCTGCTGCGGCGGGGGGAGGAGTGAGGAGCTTTGCAGAAATCCCCCCCTATCATTTTGCCACCTTTTTTTTTTTTTTTTTTTTTTAACAGCAAAGCATGAACTCAGAAACTAAACATTTTGACTGGGTTTCTGCCACGACTAAAGCAGTGATAAGGAATGCAGCTCGGCTGAAACATGCTGGCTCCCAGCTTTATTTTAGCAGCTCAAAAGAGATTTTCCAGAGACCTTTTCACTTTTGCGAGGACATTTCTGGGCAATTAAATGATTAGTGAACTTTGCCCAGTCTTAAGATACAAAACTCATCCAAGGAGATGAAACAGAGTCAGGTTTGATATTTAGGAGGACTGCAGAAATCGAGTCTATCTGATCCCGAGTATTATAAAAACAAGGCCCAGGGAATAGACTGCTGCTTTCAGTTTACTTAATTAGTTTATACACTGAAACTATGAATAAAGGACTGTGCAGTTGCTTTGGCTTTAGTAGTAACCCTGCAACCATGACAACGGCAAAGCATTACTGAATCACCATGACAAAGAATGGGAGAGGAGGGCTGCTGCCACAGAAAGGCTAACTTGGGCTCTTCAGAAATTCGGCCTACATGGAAAAATACATCCTGCCGTCGTCGCTTTACTTCAGCGCCCTGTGAAAAGCAGTGTTTTGGAGTAGGATTTGGGCAGCTCACGCACATCCACGTCGTTTCACTGACCGTTTGCAATATCTTGCAACGCCAGGACGTGACGCGGCTCTTTCCTAAAAAACGGAGATCTGAATATTTACAGGCCAGCGCTGCCCCTGCCTGCCCGCGGCCTCCCCGGCCTGGGCTCGCCGCCTGCCCAGGCCTGGCCGGGCCCTCGGGGACGCTGCCCGCGGCCGGCTCTCCTGCCTGCGCCTGGAGGGTTTTGTCCCAGATCTGATGAAAAAGGACAACAAAAAAAATGACATGTTGGCTCCCAGCCCTCTCCCGCTGCTTCACACCCTCCTAAGAAACAGACTCTGAAATGAGTTTGCGACCACGGGGATTAAACTCTGGCGTGGCGCGCAGCGGTGTACCCCCCTCATCCCGCACCACCCTCTTGGCCTCTCTCTTGCCCCCCCGGCTCTCAGAGACGCGGGGTGGGAGATGCTCCTTCTTCGCAGAAGACGGAGCGGAGGGGGGGAGAAGGGGTGCTTTGCTTTTTCGCCTGGAAAACACCCCCCCTGCGCTGTGGGGACCGCCTGCTCCAGCCGAACCCCCGTGCCACCCCCTCACCCACCGGTGGGTCCCTCGTCCGTCCCCCGCGCAGCCATCCTCAGTTCCCTTTCACAGAGAATCCACCACTCCCACTGACGCTTCGTTATCTTAGCCTGAACCCATCTGATACTTAGCAAAGCAAAAAGTTTACCCAGAAAGGGTAAATAAAGAAAATAAACAGCACTGCCTGAAAGACATGGAATCAATCCGTCTTCCTAACAGGAACAGCACTGCACGCCTGTGAGTGACGACGAGGCGCTCGGGTCAAAGGAGGTAACTAAAAAGCATCTCAGAGCTTATTAAAAAAGTGATGGAGAGCAAAGCCTACCTCCGAGACAGTCCTGCCTCTCGTGGGGCAGGGAGCGGGACAGCCTAACGCTGAGTCGTTTCTCATTTAGCCGGAGCTGGGCAAGGGAAACCTGGTAATAGTGTCGGCTCAAACTGAATGGGAGTATTCGGGTTTTGCTTTTCCAGCAACTACATTTCCCCATTGAGGTACCATCCAGGCAGGTAATTTTTTGAATTGTGACTTGATTTTTTGAATTTTGACTTGTCTGCTTTTATAATAATAGATGTTAGAAAACAGCAAAGAATATTGGAAGGAAAGAGGACAAATAAAAGTCTCCAAGTGCTTCACACTCACTTATCTTCGCTGGTTAGTAAAGAGAAATATTTTTCCTTCCGCATTGCTAATTGCCATCTTTTTTTCATATCATCTTTCAGCAATGAATATGCATCAGAAACAATATACAGAAATACGTTCCTGGAATCCTACTGCAAGAGCAAATGCAACGCTGCCAGTAATTTTAGGTTTTGCATTACTACCCACCGGCGAGAGCAAAACCACAGGGATTGTCTTAACAAGGCGGATGTGTCAGAAGTGTCTTCTCCCCAGCCGCCTGCCACCTTCTCCTGTCCCCGCTCCCCCCAGCGTTACGAGACTGTATCGGACACGAAAATGAAGGTTCATTCTGCCACCAATAGGCAGGCGCGGCAATGCTGAGCTTCACTGACTCTGATGTATGGGGTTTTTTTTAAAACCAATACACACGTTGATTTACAAAGGACAACAAAACCAGGTTACCTCCTAAAGTGACCCCCCAAATATAACGTTTAAGGCTGCGAAGTCCTACAAAGTCTCCGTGCACACCTCTCCAAAAGCACTCAACCGCCGCCAGCAGCCCACTGGCGTATCAAACAGTTTCGGCCAGCTGAGCACTCGCATGCAATTAGCAAATATTTGAGAATTATTTTGCTATGTTTGACATTTTTAATTGACTCCCAATTTCCGTGACTATGTTAACAGCTCCTGGAATCCTTGTTAAACATCTAACAGCCTCAAATATCTTCATATGCCCCCAGCATCAAATCAGCATCTCATCAAATTTATTCCTCCTTTTCCTTCCAGAAATTCTCCTGCGAGGAGCACTAAAGCACCAAGAAACTGAAGACAGAAAATAAACCATTTAAATATGCTCTTAAGTCTCAGAGAAACTGTACAAATCCAGAGGGAATTTGAAACCTTTTAAATTCCTGTCCTCCCCCTGCCCCCCCATCAGTAAGTACTAAAATACTTCACTGCTTCAGAAGCCCCTGTTGCAGAAAACTAAGCTGCATTTTTAACATTTGCAGTTATTTCCTTTTTTTGCCACAAAAATATTTTTCTGTCAAATTAAAACACCTGTGTTTCCAAACGCACAGCTGTTCTAATATACCAAGCATTTTTACTTATGGGTTCAATAATAACAAGAACTCCCCTGTTCCAGGGGGAACAAAAGCAAACTTTAATGCTCTTTGTAGTAGTGCTTGCCCAACAGAGCCCAAGGCACCCCCATTTTTCTCGGTAATTTCCCCCATTCAGAAAGGCTGGGGTGCAACGCCAGGACGAAGAGCCACAGCCAAGAGCGAGTACACCCTCCTGCAAAGGAGCAAGGAGTTCAGCCCTGGCAGGGGCTGCTTCATGCTCTCACATGCTAAGAGCTGCCCTAGTTGTTCCTCCAGCTCTTAAGGCCCCAATTTTCCCAAGAACGTGCCCAAGCTTCCCCTGCCTTGGCACGTGGCTTTGGGTTGTGCTAGCAGACCAGACATGTAGGGCTTTGATGGACAGAAGTAGCCCGTGAGCGTAGAAATAAGTTTAAGAAACTTAAGCCTGTTCCCTAAACTCTAGTTATCGTTTTAGAGAAGCGCACAAAACATGAAGGGTAACTTTACTATTCTGGCTGACTGTACACTTCTGCTCGGGTGCGCACCACTGCCCACGCACCGGATCCCCACTAAAGCCACGCTGCTGGGCCAGGTGGCCCTGGAGCCACAGCCTCACCCGCCTTTAGGATAACACATGGCAGAGCAATTTAGGATCTATCGAGTGGATCAGTATTTAGGTGACATACAGACTTAAAACCTCACCTTGCTTTGCCCAGTGCTGCACTGGCACCAGTGTTACACTCAGCATGTCCCAGTGGAGATAAGCTAGAGCCCGAGTCACTCTGTCCCCTAAACACTGCAACTGAGGAACATTTTGGTACTTACTCTGCATTCTGTGAGTAGATCTCAGAAGGACCCAACACATCAACCTCAAAATTTTTCCGGGTTCCTTCGTCAGAGCATAGCAGTCGTTATCCAAACATACCTGCTTGGTTAGTTTTGGGGAAGCCTCGGTTCTCCAGCCATCCAGCCCCCAAAGCTGGGCTATCGGGGGGTAGGGAGTCCCCAAAGCTGGGCTATCAGGGGGTTGGGAGCCATCAATTTGCTTTCCTAGCTCTTAGGTGAGACGTCACATCCAGCGTATTTATAACTAAGCTTGTACAGCAGCGGGGCTGCCTGTTAGTACGCTCACAAAGGATTTACTAACTAGCTATTCCTCTAGCTGTTGTAGAAGCCTGAGGCGTAGCTGATAACTCAAACTGTTTTTCCCAGAGGATTGCACACTGATTAATAGATCACAGAAAATCTTGAAGCTGAAGCCCAACTCTGAGGACATCCCCAAGGATCATTTGAATACATAAAGATACCCCGTACCAATAACCCAGAAAATCTTTACTGAAAATTATCCCAGGACTTCACATCCACATCTTGGGGATGGAAGAAATTGGGAGAACAGCCTCTAGGAGCTGGTCTACAATGTAGCCAAAGACAACTTGGTTTTTATCTTAGTCTCCTACAACTCTCTCTAAACCTTGTAACTATGCTGTCAACAGCTAGATTGCAACAAACTGTTTATTTTTTCCTTAAACACTTGTTTTCTATTGAAACTAATTTCAGAATACCAACCAACACCAAGGAATCCCATTCTTGTGGGCATGCTCATGGTCAAACCAAGTATGCTGGATTGCTTTCATAGCACCCAGCACCCAAACTGGAAGGGCTTTTTTTAAAGAGTAGTTTGTTGGTTTTTTTTTTTTTTTCAGGAGGTGGCACAGGCCCTTATGAACTGCAGTGACTCACAGGTAGCATGGGAGAGTATTTTTCAGGAATCGGCGTTAGTCAAGAGACTTCCTGAGGGGCAGCAGCATTGGCGGAGGACCCTCCTGGGCTTCCCATGAACTTGAGCCAAGCAGCAAAGGCAACAGCAGCACTACAAAGGGCGAGCTCCAACGTGACATTTTAAGTGATGCTATCCGGGAACACTGCCATAGCTGCAGCACAGAGTTAATTATTTTAGGATGGCAAATATATAGGAGATGTTCAGAGGAAACGGTGAGACTGCTGGTGGCTCCGAGCGGACAAATGGAGCTGGAGACATTACCAATGCCTTGAGATATTCATGGGTGCAACGAAGAGAGCTGCTTTAGGGGCCCCTTGCTCAGCACCGCTGTTCCGGTCAGCCGGCAGGTACAAGACACACACAGCTAACCCCTCTCATCACCTCTGTGAAGAAATTAATGTGCATGTCAAAAAAAGGAGGCTGAAAACAATTCACTCCCAACAGCCCAAGGGGCAAACCCAAGGGGCTCCATCGCAGAAAGGCCAGGGGCTGCTTCTTGCTGGCAGGTGGACGGGGCTGTCTGCCCACCCGGGGGTCCTGTCCCTGGTCCCCATCACGCGCCGCCCCAGTGGCCGCTGAGCTTAGCGCAGGTATGAACTGGAACAAGCATGTCCAGCCTCCGTGGGAGGAAACGTGTCAGCACCTTGACGGAAGCAGGGACTAAGCATTGCATTTCAGAGCGAAGTTAAAGCTCAAGTCTTCAAATTCCTTCCTTTCACTCTTGCATGCTACATTAAACCTTGCGATGGTCATACTCACCTGCTTGGGCTTTTGATTACGGCCAGCAGAAAATATTTCCGATTAAACTCTAAACCTAAGTGTTAGCTTGGCATCAGATCAAGGGGAGAACATTTGTTATTGCTTTGCAAGGAAGAGAGAAACAGGAGACAGGAGGTAGGGAGGTAAAGCACCAAAGCCCAGCTCTTCCTCCGCAGAGGATGCCATTCAGCCGTTCATACCGGAGGAGCTCAAGGACCCTTAGCACCTCTTACGGCTTTTATTTCAAACTGCAATGCAAGCACTAAATACGTGGGCTACACCCCCAAGAGGAGCAGCCTTTTGCGGAAGAGATTATCTAAAGCTAGGCAAGCTTGGCAGAGGTGGGGAGCAACCATCATCCAGGGTTTGCCACTATTTCCACTCCTGATCTTTAATCCTGATACTAATCCTTATATTTAATCTGAATATTAATAGATTATTTTGAAAATACTTATCTGGAGATGGAGGCCCATTAGCTTCCTGCAGCTATAGCTGGGGCCATGGAGTAGCCCAAGGGTCTGCAGGAGGAGCGAAGAGGGTCAGACATCAGAAAAACTGATGAAGGCTGCCCGTGTTGAAGACGACCCGGACCCCAGGAGACCCAGCAAGGGATTTCCCTGGAGAAAGCAGCCTTTTAAACTTTTATAGAATAGAAATCTCAGGTGAGGGCACAGTGTTTTGTTGCCATGATCACTGGAATAGTGACTCATCCCTGGCGAAGCACGTCAGGGACACCCTTGTCCTCCGTACCCAGCGTGCTGGCAGCGCCGCCAGCAGCGTGCGGGACTGGCGGGTGAGGGAGGTGTTTTCACAGCCAAGGGAAAGATGACAGCAACCAAAAAAGAAAATGAAAGGTGTAGCGCTCAGTTGGACCCCACATCTCCCACCCCTTAGGAAAGGGAAACAGATCCGCTCCCTCCTACAAGCAGAAAAGCCCAAGGCAAGCAACAATTTAGCAACAGCCTTTACCACTTCTCTAGCCCCTGCTCTCATGCAGGAGATCAGTCCCATTTCCTTAGACAGGGATAGGACAGGTGGCACCCCAGAGAAGCACAAAGTTAACACAAATATATGTATTTTGGCTCTGGGGCTTCAAAACTCTGAATTTATAAAGTGTTTGAATGGTTCCTTGCTTCAGGGCACTTGAGCTTCAGCAATATAACTAACTCCACCCGTGCTCTCATCACCCTCGCTGATGGGCAAGAGAAGCCGAGGTGGAAAGGAAATAGGGAACAACAGCATCAAAATAAGATTTATTATTTAGAACTGAGATTTGGAAGAGACAGACATGGCAGATAACAACGAAACAATATGCCAGGCTCCAGCTGCGAGAAAGGATGGTACTGAAAGTCTTATGGGCAAATAGAAATTCCTGTTTCTCTGGTATCAAAAACAAGAGTGAAAAGGTCAGAACATCATGGAACTGTCTAAGGGGGAAGCAACTGAGGTCCTTGGGTGCATAGCACAGCAGCAGAGGTTCAGAAGAGTTTGGGGCCCAACAGCAAGAGCAGCACTCTTTCCCACTCCTTAGGAACAGTGCTAAAACCCATCTTTTTAAAAAAAAAAAAAAAAGTTGAGTAGTCCTTTATAATAAATGATTACTCATGAGATTATTGCTACAAACTACTTTGTACATCACCTCAACCCAGGAGACAGCTGAAACCCATCATCAGTGAATCAAGAAAAAGAAATCTCCAACTACATAATTTTAGCTTGTTGAAGGCACTTTGAAGTTTTAAAAATTGCTCCAATTACCGACTCATCTGTAGAAGGATTTTAGTCTTACATTTAAAATTAGAAGTGACTTGAGAACTGTATTTAACTCTGGCAAGAAAATGCGGCCAGTCTATAAGAAACAGAAAGAGGTAAAAAGGGAAGTGACAAGTACAAACTTACTCGCCGGTGAAGTCTCTGTAGGTTTCTTTACTTGGTTTAAGCAGATTTAAAATAGAGTATTATCTTTACAAAAGAACTGAGAGAAATTTAAATGGAATTGGAACTTCTTTGTACTAGAATCTGAATATACGTGCCTACCTTATCTTTTTGAAAATTACTTAAATTACAATTAACTGCATGAAGCAAAGTATTTGAAGGAGTGCCTCCTCCTCCTCCCTCTTCTCCAGCCGCTGCTCACAGGAACCTGGCTCACAACAGAAGGGAACAATTTGGAACAAAATCCTTTTCCCCCAAAATAATTCTCCTTTATTTTTTTGCATAACATTTTTGTATTTCCAACTATAAATAAAAAAATGATTAGAAAGAAGTTACAAAATTGCGTTGAATGGACCAGAACGGCACAGAATTTCTCACACATGATAAATCACTTCCCATCTTCCTCTTCCTCCTCCTTAGCTGCGGCAGGGCCTCGTGCTTGGCACCGTAGCTGAGGGGGCCACGTGTCAGTCGCTGATGATCTCATTTTCAGAATCTAAAACAAACAAACAAACAAAAAATCCATATATGGATTTCACATATAGGAAAACCCCAAGAAAAACCAAAAGGGCCACATGAGATCGTGGACCCGGAGCGCGCGGAAGATGCTTCTGCCAGAGCGCGCCAGCCGCTGCGCGCGTTTTGGGTACTGCAGGGAAACGGAAACCGAAATCCTCTTTTAACACCTCCTCCACGTTGTTCTGAAAGCTTCGAAGCACAAACGTGTTTATGTTGGTGGCAGAACCCAAGCACCTTGTGGAGTCACTCAGACCGGCGTCCCGATTCCCACGGGGGAAGAGGCGGTCTCCTCGGAGGCAGAAACAGAGAAAGCCAGCAAAGGTGCCCAGCGCCTGTCTCGGTCCGCGGAGCGAGGAGGGGAGAGGGACGCGGTGCTGCGTGCCAGCTGCCGGCTGCTGCAGGGACGAGGGGCTGCCGGGGCAAGCGGCGGCGCCGGCTCCCGCGCCTGCAGGCTCGGCAGCACGGCCCAAGCTTGCCTCCCTCGGCTGATGGAAACAGAGCCCAGCCTGGGATCGCCCTCCCACCCGGGAAGCGGGGGTGCCATACCCCGCACCAGCAGAACACGAGGTAGGGATGGGCTCCGTCAGCCTCCACCGCCCTCGGCAGACCGCGGGACACGACGGCTGGCCGCACGCGAGAGGGGACGGCGATGCCCAGGCCTTGGAATGACAGTACCAGAATAAAACGTACTGAGGGCACCGAGAGCACAGCAGGAGGCTGAAGCAGCAGCCACGCAGGGTGCCAGCACACGTCCCCCACACCCCGCCGTACGTGCCCCGCCGGTACGCGTCGGCTGTGCTGGCGACATGCTCGCAGTGACGTGCGCCAAAGCCCTTCGCTCTACGGCACGGAAACATGCATGCTGTTATTGCATTTGCAAGCATATATGGGTTTTATATAGCATACAGTTTGCTAGATGCTTTGAGAAAAAATGCAGTGGGTCTTTCGGAACAGCAGGGAAGGCGAGGGACACTGGGGGAAGCGCGCTGTGCGAACAGATGCCGTCTGTGTCTGGCATAGCTCCTGGTGGGTCCCTGTGTTTTAGGCTTTGCTTTTATCAAATGCAGTCCCAATTTTCTCCCTCCTGTATTTCTTGCTCTGCCTGCTCGTAGGAAGAATCACTTTCAAAGGAAGTAAAAACATGTCTTGATTATAATTCCTCCCTGAGCTTCTGACCAACATCAGGTCTGCAGATCCACCTGAATCCACCACCGTTCTCAACACCTGCTCACTATTGATAACCAGCATTTGGCACAGAAGTTCATCCGGGAAAACCAGATAAAATTAACTATCTCTGGGTAACGGGGAATAACATTAAAACAGCAATGGGCCTGACTCCTGCTTACACCACAGGTGAGCCCTAAAGCCAAAACTAGAGCAAGGTCTCCAGGTGCCTTGGCTCTTCATACAAACCCTCGCAGATGCTTAGCCCGCATCCCAAGGACAACCTCTGGACTTCTTATTCTGAAGTCAGTCTGAACTTTGAAAGAATGAACAGGCAACAGCACTGAGGAGATCAGCGAACTCAGTTATACTCAAAATTTTCTTGGTGCTGGGAAGAACTGTGGGAAAAAGGCAGTGATTGCACATCTTGTAGCTATGACTAACAGTGAAAAAGATATTAGATGTAGTCTATCTACCCTGATAAATAAAAACTGAATGCTGAGGAATTTTTTACCTTATTTGCAAAGTAATTAAAAAAACCAACACCACACAAGTAACCACTTTTTGGGGGTATTTTATGTCAGACCTAAAGAACACCCATTTGAGAAGGACTGTCAGCTGGTTATTTCTTCTTAAATTTCCTAGGTTTTTACAAGGTGACAGAGCCCTGGATATCTCAGAAAAAGTATGATAGACACAAAAAAGTCCCCGGAAGAGTGGCTCCGAAGGCTCTTACCGTGCCCATCCTGTCACCTGAAACTCCTTGAGAGCAATGTTGCCGTAGCTGCACTCAGTGCCTCAATAATGAAAGGCAAAGTGTGGGGATCTGCTCCTTTCTGAGGGGAAAGAAAAAAAATCTTAACTTTTCCTCCTGCCTTGTTCATGTGCAACCACAACAACGTGCTAAATAGACACTGTGAATCCATCCAGTGGCACTGCATCAAAAGAAATCAATACAACTTCCCTTGCTCACCAGACTTTGAAAAACCAAGAACTTGTCACAAGAGTTTCACTGTTACAACAGATACTTCATCAAAATAGTAGGTAGTCTTCTATGCATAGCTTCTCCACACATACCAAGCAAAACGGAAAGTTTAACGAGGCTTTGCGTGTAAGACTGAAGGCCTGAATTATGCAGCCTCTAAACTCTTCAAGTGAAAGTTATTTCAAGGGAGAAGTTTTATAGTCAAATATAGATCTAAGTGTATATAGCAACAATTTTGATAGTACACTACAACTATCACGCTGAAAAAAAACCCAAAAAACCAAACCAAAACCAGAAAGGACCACATAATTTACAAAAGTTGCCACCTCCTGGTATAAACCTGACTTTCAGATGAATCAGTTATAAGTAATCTATTTACCGACACAGCTAACGTCAGCATCACAGGACATGCAAATCCCTCTGAGCAACAAATTCTTTCATAACGCAGAATTTGTAACCTGGCAGCTCCTTATGTTGCACGTCTGGAGCTTATCTGCATTAATAAAAGAACCAGCCCGGTCAGGGCTGGAACATCACCTTCCTGCTGCATCTGCAGGGACGGCTCCACAAACGGACCTACCTGAAATAACAAGTATCGCCCCAGCCAAAAGTCACCGACGTGTATAAGTCACAATACAATTCCCATTTGATCAATGTTTCATTTGAGGAGTATACACAGACAGGAAAATAACTGTATTTACCGGGTTCCTTCAGAAGAAACACCACAAGGATCAGCACAACAGACAGCTTGCCCAAATCCTCAACTGAAGCGCAGCCTGCCTAAGCGCCAGCCAACCACAGCCCAACACCACAAATCAAAGAAACGCTCCTCAAGGATTCAATCAATAATAAATAACCACAGCAAGAAATTCCACACGATTATAGTTTTGCTGTTTTATAAATTCAATCCCATAGCAAGAGATTCATCCATCCGTGACAACGAAGAGCGCATGAACTCCCTGCTCGTACGCTCTGCAGAGAGACCTTGCTCACGTTCAGCAACCACACACCTCTCCAGCACTGCCATCCTTCTCCGCAAACATCACCAGGAATCAGGGACTGCAAAGGGCAGCCGAGGAACCAGAGAATGCAAGGAAACCTTACGAAGGTATTAAACGTAGTCGTGAACTATTTCATTTGTGTCTTCTTTCTCCAAGCAAACACCTTCAACAGCATGTGTTGAAAACTCAGGTGGGGGGTCGTTGGCAGCAAGGAAGAAAACTAGGTAGGTTTTTGCCATACTAGCTAACAACTGAGACATCAATCCTACTCAAAAAGACTTGAACCCTCTGCTTAATTAGGGGGGGGACAGGGAAAGCAATGCTGACGTCAAATCACTTCAGAAGGGAGACTTCTGATTACAACTCTCGAAAGCCAACTTCCAAAGAATGTAGGAGGATGGATCTTTTTCCTACTCAAACATGCGCTCACTGAACAATACGGACACGGACCCACCAAGTGCTAAGTCCACGGGGCTTGTCTGGAAAAATTCTGGACGTTCTCAGAATTGAAAGTAGCGCACAGGGACCACGAAAAAAAGCTTGAAGGGAAAGAGCCACTATTGACAAAGCCAAGGTAAACTAATGACTGATTCAGAAGTATTAGTGATTTCCTTCCACAAATACCAAATGGCAAAACCTGCAACTTGATTAAGAAGTTCATTTCAGAAATACTGCCATTTAGCACAAGCGTGCCTATTCCCCAACGTGAATACCTCTGTAGGAGCAAAGAGACGGCCACATTTGGCCCATTCAATCCCTCATCTTGTCTTTGATACTAGCCAATGTCAAATACGTCAGGGAAAAGTAAAGAAGTTATACAGTAGACAGCAAAAAAGGAGCACTTTGGAGATAGGTGTAAAGTAATAGTTTAGTAGTATTACCTCTTTAAAGTTGTGAAGACCAGAGTTAAACATGCAAAGAAACTGCAAGGGCCAATTTTACCTCAGTCTTTTGAATGAAATCTGCATCAGGGAGGTTGACTCAGGATTTGCAGAAAAGCCTTAAACAGCTCAAATGTTTCTCCCTACCATCGCCGGCTCCCTGCTTTGCATCCCTGCGGCAGACGAGCAGCGCCGGCGGCACCGGCTCTCCTCCCCGCCCAGCCCAAGCAAGCCAGGGATGCAGTGGGAAAACAGGATGTGATTACACATTTAGATACTCCGACATGATGTACAGCAATCGGAAAGCCAAATTAATAGCATACGGGCAAACTTAATTTGGCACTTCTGAACTACTGGGTGCATGACTCTGCAGTTTTAAAACATACTTTCGGTATTTGTATTAAGTTTCTGTAACTTCTAAAAGATTGAAAATTGGGGGATCTGCGAGCTCCCTCATCGAAACCTCGTATTTAAAGCTGAGGATCCGTACTGACTTCACACACATCCTTGCAGAGCAGTGCTGGGAACGTCGCGAGACGGCAGAGCTATGGGACATGGCTGCAGGCCTGCAACTGGCAAGGTGGTAAATCCTACCCAGTGGGTTTGACCCCTGTTCGCTGCACATCGAAGCAATATTCAGAGTCAGGAATAAAATTATTTCAGTTCTGGGATCTCCAGGGCAACGCCTTTTGGGGCACAGACCCCTCACCTCTGATGGCATAGCACGGACCCCTCAGGTCCCTCTCGCTCCTTTGCTCGCCTTTTGCTCAAGAAATTGTCCCATTTATTTCATCGCAAGTCATTGGCTTAATTGCCACCGAGGGTCAAAGTACCCTTTGACACGATCGGGGGCAACAAAACGTAGCTTGAAGTTAATAGTCAGAAGAATTACAGCCAAAACGGCTATGAGAAAATTAAAACCATGAATACTGAAATGCAAACATCAACCTCTGAGCCATTATTTGGCCCCAATGCCAGCTAAGGAGCAATAGTTAGGAACACACCCACTAGAAATTTGGGAGCTGCATTTAAGCCTCGCTCACACCGGCTGTCCCCCCTGCCCGTCGCCGGGTCTGCCTGGGCACACAGCACATGCAACGCAGCGGCCGGCCTCAGAGAAGAGGGCTCCCTGCGAGCTGCAGCGCAGACCGCGGACTTTCAAACGTACGCAGCACATACAGCAAAGCCGCACGGGTCGGATGCACGGGAAGACAGAAGCAGGAGTATCAAACCTCTTCCCGCATGTCCTTTCCTAATTTCTCCTGCAGCCTAACACCAATGAGGGCAACCGCCAAGAGGGTGCTTGCACCGGGGCTGAACTTCGTATCTTCGCTTCCTCGCATTTAAATCATGCCAGGATCAAGTTCAAAGGGCTTCCCTAGCACTTTCCAGTGTAGGAGAGACACAGTCCATGTGCCTCTTTCACCACCTACCAAACTCTAACATCCTCACGCGTACCACCAGCAACATCTGCTTAAAGGAACCCATTTAACATTCCAGTCTGCAGCAGCGTAACACCAGAAATACCACAGCGGGCAGGGGATTTCAAGCAATGTAACCTGCAAGGTGGCACTACGCGACTTCTGGAGCACCGTTCCACTTCTACAGCTGGCAAGAGGTGGGACGTGTCAGTTATGGGCAGAACCCGAGGAACAGTGGAGGCATCACATCTGCTCCTTCTATACAAGTCAAGGGATAAGAGTCTGGAAAACAAATGTAGAGTTACCTGGAACAGCTGGGAATTGAGACAATTCTACGTGTTAGAAAACCACTGGGTTTTTCACACAATTTTCAAGCACAAAATGTTTATTTTTCTTCTTTTTAATCTATACAATTTCTTAGGGTTTTTAGTGCCACTGACTTTGTCAGTATACAAGGGATGGACTATATAACAGGCAATAGCGACACAAACTGTAAGATTCAGTGCAAGCCGAAGGAAAACTGGTGTGAGAACATATTTTCCATGTTTGCTCATGAAGCATACAGACATGAATCTAAAAAAACCCAAACAAATTAAAGATACATGTTACAGAGAACAGAAATCTCTTACTACAGTAAGTATTTTGCCCAGGCAGAAGACTCTGCATAATTGTCTATAAAATTCAATTCTAACTGAATTGATGGAATAATATATTCAAAGGGTACAAACAAAATAATTTAGACAGATATAATGCTCAAAGTACAATAGAACTATACAATTCACAGCTTGGCAGCACAAGACATCTCTGCCCTTCAGCAGACAGTATAAAATGTCTTCGCAGTAGAGATACAGAGCAACGTGCCTTCAGATGTGACCACACGGTCCGTGACCTGTGCCTGTAACGCTCTCCCTTAGCGCTTTCGAGGGAAAGGAGACTTACCATCAGCAAATCAGTTTTAGTGGTTATCTTGTGCCTTTAGACTGAGAGGTGCAGGTGGAGACTCTATGCACGGTAAAACTGGCAAAAAGCAACTTTCAAACAGGAGAGAGGTGTCCATACCACCTAGAGCGCAAACTTAATTAAAACTAAAATAGGAAATTAAAAAAAAAAAAAAAAAAAAAAAGAATTTTCAAACAAAAGATGGTGAGACTCCAAACCTGAAGTATCAGATATGAAAAAGAAGAGCTTCACATTTTTATTCCGTTTTAGCGTGAATACTGCTAGTACGTCAGTAGCAAAACACCATTCTTAACCTTAGTGGCCGAACCGAAGCCAGAATACACGCAAGCGCTGTACTTACACAGTTCTTACAGTAACCTGGAGATATGTTCTCCTACAATCAAGATTTCAGTTAGACTTCTTCACTTACAAAACATGCATGAATTTGGAATTTAACTAAATTATAAAAGCCCAGGAGGGGAAAGAAAACGTAAACCAATTCGCTGCTGATCCAGAAGAAAACAGTATTTGCCTGCCTGTCAGAGAAATAAGTTGCCATCTACGACACCTTACCAAAGAGTGGGGAAGAGAATGAATTGCACTGCCCGAAGCCATTACCTGTCCTTATATACAAGTTACTTGGATCACTCTGTAAATGCTCCTATTTTAAAATGTGCATTTCACTACTCTTGTACAAACACAAACAATTTTTTGATCGGCATCTCAAACAAATCTCACCTCACAACTATTTTTTTTTTTTTCCAAAAGCTTCAGAAATGAAAATTCAACCCATGAATTAAAACAAAAGCATTTACAGCAGAATGAAACTGATGAAGAACATTGACTGTAAACCTTCAGTATTTTTGCAAACAAAAAGAACTTCAACTCACAAGCAGATTGTAAATAAAATACACCTTTCGAATAATTTTACATCTCTTTCCAGCTGGAACTGAAAAGCTGAAATTCAAGGCACTGTACTCCTGCAGGGGTTAGTACAATTTTCTAGTCATCAATTCAAGTACATCGACTTTAAGGATCGCAAGTGTCAAACATCAGAACGCAACAGAACAAAGTGTCTTCAGCAACGAAATACAAGCAAATATTGCCGGCACGGACGAACCATCTCGTGCGAAACCACCTCACAGTGATCGCTGGATGCGGCGTATGGCTGTGTGCGCTAGCAGGCCCGACCCGGACCCCGCCTCGTCCGACGCGCGTGGCATCTACGGACCGAACGCTCCAGGCCGGAATCACTGAGCCCTACGGCGAGGCGACCGGCCTACGTCATGCGCAGGCGCGGGCCGGGCGGCTGGGCAGCGGGTCGCTGCAGCCCCACCGGGTACACGTGCAGGCAGGTTTTGCCGAGAGGCGAGAAGCGCGCCACGCTTGGGCCTCCGACAATCCCGGGCCGCGCGGCCGGCCCCGGCCACTGCGCTCCGTAAACGGGTGTCGGGAAAACTCCTCCGTACTGACAAAGAGGCATCAGGTAAGGTGTCACCGTGCCGGAGAGGGCAGGCCCGGGCATAGGCGCCGGCAGGGACGGTGAGACTCCAGGAGCTAACGCGGCGGGCACGGGGCAAGACACGGGAGCAACGCACTTGTTCCCCAGTCCCGTTCTGACCGAATTAACCTACAAAAAGAAAAATACAAAATGCGTCGCTATTAAGCTCCTCTTCCGCCAC
>JAVJGG010000037.1:559455-585863 GCA_035590195.1 Aviceda cuculoides | reverse complement strand
CAAAATGCGTCGCGATTAAGCTCCTCTTCCGCCGCGGGCAGGTCGGTGCCGGCGCGGCTCCCACCGGCGCCACGACGGCACCCCTGCCCCGCGCCTGGGCACCCGCCAGCCCGGCGGGGAGCACGGGGCTGGCACGGCATCCGGGGAGTCGGGGCCCGGGTTTTTCTTCTGATCTTTTGTTTTTTTGGTTTTTAAAGGCAAAAAGAAATTGGAAACTAATGGGAAAGGTTGATACAGGGAGGAGGAGAAAGCTGCCGGGATATAATCTTACCACTTAAGGAGGCAGGAAGCGTCACCCAACGAGGGAGAACTGAACGCCACAAAGCGGCATGAAAAACCTCAAACGTCCCAAGGAACTTAAGTATCTTTTATGCTCAGTCTTGTGCATAAAAGTAAATAAATTAACTAAATGCAGAACTAATCCAAATCTCGTATTCTTACAGCCAGCCGCAGAACAGGTTTTAAGAATTCCAGCACGTATTTCTGCAAGGAGTCGTTTTATCCGCCCTTACGGAACTAAGGGCTGTGAAGAACAGAAAGAGATTTGCCAGGGTGGTTAAATACCCAGCACAGGTGGTGACTGAGACCAGGCGAGGTAAAACCAGCAAGGACAGGAACTGCTCCTGCCTCGGGGGCTGCCAGAACCAATTCCAGTTATTTTTCTAAAAGTCTATTAACATCCTCTTCAAATATTCAGTTTTTGCATGTGAGGGGCAGAGAAAGAGCTCTCCTTCCTAAATACAGGGATGGCAGAGCTTCCCAAATTATACGGTCCATCACGCGCAATGCCACGGAAACAATTGTTATCCAAAATGCCGCCTGCTCTCTCTGCGCATGGTGCTTGCAGCATTTCATTACATTTTTAATTTCACAGAATTTACAACTCCGGGCCGTGGTTCCCACCAAGCAGGCACCTATTCATGGCATAAGAAAAAAAAGATATTATTTAAGTCTGGGAACCTCCCATTAATTTGATATTTCACATTAAATTGATAAAAGTGGTATGAAGGTGAAATTTCAGCAGAAAAAATGAATGTGTGTATAAGACTGTGTGGTATGCTTACTTTAGGTTTCCGATTCGCGTCTTTCTTCTCAATAAAAAAACAAAAATGGCAATGTCATTCTCGGATTTACTGCTCTGGGGCAGGGCTGCGCTCCAAAGCAAATTTTAGAAAAATACCAAAATATCCGATACCCTTCTTCACTTTCCTGTCTGCAGTTCTAATCTGAAACCTGAATCTGATGGTAAGCATCAGACTAAGAGAAATAGCTGTTTTGGTATAATGAATTTAACATTATTAATGTATAAAAATCCACCAAAATTAAGAGCAGAAGCCAGAGAACAATAAACAGAGGAACGCAGGACTTGTTTTTAAGACCTGAAGACTTCTTTAAGCTATTATTAGACCCTTGTTTTAACATCCTCAAAATAATGGTTTCCACCAAACTAGACGACTGTAAGTGGATGACAACAGATGCACGTAAATGTGAGCAACAGATTATACAGTAGCACTGAAAATGTAAGGTGACATTTTAGCAAGCGGTCCTATTTAAAAATTCTAACTTGAAAAAGCTTATTTTAAAATACCGAGAATCTACTTCTACCCGATTCATGCTTCTTGACAATTTCATTCTCAGCTAAATTACTTAGAAAAGCAGCAGCTGTATTTAAGGCTATGTATGTGCAACCCGGAATAAAATTGCGTCATGCTCCAAAACCATTACACGTACTTATTAAAACTTGTTAATGTCGTGACAAATGCACATTAATGATTTAAGGTTGCTTCTTCTACCTTCATCGCATGCTTCAAGGGAGCAAAACACACACTTTAAGAGGCAACAAGACATCTCGGCTCTTGCACCTTCCCCTGGATAGAAGTCTCTTGGTCAAAGCCATTTTTTAACCATCATCTTTTAACCAGCTATGACGACTCAACACTGACGGAGGCCGAAACAACCCATTTCTTCCTGCATGTAGATGCCAGCTGAAACATCAAAATCAACGTGCACCGGAATAGTCCTCAAAACAGCACAAGGCGACAGGAAAGCCAAGAGACTACAAGTCGTAAGACTCAAAGGGAAGCAGATGGACATCCATACAGGAATGGACAAGGTCTGCACCTACGCTGGGGTCAAAGTCCCAGCTGTAAACAGAACTAGCTGGGCACGTCCATCGGTCAGGCTGGTGTTTTAAGGGAGGTACACCGAAGGAAGCCCCTGAGCTGCACGGCACGGCCGGCTGCCTTGTCAATGGTGAGGGTGTCTCACCCCCGAGCACGAGCCCGACGGCTGCCAGGGTTGAAGCTCACCAGTGAAGCTGTGAACCCGTAAGTTCTCCCGTCACTCCTGAGCTGGCCAATTCTGTGCTGAAAGGACACATTTGTTATCTGTAGCTCCCTGCTTGCCCCGGTGACCTCTCCTCTTAGCTATCACCTTGTCATTTTTGCAGGTTTGTTCAAAAGGGGCCAGTTCTGGCACAAGCTGTTGATTCCAAAATGTGCATCAGCTACAGCACGCTATATGTTAGCGGTGACAAGGCTTCAGCTTCCAGCGCATCTTCTGGGCATTAGTATTCTACCCACGGCTTGAAGATATGGGTGTGAATTGTTTCTTTTATACTGAAATTATCTTGGGAATTGAAAACAAGTGGTACAATATCAGACCCCTGTATCCAGCTCAGGCAACCAATGTTTAGAGATCACTGAAATACAAAAGATCTTTATAGCCATAGCAAGCAGTCGTATAGAAGTGTCTGGGGTTTATTTAAAATACGCTAATCCTCCTGCAGGAGTGTAAAGCAGAAGTGGTCTTTTCCCTCCCTAATTCAGCTTTAGACGATACAACACTAGTAATGAGGAATGCAACTGACTAGATGGACTTAGCCAACTATGGATGGCATTACTTCATTTTTAATATTACAATATTCATTTACTTCTGTTTGTTCTGCTGCCTGTCTACAGCCTAGTAAAGTCAGCTGCCCTGGCCTTAAGCAGGCCGATAAGGTAGACACAGTCTCAAACTTAATGAATTTAACAAATGCACTGCAAAATTTATGTCCGTCATCACCATGTAAAAAAGTCTGTCTGCTAGAGATATTTAATAGGGATTTTTTTTTTTTTTTTTTTGAAGGGACTCTGGGTTGACATCCTGAAATGTATCCTATACTACATGGGAAGGAAGTGAAATTCCCTCCCTCCTCTTTCCCTTTGCACCTCAATTAGCCTCCCCTATTAAAGCAGCGTACGTACTGAACGAACAC
Source organism: Aviceda cuculoides (assembly GCA_035590195.1). NCBI lineage: Eukaryota > Metazoa > Chordata > Aves > Accipitriformes > Accipitridae > Aviceda > Aviceda cuculoides. Next base: position 582,604 of record JAVJGG010000037.1, on the reverse strand, counting down.
CTATGGCGGCATCTCTGCCTGCTGCCTTTGCACCTCCGCTCACGCCGCCGCCTCTCCTGCACTTGCCGAACTCTCCCCGCGCTAATAAACCTCTGCCCTGAGGGCTCGTACAAGTCCCTGCTGGGTAAGAGCCACCTCTGGCTCCTGTTTCCCCAAACGCCTGCCTTCTGCTACCGGTCTTTCCCTCGCTGCCGTTTATTCCTGTTCCCCCAAATAATCACACATATTCATTTAGAAAACAAGAATAATATATACACAAAGAAGAATGTGCAGAAAAACGTATGTAAAAATGAAACAAACCCCACTGGACAAAGGCTATGGTAGTTCAGAAGAAAAAAAATTGTTCTTTGGACTTTTTTTAATTCTCTACCTTGTTCTCATGCTTTACCAAGCAAGCTCTAAAGTGCCACTTCAGCCATATTCATAGCTACAGTACTGTGAAAGTATATAGCTAAGAGTCATGTTTGACTTACAAACACTATAAGTATTTATGTTTTTATATTATAACAGATGAAACCGGGTAATTCTGCTGTGAAAGCTGACCATAACTATCACAACCCATTCTAAAAACGCAGGATTTAGATTATTTTTCTTCCAGCTGCATTTTGATGGCTACGTTATTAGCATTACTGTTCTACTTCTGTGTAGCCCAGCTACCATTGAAAGAAAACCGAATCACAGGACAGGGTGAGAGTTGGCTGCCAACGTGAGCAGGACAAGGATGGTAATACATCTTTTTTATCACCTTTTTCCAGTTTGCTGAAAACCCAAAGTTACTAGATGCTACTGAAGATTTGTGTTTGTGCTCTTCCAGGTTCCTGGAAAGCCATTCTGACATTCAGACCAAGAAGGCAGTGTTGAACAGCTTCAAATACAGATACATCCTATTTTTTATTATTCTTCCAATCCAATAGAGACGGAAGACACGGTAAAAGGTGTTAATAGTCCTTCCGCTCCATTTTCGCATCCGTGGCTATCTCCAGAACGCCTGCTTCCCAGGCAGCCAGCTCATTAAAATCAAGATGTACTAAATGCAAACAGATGTGCAGCTCTTACTGGTGGTGTCTGAGCCCCAGCACACATCACCAACTGACACAGACCTGCACGTTCGCAGAAACAACCTTATTATGGACTTGAAACATCTTTACAGCTTTTTTTGGGGGTAATAGTTTTTTCTTTAAAACCCATGTAGCTACATAACCGTATAAAGAACAGAAAACATTTTTGGTAAGCCCTTTATTCCCAGGCATCTTCAAATAATGCCTTTAACTACACAACATTCAGTACTTTTCACACACAAGGCAGCTCATGTTCCTAAGCGTATTCCTTGACTGGTGGTAATACCTGTAGAAAAGGATTGTTTCATCATGTCTTCAACAGATGAGCATGAGAGAAATAACTATTATCAGGCAGTTTGACTTCTGTCCTTCCTAATACCTATTACATTTCAAATTACCAGTGATGAGAACCTATGTGTATTTCCAGGTTTAAGGAAAACATTTGAAAGGAACATTTCAGTGCTCCTGTGACATAACTGGATGCCTGAAGGTTCCCCCACAAACTTAACATGTATCAACCAGGACTTGCAGCCAATCTGACAGGTAACTTCCACAGAAACAAAGCAGAACTTAAATTTGCATCCCAATGATTTTATTGCTTTCTACACCTCTGATGATAAAGAGGACAAAAATAAAGCCACTAACTCTTATTAAACACACCACCAATTTCTCTTCTGAGCTGACTTCCAACCTTAAAGAGTAGCCTTCACTTGGTTAAAAAAAGATACCAATAATATATTGTATTCACACAGCAAACAATTTGCTGATGGTGGTAGAACCACCTCAAGAAAAAGATAACTCAGGAAAGTTAGTCCTCTGTTTCCAGGGTGAAAGAGAAGACCTGAAGCTGGACCCACATCTACCCTGCATATTAATAACAGTGGGTAGACAGTAAGAGAAAACAATAAATTAAAAAAAAAAATAAAATAACTCTACTCCTAACCAATAAGGATTTGTTGCAATTTTCCTTTGGCCTAGAGACTGAAAAAAAAACCCCCAAATACAGAGTAGAACGGGGCCATTTGGCTTAATGCCTTCTTTGTCATACCGTGTATAACAGAAGCCCTAGACTTCCACCCCAGGAAGATGCTCATCGCCTACGTGGCCTCTATGTCACGTACAAGAGCTCCGTGCGGTACTAATTCCAAGGGACCTATAACCAACAGAGCACCATGGGACAACTCCCATCACTCCTACTCCTGTTTAAAAACCCTTCAAGGAGACATCTTTCTGTCCAATAACCTGCAGAGACAATTTAGAAGTGAAGGTATGAATACTGCCTGCCTCCTGTCCCTTGTTCCCGATCATCGCACTGGACCAACAATAGCTTCTCCTAAACCAAAAAAACACTCAGTCCAAAGATATGTGACAACCTGCCCTAATAGTTTCCTGCTAATTTGTTCCAGTCAAAAAAAAAAAAAAAAGGGGGCCAAAAAAAAAGCATAAGAATCACGTTTCCAATTTATCTAGCCTTTATTTCCAAATAAAACCTTACTATAACTTTCTCTGATGGGCTGGAAATCTGTTTAGTGCTCCTTATTCTTTTCTGGCAAAGGCATTTTTGTATCTGATCAAAAAGACGATGAAAAGATGGTGGTAACAGATGGACTGAAGAAGTACAGCCTGAGCTTTATATGCTCCTGTTAGAAAGCTATTTTTTCCACCCTTTATGTGATGTCCTGAGTACTTTTTGTCTTTTCAATACCATTTTAAAAGGTGGACTCAATGGTGATTCAGTGCAGGTATAACATCTCCCCATGTAATTCATCACTCCAGGGACTGATGGTCACTTGTCTGCCTGTCCAGACTAAGGGTCCCTTTGCGCAATTTCCTTCCCCCTCTTTTGGCTATTTTTCTCCCAACATCATGAAGCCCTCTCCTCCCTCAACTTCAATTTCCCCTTTAGGGTGAATTTCAAAAGGTACAAACAGCAGAATGACGCTCAATCCCCAAAACGACCCTTGTAAAAGTCTTTTAAATCACATCCACTGCCCTGTTTTCTATCACCTACAGCATGCTGTGCAATCTTCATGGCCAAAATACCCCAACAATAACCACGCTAAGAATATTTGCCATCTACCTTCGCAACTCTTCGGCAGCCCACGTGGCCCTACGAGGGCTTTATGCACAAAACCGCCCAGGGCAAGCTGGCGTGGGGCTCACAAGGGCCCCACCTGACTGCCACTCTTCCAGGCAACAAGGAACGACGTGAAATGAAGAGCAGGGAATCCCAGCCTCTCTGTGCTCTTGGTTAATAATCTCTAAAAGACTTCAGTCGGCCTTGTTAATTCCCTGGAACAACCGCCATGTTCTAGAAAGAAAGAAACCCTCCAAAATCAGTCTATTGAGCCAGGGACATCCCTGTTCCTCTCACGGCGACACTCTGCCTTCTCCACAGGCTTTGAAACACAGACACCAAGACCGCAGAAGGTAAAATTAACCCTAAATTGATGTTAACGGGTGATTTAAATAAGCAGAATAACCACTCTCTTTTCCAGTATTATAAGTGGGCAAAACACCTCCATCGAATACTTCGAACTACTGCAGGAGTCACAGGGAAAAGACATCAAGCTGCAAAAAGCACATCAAAAGAGAGTAAGAAGTGACTTAACAGAACAGAATCTGCCCTCACCATCACTTTCTAGAAATCTTCAACTTGTGTTTACTAGCACCTCCTTTGACTTATTTTGTGAGAACTAATAGGGTCTTAAGTAGATGTCGCTGTGTCTCCAGAATGGGTTTATACTGGTTCAACCATCACTATGCAGAAAGATTATTTACTCTCTGGTAACTAAGAATTGACAGAAAATTGCCCAAACGCTTCTCCCTGTGAAGTCAGTGACCCAACCAACTCCGAAAACAAAAGGTACCAAAGCAGATGCATCAGCGCAGTTCCCGCTTTGGCACATCTCACCTCACAAGTATCTACAGAGCTACAACTGCTGCACGCAAGATTTTTTTCTTCTTCTACACGCCAAAAAGGCAATGGTTTACTATCCAGATCCAGTTATCTTGTTTTTGAGGGATTACAAAGCAGTCCCTCACTAGTTTACTTTTCACTATTTATTTGCTTTTAAAATTCATTTATTTTCCTCTACATTGGCTCAATTTCCAGTCTTCAAAAAAAATTCAGCAAAAATTATTAGTCAAAGAATCATCCAAATGTGAGGAGGAGGAAGAGGTCTGGAAACACAGACCAGGGTGGGACAGAATTGTAAACTGGGATTCTTCATTCATTTTTGTGCCTGCCTCCATACCATCACTCGGCCATGAAAACAAGCACCAAACGCAGACATGAATGCATGCCGCGATTTCAGGTTTTTTTCCTGCAACTGAAAATAAGAGGGGATGAATGGGGGTGCTTCCAATTTCCATTTTGTTGTAGTTTACTTGCACAGCACTTCTGAAGGGGGTATTTTCATGAGGCAGAGAGCCTCAAAGATGCCCAGTACAACAAGCAAGGGTCAGAAACACATCCAGCTCTCCCCCTAGCTCAGCGCAGTCCTCGCTCCACTGCCGCTAAAACAAAGGTTCGCTACCGCCGAGCCACCAGCCCAGCCACTGTTCTGCCTAAGGAAGATTAATATTAAACATAAAAAAGAAGAAAACTTTCGGAATAGTTAAAACTTGAGCAACATATGGTTAATGGTATGAGTATTGCTGTATATTGCTGTTAATAAGCAGTTTGCAATTTAAAAATATGTATTTTTATATATATAGATATATTGCAGCCCATATATCCCTCAAGATTATTTGAAAAGACAATTTAAAAAAAAATCTGGTTTAGTACTTAACAAAAAGAGATGGACATTTATAGGAAGCATCTATCTGAAGCAACTTTAGTTTATGTCCTCCTCCAAATCTGAGTTCTGCAAAGGCTTTCAGATACATAGCAAAAGGTATGTTCTTCAAGGAGTGCCACTTACTCCACATGTCTCATTCTGCGTTTGCATGGGATTAGCCTTTGGCTCCATGTCTTGCCTTTTTTGGTTCTGCTTCAGTTGGTTTAAGGAAGGTTTTGTCTGTGCAGCTCCAACAGTTTTGCTTGTCCACTGGTCAACCAGCTTGTGAAGATCATCGGTGAACGTCCCTTTCTTGTTGTTACTGTTGTTGGCCTGAACCTGCAGGGTTGATTGTGGCAGGGGCTCAGGACACGTTACGAGACTGTTTGTCGAGGATCCTGGAAAATCACACACAAAGAAAGTTGACGATGGCATCTCTGCTTCACCACTTTGCTGCCCAAACAGTTTCTCACCTACTGCAATTCAAATGGCGGCTTTTTGGACTTTTAACCCTCCCCCTCCTTCCTACAGAACACCTTTGCTTAAAGAAATGGTCCAAGTCCAATGTGTTCATGTTTTCTATCACATTATGTTACCTCAGCCACTAGCTGTTGCGCCCACAACTTCTCTCTAGGTGAAATTAATGACTCAGAGAGAAGAAACAAATGCAGCCCCAGTAACGCTGACACCTTAAGGCTTGCGAAGTCTCGTCAGAGGAGACTACCACGAGAGAGTGGGAGGCAGGATGTATTACTTAAACTGCACGCATTTAAAAAATGCATTTACCATTTATTTTGCTTGCATAAGTTTACTGTCCTCCTGGAAAAACAGAATTGTCATATAGGTTACAAGCAAGGTTGGCTACTACGCCTCGAAGGCTGTGGGAACCCACAATCTCTCTCGATGATGTTAGCGCCATTTACTCTGCTATCTGTGTATTTTGGGGGAAAAAAACCCATCAGGACCATGAATGTACAGAAGAAAGAGGAGAGAGGAGGACATAAGTGGGTGTGTGAGTTTTGGAGACAAAGATAAAGATACAGAACTTTTGGTATAGATAAAAGCAGACAGGAAGAGTATTGACAGAGATTTAATTTTATACGTTCACTTATTTCTAGAACTAGGGGAAAAAAAAATCTGTCCTTTTTATGTGTTGGTAACTACAAGTCTGACACAGCAAGATCAGCAGGGAACAGCAGCTGAAGGTGCTTGAATTTGACGTAGGCAGAAAATATAAAGTAACTGTTCAACTAACATATTTGATATACCTAAAGACTTGAAATAAAGACCATCTCTCCAAGCAAAAAGTTCATAAACTGTAGTAAAACTACTGTATTAAGCAAACATGAACATTCAGTCGTCTTTTTTCTGTTAATCAGTTACCAGCCAATGAAACCGAGTAAACTATTTAGTCCTATGGTTATATAAAATACATTAATAACCTTTAAATGATCATGCATTCAACCTGCAACACAACTTCTAAGTGAATACTGCTCATTTCCTTTTCCTTTGCTTGGGGAAAGGGACCAGTGAGAAAAATAAGTATTTTGACAGGAAAGCTCTTCAAACAGTGATTAATATTTCATGCAGCTCAACAGGAATGAGATCGGTTTAAGCTATGAATTCCTCCAGCAGAGAACTGCAGTCATATAAAGGTGTGTATTTCAGAAAGACGAACACTGAATCCAGTTTTCTCGCTGCATGCGTGCACAGTCTCACACACAAAGAATACCACAACTCTCTTGCAGCATGCGTGGTTCCCAAGACATCACAGCACATGCATTATTATGCAAGTCTCACAATTTATACAGTCTAATTTCATATAAGTGCATCAGCTCTATTTATTAAACAACTAGCTTTTAGTAAAAAATAATTAAAAAAAAAAAAAGCAAAAAAACATCCCATGCCATGAAGGAAATACTGAGAAACAAAAACGGGATAGTTACTACTACTGTGATCTTTGCCTAGACATAGTCGTTTCAAGGTGGACCCTACAAGGTAAAACAATACAAGACATACAGAATTAGGTAAGACTAAACACAACAAATCTGACGGACAAGCTTCTGTACTTTTAAGCAATCAGAAAGTAGTTATTATGCAAGAAAGGACAGACAAAGTCAGCAGTTCAGGTGAGTAAAGGAAGTCTAAATAACTGGACAGCTCAAACCTTTCTTAATGTGCAGCCATTCAGAAGCTTTGAGAAGTACAATAGCATGCCAAAAGCAAAGTCCCATGACTTAAAGATGCATTTGTTTGGTTTTTGGGGGGTTTTCTTTGGGTGTTGGGATTTTTTTGGGGTGTGTGTGGGTTGGGGTTTTTTTTGTTTGTTTTTTTTTTGTTTGGTTTTTTTTCTGTCTTTTGGTTTTTTGGTTTTTTTTTCTTTTCAAATTGCCTTGGCTTCCTAATAGGAAGCTTTGATTCCTACTCTATTTATGCAGGAAATGATGTCAATTCAGTTTGTGATAGGAGGCCAAAAATGCTTTCAGGAACAAGTCGAGCTAGTCTGGCTGCAAAGACAAACTGTAAAACAAACCCAGAAGTCCTGTTTTACAAGTCCAAAAAGATACATTGTTCTGCAGGTCTGAGGCCAATTGCTTCCAAATACTTTATTAGTAGGATTTGTGTCTAAATGTGAGATTCTGAACTTCAATTGAAAGTAACCGTGAATGAGTTTCCCTTATGCCTTGCTCAAGTGCAGAAAAATAATCCAGCAGAGTAGCTGAGTTTTCATTTAACCAAACTATGTGTTTTTTTCATTATTATCTCATTACATCCTTCACCATGATTTTACGTATTCTGTTGGACAGACAGAGTGCCAGAAGTGTACCGAGAACCCTACTTGACTGTCAGATCTTGCCAGACATAAGCACCGTTTCTATTTGAGTGCCAAATTTCCTGAAAGGTATTTTGGACTTGGTAAGAAGAATATTGTTATGGTATGGGAGGAGATGGGCATCTGACATGGGGTATGGCAAGTTTATTGTAAAGAAGCACTTGAAAACATGAGCAAAATCAGAGAGTGGGGCAAAAAGCGAGATACAGGATGGATGCGCTTTTTCTCTACAGCCAACCAGCGTAGATATTTTATGTTACTGTGCCAGAAATGCAGCTTTAAACTCGGAGACTGCAGGTCCAGGTTGACATAGGCTCTGAATGAGTCTTCAAAGGAGAAAGGAGAGACATCAGTCAGAGACTGAGGAAGAGAAAGTAAAGAGGGAGGAAAAAAAAGGGAGAAGACATGTTTGTGCTTTGATATGGGTGGCATGAGGAGGAACAGAAGGATTGCTTTGAAAGATTTTCTTATTATTTCATGTAGTTTAATGAGGTTTCTATTCCAGGAAAATCAGAAGGACATGACTACAGTAATGTCTTATGCACGCATGACCAAGTTTAGTTTCTCATCTCAAAGCCTAGATAACAAATACAAGTCACATTCACACCTCAACAATCTGCGTTGTATTTTTTAAATTTTTCCCCTCTTTTCCCTCAGATATACCTTACCTTGCCTATCTCAAAGTTAGTTAGCAACTCCCATTATGGAAACATCAGTGGCAGTAATACTAGAATGCTATTTTCTTAACTATTCTGCAGCATTTCTGCATGTAGTAATAGGTAGTATTTAGCACAATATGTATGCAAATGAAAAGCAACTGCCTGCGAAAAATAAAAGCAGGCAGCTGACTACAGTACGTGCTCAAACGCATGTAAAAAAGTTTAATCACCAACCCTTCTGCTTCCTGAAAACCGAGTCACAAGTTTACATGCACCTCAGGTGCCAAATCAAACCTGGGGCCCCCATATGTGTGGGGAAGCGACAGAGAATGGTGATACTAGACAGATTCACAAAATACCCCCATAAGTGGAGCCAACATTAAGGAAAATATTACAGGAAGGTCAATCACCAAAAAGAGAGCTATTTCTTCCAAACCGGATCACTCCAGCATGTCGCTTGGGAGATGAGAAACATTATCTAAGTGGTGATGTTGCCTGAAGCGGGGACTGACAATCATCGGCTATGATTGGTTTTAAATTCAAATTCAATTAAAAATGCACTTGGTAAAGTGAATTCACCAGCTTAATTGTATTACTTCTAAAATCAAGGTGTTTAATAGCTGTAAAGTTAAGGAGATAAATCATAAGAAAGACTTAATCTAAGACTGCAAAAGTTCAGCAGAGTGTTTTACCTCCAATTCCAGATTTCTTATCTGAGAAATTAAGTAGCTATTATATCATACAGGACAGAAAAAATCCACTGTCCCGCATTTGCACTCTTAACAGCTGCCAAAAAGCTTGAAAGCTAAAATAAAATTGAAATAGCAATTAATTGTTAGACCATTTCCATAACTCCATATGCACAAACAATATATTAATTACTACAGACTTGATAAAAATCACTTTACAGAGGATTACAAGTCTAAGCCAACCGGAACTTTTGAAAATTCCAATTCACAATCAGCGCACTCTTCCCTAAGACGCCCTTGCAATTTAACCCAGGGAAAAAGCTCAGGCTAAAATTATACTGAAGCCCATCAAAAATATTTTATTCCATGGGAAGTACAAAGAAGTCGTCAACATTGGACATGGGGAACAGATCAAAATGCAATTCTCGGAGGACACTGTGAAAGCACTCCAAGTCTGATGGATCTTGCAATCAGTACGAGATATTTGTAAAACTATCTTTCATGCATCTGAACATTTCTTTATAGAAGCGTGCTGCTAAATTGTCTGCTAACACAGTACAGGCCTCACACCGGAATACCCGAGGCTCCCTAAAGGGCTGGTTTTCCTTAATCAAACATCTAGACTCGGAGTGTTTCTGAAAACCCAGCGCAACTTTTCCCAACAGCTCTCAAACAAACAAACAAACAAAAAAAATCCCAGGGAGGCCTCGACGCGTGGAACGGACCCAGGACCCCGAACCGCCCGGACACGGCACCGAGCTGCCGGCGCCGGCCAGCCGCGCCCCAGCCCCGAATGCCGCACTCGCTCGCCGCCCGTCTCCAACGCTCCCTCTCCTTCCTGGAGCCTGCGGCAAAGACGCGAACACGTCCAGCGCCTAGTCCGAGCGCTCGGCTCTGCCCGCGCGCCGGCTCGGCCTACGTCCCTTCCGGAGGGGAAGGAGCGCGAGCCAGCTGGCATTCCCAGCAGCGGCATCATCTAGCACTATTTTTCCTGAGGCCCACGGTCACGGCTGCTCTGGACTCCGGCTGGATGGAACCACCAGCCGTACGTCCTTCCAGCAGCAGTCCCGGCCCCAGCTGCCCTTGGGGAAGGACGGGGCTGCAGGCGGGCCCGTCTTCATCCCTTCACATACACCCTACCAAGCCCCGGGACTCACTGGGAAAATCGGCTAAAATAACCTCCTATCCCCACCCAAACCTACCAGTAATTCCGCTGCGGAAAACTGTCTAGCAACTCAAGTGACAGGCGGTATTTGAAACTAAGCTGCGCTCGCGGAGCGGCGGTGACTTTGGATGGATGTGTCAGGGCTAAGTGCCTGAAACTCGGTCCGTCTCCTCGCACGACTCGGAAACGGGGGAGTGGGAACCTCCTCTCCAACCGCCTCGCCCAGAAGAAACCCAGAAGAGAGCATATGGGCTGAGAACAGAAAGCTATTAGTCGTGCCGAGTTATTTAAGCGTCGGGAAGCTTCACGATTTGAAGGATTTACATATTCCCTGGGTTTCATTCACGATATCCGCACACCAAAACATTTTTAAGATGCTGGTTTTTAATTGCCATCTCCCAGTCTTTTTGCATCCTACTGAATAGTAATTCTGCGGAAGATTAATGGAACGACTTCTGGGAATTACATGTGCGGAGGAAGAAACTACTGTGTCCATTATAATACCAAATGGGAAAATTTGTGAACTGAGAATTCCCCTCAGGTTCTCAGAAAAAAATCCCTGAATGCAAAATTGTCTCACGACTTCAGTAGTCGTTAAAAACTCACACGATAATAAATTCAGTATGCCGAGCAGTAAACATCAGTTTTCAAGAACCTGAGTGCTTGGACTTTTAGGGACCTCAAACAAAAAAAATCAAGATTATTTTCTTAAAATATTGTTTATTCATAAAATCAGGAGGAGTGTATTTGAGTGGTCTTGTGCCTTTGATCTGTACCACTTGGATAATGATGAGCAAAGTAGAACTCCAATGGGAGATCTGATATTAATGCAAATGAACAGTTAGTTAACCAAACATTTTCTCAAGAACATTATTAGCCTTTCTAATGTTATATGTAAGTGGCCTATAGTACCTGTTCAGCACAACATATCTTTATTGTACAAGCAAAATCTGTTTGCCTAAAAAGCAGCATATATGATTGGGTAAAAAGGTCTGAATTTTTTAATTAAATAGCTTGATATCATTTGGTAGAATTGCCAATTATTTTAGAAGTCATACAAACAGGGTACAAATAGCAGGTGCACAATTATTTGAAACAAAAAATACTGGATCCTAGCAATCCATTTCAAAGTATCATCTGAAAATCTGATATTGGTTTTTACTTATTTATGCTTTGATGAACTGCTAATTGACTTCATCTCTGAGGTCACATAAGGTCATAAGAAAATAAACTGAGTAAAGTGCTTCAGCCAGATCAGCTTACACAAAAAAAGTTGATGGTACTCTCCCTTGGAGTAACCAGATCTTCCTGCTGCTTACGAGTACATAAAAAACTGCTCACTTAAAGTAATTAAAGTGAATGCATGGGGAGGAGCCCACCTAGAAAACGGATTTTGAAAGAACTAGCTGGAGCACTATTGTCTCAGCATTTCCACATGCAAAGAGCGGGGAAAAAAAATTAAAGAAAAGAGAGTGGATATAAACAGTACTGTATATTGTGTTAATACAGCCCTTGTATGGAAGTTATACCCTTCAGTGACCTTCTAGTATTGTATCAGCTTGCTACATGCATGTCTTCATAGTCCAAACATGTGTGAAAGAGACCATTCGTCTACAGGATGGATTTCTTTTTGTTGTCGCTGGAACCGGGACAGCAGACATGTATATTTGCCACATTGCAAATAAAATTACTTCAACATAAATCACATAACGTACAAAAGCTTTGATAAGTCCAGGGTAAAATTTACCATAAGGCTATATAATAAATGATGAGATCTTCCACACATGCTTTTGGTGCCCAGGCACGAGCCAAAAGCAGTGCAAAAAAAGCTTTCATATGAAAAATTAATATAAATAAGGTGTGTTCATGATGATTACTTAAAAGAAAGATAAAAAGAAAGAAAAGATGGGTCAGAAAAAGGGGCATCCTGCCAAACATATTAGAGATATAAAACATGGAATTGGAAAAAGGGGTAAAAGAAAGATGGACTGTGATAAAATACAAAAGAACAAATACAAACAGATGGACAAAGACACAGGTCCACTGAGGAATCTGGTACGAGGTTTGCTACTAGATTTATAGGTCACTCTCTCAGACGTTTGGTGGAAAACCGTCCAGCCTGCAAATGAATATAAAGGGAAGAAAACAAAGACACTTATAAAGTACAAGTAGCTGTGATCAGATGTCCTATACCATCAGTCAAATCAGCTTTGTTAGTTAAACATCCACATCTCCATTTTAACTTTGCCAAAGAGGAGTAAGTTAATTGACCATACACAAAGGATGCAATAACGGCAGAAGAGAACAGATAGATATTTTGTAGATTAGTTTGGCAGGATGTGCAATGAGAGGAAGGTATTTTAATCATCATTATAACTTCCAATATGCATGGCAACAAGATCAGTCAAAGCCTACGGAGGTGTGCAATACACAGAAGTATCAGAGGTCGGGACTGGGGAACACAGCCAATCTACAGTCATTTAGCTGGGACTCCAAAGTCATGCACAAAGCTAGCCCCTTAGATAAAGGAAGCATAACTTAGTTCTCTGGTTTTGGTTCGCCTTTTTTTTCTTTTTCTTTTTTTTTTTTTGTTTTTCCCTTTTTTTTTTTTTTTTATTTTTTTACCTCATGACCAAGCTGATTTGGTAGTTTATAACGAGGAACTCCGGGTCTACCAGTATCATGGGGCTAAAAAAAAAAGCCCCACATGAACCAAAGGAAACAAATCTACTATCCTTCTATATCTTTTTAGCTTTCCTTTCTTTTTTTTTCAGAAATCTGTAAGGCAGACTCCAGAAAAGGTGTCAGCATAAAGCCACTGCTGGCAAAAATCAAAGGTATTTCCTTCCTAAAAAATTAGCACGCCCTCTCGAGTGTTGAGTCTTAACACTTGTTAAGACACTTTACTTTTGTTCTTCCGACAATACTGCAACGATCTTTTTAAAGATAAGCCACTAATTTGGACTGTCAAAGGTTCACGTTCCTATAGCCCTAGAAGTAAAATCCACTCCTAAAAAGTTCAAGCATAAGGGAAGCGAACTAATTTTAGCATGTGCTGGAAGACATGCCGAAGAGCTGGTAGGAAAAAAATCACCTTGGCCAGAGCTGGCGTTCCCGTCGCCTCCTTCGGGGCCTAAGCCGGAGCAGATGTCAGAAGACAAAGAGGCTTTGACGGAGCAGGGCTGCTGTGTCTGAACAGCCTTCCCAAAGGCGGCTGACGCAGGGGCCGTGGCCGCTGCTGCTTCGGGAGATCCAGGCTGAGTTTTAGTTGTTTCTTTGTGGGGTGAGTCTTTAGAGTCTGAAAGGTTACCTGAAAGAGCAAACAAACAAAATATAAGCAACGGCAAATGCTAGGAAAACACTGCATAAAAATCCGTGCCTAAAAATAACCGTTACTTTGCCACCAAGAGGAACAGCGGTGTACAATTCTGAAGTACTGTAGGAAGCAGAGACTTTGCAGGTAGCCTGCACCAGAAAATAATCTACACATGCTATCGCTGATCCAGTTTCTCCAAGAAGCTTATGGAGTGGGTTTGATTTTTACAGTTTCTTTTCTGCATTTTTCAGAAAGGCTGGAGTCGGGACCTCACAAGGAGCAGTGCTGAAATAAAGCGAGAGCTGCAGAAGTGCCTGTGTAGGAGGATGAGCGCACGGAACGGCTGAGCAGAGCATGTAAGTTTGCTCTCAAACACGAAAGGTGAAAGCAAGCAAATGGAGAGAAATAAAAAGTTGCTGCAAAGACGTGAGATAAAAAAAATTAGAAGTTCCTATCTATCTATCTACATGGATATCTCAGGGTAAAGAGGCTTTACCATCGGAATACCTTTGTAATCATTTGTTACATGGATTCATCAGCAAAAGCATCTAACAGTGGAAATGACAATTACATCAGCAACTGTATTAGAAACTGCCTGCCCTTGATCCCTGAGAAAGGACCTAGGAAGGCCAAAAAATGAGGAATCTACATAGTCAAGGATGAGAAGACTCAGGCATGAATACAGATTCTCAAAGATAATGAGAACTTTACACAGGGCCTCAAAAAACTGGAAAATAACACAGAAGAAATGCATGAGGAAAAGCATGCACCAAAGTAGCAGTCCGAATGAGCAGATTTCTGTTCTCTAACTGAAGGTGACAAGGAGAAAAAAGAAAAAAGAAAAAAAAAAAAGGAAAAAGAAAAAAAAGGAGAATTGGGACATTTTATGCAGAAATAAGCTATAATTCTTTGGACTGGGGTAGCACACTGATATGAGCCAAGATCCATGAATGGAGACAGACAGGGGTTTTGTGAATAGACAAGAGGGGGGAAATGGCTAGAGAGAACCCAAGAACAAACTGGAAAATGAATGGACCAAGGATAACAGACATTCAGTGTATCTCATCACAAGGAAAGGAAGTAAACCCCATGCCTGTCAGCCAAGCAGCAGCTAAAGAGGTATAAAGCCTTGACCATTGCTTCAGTTCTTGTAGGCAAGAATACTGAGATTCAAGATGGATCACAGAACATCTTGCCTCTGAATGTCTTTGTTTTTCCTGTCTCAGTTGAAATCCTTAATTAAAAGCAAAAACCTCCAAAACACTCTGTCTACAAGTAAGATTGATGCAATGAAATTCAAAGTGGACCTGTGAAGCAGCGACTTTGAAAACAAGAGCTACCAGATTTGGAATACACGGCTAATGCTGGAAGTGCTGCTGCTCCTCTAATAGCAGCATGAACCGAGTTGAAGAAAAATGGTTCATATTCTATTCTACATTTTGTTGAAGAAATAAGTACTGGGGTATATCAACATTTCCCAGTTGAATTATATCTTCATACCTTCCAAAGACATAATGACTCAAGACTGTACTACTGTTTGAAAAATCTCAAGCTACTTCAGATGGTCAAAGCATCCATCACAATTTGATAACTGTTTTTACCTCCCGCCCTTTGAGGGAGCAAATGCAATCCAATCTTATCTATACGGCATCTTGTAGGAAAAAATAAACAACCACAAGATACAGCACATAATCAGTAGAGGATAACAGCACCTAAGAACTGAATACAAACATCAATCAATTGCATTTGGAGAAGGGAAGAGAAAACATAACCAGGCTGTATTCCAAATTAAAGTGGAGTGTTGTTTCTCTGCCAAGCATTGTAACCAGTACAGAGAAGGCATGTATGGCTCAGCACTGGGTGGCTGTAATAAGCCTGTCCCAAAGGAAGCCCGCTTCAAAAACAGTTTGCAGTATGCAAGCTTGAGTCATAGCGTTAAAACCAATAAAAATTCAACGCCTTTCCCACAGTTCATGCAATTACACAGCCGAACCACAACCGACACAAACAACATGCGTACGGAAAGCAACCTAGTGCACCTACTTGTGCTTGATGTTCCACTCCTGAGCTGCTGGACCAGGGGGTTTAATAGTTTTCCACCTTTCAATTTATTTTTGCTGGTTCTTCGGCGACGGCTGCTTGGTGGGGCTGAGTGAAGGAACCCCAGGTTGGGAGGAAGGGGTTTCCCTAACCGAATATACAGTGCCTCTATCTCATTCTTCTGCTGAGTCTGAAGTTCAGCAATTTCTTTCATATGCCTAAACATAAAAAATAAAAAACTCTGCTAGCGATGTATTTGATATAGCACCACATCTTGACAGCATAAGTAGTTATAAAAAAAAGAAACAAAACAGTCTTTTGTTATAAAACAATCAACTGCTCATCCAAAAGTATGTGAAATTATAACAATCTACGTGGGAAGAGTGGTGACTGACTTCTCAAATACTCATTTATAAGACAAAATCCTGGACAGCTAAAGAGATTTTCAACATCCTCAGTAAAATCAACTGATTTTGACATGAGATCTGACAGGAACTCCAAACTATTCCAGAATTTCTCTCTTCAAACCAGTGGCTTCAAAAAAGTTAACTTTCAAGGCATGTACATCAGTTTGAAGAAGTTCAACATGAAGAAGAACAAAAGTGTTTCCCATAAAAATGCCATTAGCACATGAATCATTACCTTATTTATAATGCAGATTTCATGATGCCACAAAGTCAGTTTAAAGGTTTTGTCTTACTGTAGTTCTGTTTTAAAAAGATGCATCATCTGTATTCAGTAAAACCATTATACCTTAATATAAAGTTTAACATTTTGGTTAAACTAGCATCTAATGCTAGTTTCTACCCTTCATCCGCCACCAAAAAAAGAAAACGTTCAAATTTAAAGCAGCCAGCTCTCGGGACTGGCAGCACAACAGACTGCTGCCGGGCTCACCCAGCCTCCCGCTGAGACTGGACCGATGACTTGATGACAGATCCGACGGGAGGAGAAGCGAGGGTCTTATCTGCCTAACAGACGCCACGTTACCTACTGTAAAAGCAAGTATGGGAATAACGACGGGTCTGTAGATCTGATCGTCTAAATCACCCTTGCAGAGAAGGGCACGAAGAGAACACTACAGCAGCTGGCTGCGCAGGATTCAGATTGTTTTACGCCGCCTTAAATAGCATCCACGTGGGAACCTACTATCACATCCATTACAAGTTCTATTGTTTGCTACACATCAACATAGCTTTTCAGTAAGGAAACTGGATGTCGCAGTAGAAATATTTGGGGGGTTAAAAAAGTTATTATTGAAATATTCTTCTAAATGGAATTGACAAAGTGATGCCTAAAAGGATGCAGTGTGACATTTGGGGGAAGGTCCTAGCGATGCCTAATTTGCCCAGAATCAGTTTAGTCATCACAGCTACGGAAACCATATATTTGCACATGATGACATGCAGAGATGCTACCCAGGTATCTTAACACAAGCTTCCCTAGCAGTGTTTGCAAACACGACATACTTTTCTCTCAGGTTCTGCAATTCTTTCTTCATATCTGCATCTTCAAATTCCGAGTCGTTGTCGCTGCTCATGTATGACGACTGCGAGTGGAAAGATGTTATGTTGATGGTAGGAATTTTTGTTCCTTGCCCGTTAGGTGAATCGAGGCCTGGCGAGCTAGCTTTGCCAGATCTTTGCAGAAAAGCAGCTGCTTTTTTAATTAAGTCCGTGGCTGCGCTACTGCTTGGGGGGGACAGTTGGGCGGTGGCAGCCGACTGGCGATGGAAAGGCTCATCAGCAGAATCGCTTGAACCCTGGTCACAGAGGACATCGACAGAAGAGGCTGTCTGCACCCGTCGGACAGCTGTCTTCAGGTCCGGGCTGGAAGGTAGCTCATCCAAATAGACGTCTGGGGGTGCCGAGAACCTTAAGCAATGCGGCGCTGTTAAAGTTAATTCGTCTTGCGTGCTGATTACTGAAAACCTGCCAATAGTTTTGGCTGGTGTACCGCTATCATGAGTTTCAGCCTGTTTTCCATAGGAACCAGAGTCTAGAGAGTCATCCCTTTGAAGGTTATTTACCACCCCATCTGCTGTAGATATCTGCGTTACATTATCTGTGTGTGCAGACGAAGACATAGGCTTTGCCTTCTCGCTCCTTTTAGAAGTTTCCATCTGTTTAGTTATGCTTGATGGTGTAGGTGCAACCTGGAGAAAATAACGGAGATTAATTTTGAAAGTAACTGTAACAATCAAGCATAAAACTGCTCCTAGTTTCTGGTTACCTGAAGGAGGCCTTTTGTTGTAGTAGCAGGAGCTGAAGAGATGCTTGCAGTTGAACCTGTTTTACAAGTTGGGGGAAGAAAAAAAAAAAAATCATGTCTGGAATGCTTTAGTATAATAAAAGCCAACATGTTTATTGTGATAAACTGAAGTGTGATAAAGTGTAGCACTGAAGAATAATTTAAATAGCCAATCTCTGTAATACAGGATCTACAATGCAGGAGAGGCAGTATCAATGACAATACAAAATATCTGCGGGTAGGCACTCTCTTCAAGCTACTGATCTGGGGAATTCTAATAATAACAGGAGTGTGGAATTTCATTAGTCAGTTGAAAATTTTTAAGGAGAAAACCCAAAGAAGAATGAAATCTGCATGCTACATTGGGTCTGCAATACTAAGGTGTTCTTGATGTCTTGAAAAAGTAATTGCACTTGGCTACGCATGCATACAAAATGCTGCAGCTGACCACAGATGGACTGGTATTTCACACCTTTCATTTGAAAGACACTGACACCAACAATTAAAAGTGCCTGAAATGAAGTTAAACGCACATTGCCAAAAGTGGAAATTATAAGCTCAAAAGACAGCTGCTCAGACAACAGAAGCACACAAGAAGCAAAATATTACTGGCAGTGATCAAGACACTGTTATTTCACGACCTGGACACTGGTTTTGCAGTTAAACCAATAAAGGCAAGCTTTTCAGAAAGCTGCTTTCTTATGGCACATTGCACGGAGTGAACATAAGGCAAAAATCTGTCACTTCATCGTTCTGAAATGGCGAAATACATCAGTGCTTGATTGTATCTAAGATACATTAATTTTACTACAGAGTGCTACATTCCACTTGCATACTCTCTTCTTTGTCCGCAGCAAGAGAGATGAATGCAGGCGACCCAAAGTTTTCCCCTCTCACACTGACCTAGAAGCAGTGGACGATCTATGTCATCAGGACAAGAATGATCTACGTTGTCACACAAACCCCATAGCCAGCTTTGCCACAACAATGGCAAAAAAAAAAAAATATTTTATGTCCTCCCCAACCCCACCCATGAGAGCAGGAGCAGTTTTGGGTTCCTCAGCCCTTAAAACTTCCCGTGACTTGCAAGACAGGTAAATGGAGCATAATAAATACCCAGTTTCTTACTATGGCTCCTACTATGTTATTATAGGAAGTGCTGTTGCATCTGCAAGTACCTAAAGAAAAGTACTCTTTACTAGTTCTCTGTGGGACTTCCTTGAAAATCTTACCGGCTTCCCCTCAGAGGGGCTACCCTCAATCATGTTATTTTTGATCAACATGTTTTTATGAAACCCAGAAAATCCGACGGACTTTCTGTTTGGACTTTTTAAGGGCACCAGAAATTTATTATTGGGAATGTAGCCTTCCACGTGAATACTCTATACCTGTACCACAGACTTGTATTATATATTTATGGTTTAAAATAAATCTGCCTGTGAGGCAGTTTCTTTCCAGGAACCTTGACAGAACTGAGATGTTTAATACTAGTTATATTACAAATAGGATTGGCAATGCCTTGTGCTGGGCAGTGCTCTGCAGTTAACCAGAAGGATGAGCAGCAAGGGGACACTGGAGAAGAGGACCACACACTAGTACAGATGCATCGTTGCCATTCATCACTGAAAGGAGCATTACCTTTTCTGCTTGCTGACCCACCTCTTGCTTCTGAGGAATGAGCACCGATGCCGGTGACCTCCGACTTTTCAAACTTTTGGTAAAAAGAAAAAAGAAAAAGAAGTTCAGTCTTACGCACAAAGCAGAAAGGCAATGCCTTCTCCTTCCCTCTCTCTCCCTCTCTGCATTCATGCTATTGTGGAATATTAAACTATTTTACAGTATCCGTGGAGGCAGCCTTCTAGCTTTTCCTTCAACTCCTACAGTTTTTTCCTCCTTTGGAAGAAAAAAGCAGTGGCAGTGTCACAGAGGGAACTGCAGCCTAAGTTACTAAAAAACAGGCACTGAATTATATATATCAGTTTGGGTTTTGCTCTGGTTTGCTTCTCCAGCCAGACCGTACATTCTTCATCTGTATGTCTGTCTTCAGAAAGTCTATGTGTCTCTTTTCTTATTGGCACAGGTTTTAATAGGACAAATTCAAACTACTGGAGAGACATAACACCTTTCATAGAGAATTTTATCTGCTGTAGAAAGTCATTTATCATTATAAACAACATGCTTTAAAGTGTTACTCAAGCGCAGCTGTCTTTCCTGTAACATACAGCATCTTTCAAGCAGTTGATACAGTTCTTCCAGCTGACACTACACGGAACAGCCTCATCTTTGCTAGTGGTGATGTAATTATCTCCAGAGATGCTACTTTTCCAGTAGCACTGATCTTCTAGCAGAAAGGGCTGCAAATCTGTTGAATTTCATAAACTCAGGATTTTATCTGAAAGAATGCAACACAGGTGCACAGTCGAGACACTTGAGTAAGTAATGACCCAGACCACCTGCTCCAGCTTTCCTTAGATGCTTCCCAGCGAAGTCTTGCTCTGCCAAGTTCAGGGGAAGACAAAAGAAATCATTACTGGAAACAGAGCAAGCTTCTACCTATAGAGTGTCTTCCCTTAGCTGCAGCACTTGAACAAAGCAAAGGCTCCTGGCCTTTATTCAGACTGACTTGGAAGGCAGGCATTATAATCACTGCCATTAATTTATACTAAAAAAACCCAACCCAAAACCTTCCTGTTGAAGCATGACTGCCTTCATCAGAACTTGAACGACTATACCCCTCGTGTTTTACATTCGTAAACTACAAAAAAATCATCATGTTTCTGCCTGCTTTAGAAACAGGACGCAAGGGGAGGAGAATGAATTAAGATGATATACCACTTTTAAACCCAAAGGTAAGTTTGGCTTTCACTAACAAGCATTTTTGTAAAAGGAGTCAGAATGCATCTGACAGTAAAACTTTAAGAGAACCTTCATGCTGGAAAGCAGTCAACGGACAAAAGGTAATATACCCAGGAGCAGAAACATAAGAAGTTTAGAGAAGCAAGAAATCTATACATGTCCTACCACAGGCTCGTCGGTTCTGAGCTCTGCTTTGGTGCTGCGCTTAACAGCTGGATTTGGGGGTATAAAGGGTAGAGTCGTTGCTGGACTAACCGGTGTTGGGTAGGGCGAGATCTCGGGTGGGATGAGCGGCACCGACTGGGCCTCGGCAGCAGCTTTCACCTCCTGGCCGGTATCTGCAACATTACGGCCTGGCTCTCTCAAATCCAACGCCAAGGTGGGAACTCGGTCTTCGGGAAAAGGCGGCAAGTTAAATTCAGTGTCGCCCTGTTCTAGTGGGACAGAGGTGTCTGGAGTCCCTGCTGATGCAGAAGTAGGAACGTACTCCTGGTAAAGCAAGTTGCGCAGTTTCTCATCAAGGCTTTTTATCGTGTTGTCGACGAAGTCCACCCTGGGCGGTCCCTCTCCGTCGGACTCGGCGGTGCTCGGCTGCTGCTGTTGCAGCAGGCCGATCCCCACGCCGGCGCAGGCTACGGGCTGCGCCTGGGACAGCATCGCGTGCTGCTGGGATGCGGCCGCCGGCGCCTGAGTGGGGCTCTGGAGCTGAGACCCGGCCAGACCGAGAGGATCGGCCGCGGCGGCCGCCGGGAACGCTTGGCTCACGACGGAGTGCTGCGCCGCGCCAGGCGGGCCGGCCTCTGGCAGGTGAGGCAGCTGCGCCGCAGGCTGCCGCTCCAAAACGACGGCGTCCGGGAGCACGGGGAGCGGGCAGAGCTCTGCCGCCTTGGCGGGAGCTGCCGGGACGGGCTTGTGCGGCCCGACGCTGCAACACGCTATCTCCACGTCGGGGACGCACGTGGCCTCGTCGGCCTGCGGCTGCAGGCGCTGCGGAGCGGGGGCGGCCTCGGAAGGCTCCTCCAGCGTGGCGGCGCGGGGGGCAGGGGTGCCCGGCTGAGCGGGCATCGCCGCCTTCGGCGGAGAATACTCCGGCTGGCCGCCGTTCGCAGCTGCCTGCTGCTCCAGGATATTTGGAGCAGGTGCCGGCAGGGCCGGAGCTGGGCACTCCGCCTGGCTCGGTAAGCCGGCGGAAGACGCGGCGGCAGGAACTTGTGCCAAAGCTGGAGAGGCTCCCATGGGGCTGTCACAGACCCCCGCTGGCAGGGGAAGCTGCTGACCAGCCAAGACACCAGGCGGATCCGTCAGCGCAGAGCTGGCTTGCTGATCATCCGGCTGCTCCAGGTCTAGAAGGAACGCGAACGTCAGGTTAACGTTTTCACGAGCCGCGCGGAATGAAAGGAGGTCACCGCAAAACCTCCTGGCTAGCCGCAGCGATAACCACGTCTAGCTGTAACACGTTAGTGCTTCCCGTCAGGAAATAACTGTTATACAAGTCACGTTAGGATCTCGAACCGCAGGCTATGCGAAAATATTTCACTGAAAAGACACTGCTTATTAAAACATCAGTGACTAGAACTTCAGCTACCTTACAGTGTAAGGCAGAGTTAAAATACTGAGACTTTCCCGAAACTCAAATAAACATTCCTACTTTGGTTTGATACCAGGAACATACTAAAAATGCATGACTTAACAAAATTCATCATTTTCTTCCTCCAACTAAATGAAGCACAACAATCACAGCTAAGTCAGGTGAGAATAGAAGCGAGGCAACACAGCAGCTTCAGAAAAGAAAACATTTTCTATAAAGTTTGTAAATACCTGGCCCTTCAGACTGCTGCGTACTCTGAGGTACAGGTGGAGAAAATTCTGGTGCATCAGTAGCGGGGTTTTCCACAACAGGACATATAATAAACCACCTTTTTCCAGTATGCAAAACTAGAGATGAAAAGGAAATTAAAAGTAAACACAAAAGTTTCCATTCATTCCAGATCACCTCTCAAAATCTAGTCTTAACTTCCATGTTTAGAAAGAAAATTTGAACTTCTACAGTATTAGCCAAGATTAAATCAATGGCTCCTAATTTGATTCTCATCCCTTGTGGAAGGGAGACAAGGATGCCTCATGATTCTGCCATGTATTTTAAGTTATTTGAAAATTTATTTTCAAGTGTTCATACTTTTAGAAGGGTAATAGTTACAGACATGAAAATTTTATTAGCCATACTGTGGACAGTTTTCTCACAATGAAAAATTTGTTAATTTTGTACAGTTAATCCAGCTTAACTTTTTGTCCTGGTTTCAGCTGGGATAGAGTTAACTTTCTTTCCAGTAGCTGGTATAGTGTTGTCTTGGATTTACTATGAGAAGAATGTTGATAACCCACTGATGTTCTCTGTTGTTGCTAAGCAGTGTTTATACCAAGTCCAGGACTTTTCAGCTTCTCATGCCCAGCCAGCAAGAAGGCTGGAGGGGCACAAGGAGTTGGGAGGGGACACAGCCAGG
>JAVJGG010000037.1:520911-539277 GCA_035590195.1 Aviceda cuculoides | reverse complement strand
AAAATAAAAACCTATGAGAAATATTTTGCTCATGAACAAAAGGTTATTATCTTTCCAAACCCTCAATCACAAAAATAAGTAATGCATTTAGGTTAATATTACTGAACCCTATCAATGGAAAGAATGAGTCTGCTCTAAAAGAGCATGCTGTACAGCTCAATTTAATAAAAAAAATAAATTAAAAAAAAAAAGAGTGCTTCGGGTGAACAAGAAACGAGGAAGGATGTATCCCAGGAGACGTATGCCCACAGGAAAGGTGGTTTCCACAGTGGAGGGAGCTGGCTACAGATGCCAAGGACAAATTTTTTTCCTTCAGGTAAACGGAGTCATGTTTCAATGCATTCACGAAATACAGTTCATAATTTCTTGTAGGCATTTTGGAAAATATAAGGTAAAACCAGGGAAAACGATGTGCTTCTCAAGTACGCAGGGTAAATCTGGATCGAGCAGGAAAAAAACCATTGGTCCTGGATTTTATTTTTTCTTCTCTCAAGACAAATGGGATGAAACAAAAAAAAATAACCTACCACATCATTACTGTCATTTTTACTAGGCAGGTTGCTTCCACTGCTTGGGGTGGCCGCAGTGACCAGCTTGCTCTCTGCCAGCGGTGTTTTGCCAGCGCAGACTTTACAACAGGGCTGGGACCGTCCAGGCACGTTGGCTTCTCTGCCGTCGGAGGGTTCGGAAGGCAAAGTGTTTTCTGCAACTCTTGCAGATCTCATGGGAGAAGTACTGGTCTTTTGGCTAATTATGTATTGTAAAGATTCATGTAAGAGAGGCAGGTCTAAACTTCTGCCACATGGCCTCCTTGTTTAGGGGAGAGGTTGAGACGCCAGGTTTTCTGGGAGTTGGCTACCTGGGGAGTGAGCACTTTCAACGAGCATCAGGACTTCTGATGCGTTTTGATCTTGGCCAGACTGAAATAAGCAGGCTAGGCACGTCTGACGAGACTGCTCAGGAAACCTTAGCTCTGTAGGGTTTGCAGAGGTCCCCAGTGCCACCAGAAGCGATGATGAGCCTGCCACCTCCTCTCTAGTCTGCCCATACGTGTCTTCCTCACCTGGTTCTTGGGGAAAGAACGTTGCGTTTGGAGTCAAAGCCACAACGGGGTCGCTGTGGCGGCGAAAAGCAGCGTGAGCGCTGCCTGTCCTGTGGGGTGGGTGCAGGCTGGAACTGGAAGACGGTGCTGCCACAGCTTCTGAAGTTCATGTTGTACCTCTCACTGGAAGCACCTGAACATTTATGTTCACTCGCATATGTTTGTGCTTGCACCAGTAGTTCCATTAATTGCTTTTGGTCAAGGTCATAACAGCACAAAAACGGGAGCAAGTGTGAACGTCTGACTGGGCTACCAGCACCTGATTTTGGAGCCTCAGTAACGGACATACATCACTGACGCTGTGCAAGATTAAACCCAAACCCAGAGCCAGAAAGGCAGGGACTGGATGTGTGACCTTTGTCACAGCTGGAAGAAACATCAGACCCAAAAGAGGCTCGAACAAATGAAAGAATAACAATGTGTGGCTATACTAACGGCGAACAAAAACAAACAGAAGAGTTCTCAACTACATGCGTAAGTTTAAAACCAATCATTGCAAAGCTACTAATGTAGTTCAGCAACAATGGACTGATAAGCTACACCATCTAAGCAGACATTTCAGATCAACTAGAAACGTATTATTAAGCAAGTCACCATCGATAGAGGTGAGTGAGGAATATATAAAGCAAGCCCTGGAATCTGTACCTGCTGAAAACAAGAGTATAAATGAGCCATTAAGTACGATCTAGGATACAAAATGGTTTCAAAAAGCTTTAGACTTACTCCTGAGGGCTGCTGGTAGTGCCCCAGCTGCTGAAGGCTATGGGGCACAGCCTGGCTCTCGCTCAGAGGTGGGCTGTACACCCGCTGGATAGCAGGAGGGACTGGATCAGGCAGAGACGAGTAGATGACACTTTGCTGGCTGCTTTGGGAGTCTGAATAAACAGTGGACCCCTGGCCACTGTCAAATGTGCTGTCGGCTGAAAGAACAGCGTTTTTTTATTAGAAGCTCAACAACTCCAAACATTCAAGTAATGATTTTAGAGCAAGGTCAACACTGGTTTATGTAATTAGCATTTTTACTAACCTAGTCCTTTCCATTATATAAATAAATTATACAACACAAATGTTATTTTCCACAAAAGGCACACACTGCTTCTCTTAAGCCAAAACCCATCCCCATGGATTTCCCTGCATGATGGTATTTTAGGCACATTGATATTTCCTTTAAAGGGCATAAGGTTGACATTAAGAACTGCAGACGTTCATAGATTTTGTAGGACGAAAGGACAGGAAACCCCAACTGTAATGTTCATAGCAGATCACGGAGTCCTTTAGAGTCAGATCTCCCAGAGATGCCCTGACTTTGACAACTTCTTTTATTAGCAGCGCTGAAAATTACAAAATTCTTTATATTGTATGCTTTATTAGTTCAGCAAATCATACTCTACTTGAGTATGTAGCAATATCTCAAGATGAAGAACAGATAACAAAATAATTTGCAGGTTTGTAGTGATTTAGGAGTACCATTCAGAGCTCTGTCAGAGTTTCTCATGCAGAGTGTTTGTCCAGCTACCTGCAGAATTGCACAGCTACAGGTACTGGGCAAGTATCGTATATTTTGTCCAACAGAAATAAAACTGTACCATTGAGTATTACTGATTTAAAAATGTCTTTTCACAACTTTTGAAGCCTGTAAAGTACAGGTGCCCAGTTCTTCTTGAGCACAAGCTACTGTTTTCTTCAGTTGAGAAATGAAATGAGACAATCAAGATTGTAGCTCCAAGTATCCAAAAGACAAAGAGCTTGTAACAGAGATTTAAAATTCAAAACTAAAGAAAACTGTAAGACAGTTACAAAAAACCAGCTTAAATTACAGCTAAGTTTAAATGCTATTTCTTTTTCTGACACATTGCATCTTCTCTTTTTTCCATATTCCAAATAAGGTTTTACTTATCTGGCTTTTAAATAACAAATTATTTTTTAATAGCACCTGAGATGACATTTCTCCTCAGTACTCGCAAACTATTCTCCCAACTGTTTTTTTGCAAAACTAAACTCCCCTCTATATTTATTCAGCTCATTTCTAAAAAGAATCAACATGGCCCTACTCTAAGAAGGCAGGGATTTTTGCCGCATACACACTTTCATTTTATTACAAATGATTATTTAAGACCTCAAAGGAGGGGGGGTGCTGACATACATACAAAGAGTATGACAGTAGAGTGCTAAAGTAAAAGCTGTGAGTCAGTCTCAGATTTTTATAGAACAACATGCATTACACACATTAAGTTATTAATTTACATTTTTATATTTGAGCTCAGATTATATGAATTAGTAGAACAGTAACTTATAGAGGTCTTAAGCGTAACATCACTAAGAAAACATTCGAAGACATCTGATAGTGAATTGTCAAATAATACCAAGTATTGGTTAAAAGTTGAGGAGGAGTAGGAAACAAACTGTGGGGTTTATATTTAGTATAAAATTCTGCCAACTCATGTCCAAGAGAACCATGGGAAGTACAAGTAGCCTCCCTGTACCACTGGAAACAACAAGAGTCATAACGACGGTGTTTCTCAAAGGAATTAGATAGCGTTAAGTAAGTATATGATCAAAAAAATGAAATGAGATCAATTTAGGTTCATAAAAAAAGCTTTGTAAATACTGCAGTATTCTGAGTGTTATGCAAATATGGGCATTTCTCATATCTTGTAAAGGTTTGTTTTCTTGTAGAGGCATGCTCGGTTATTTTAGTATTCGAAGCAGGCTTCTGTATAGCAATTTATACAATACATGAATTAAAGCAGCAGCTGTCTCTTTGCTAAAGATAATACATCTTTAATTTAAATATGCTTATATAAAAGCCCAGAACAGTAAAACAGACACATTATGATAATAGTTTAGTAGCAAAATACATATATCAAATTTAACAGAAAAACTGGCTAGAAAAAAAAGGCACTCCCATAAAATTTCAAATCTTCCCAGCTAAAAATATCTGGCAACATTTCCTTCAAGATGTCTTAAAGTACAGATAAATTAAGATTTCAAGATCAGAGCTTGACTTGGTAACAAAGGTTGATTTTAGGGGACAGAGACAGGGATATGTTACTTTAGGGAAACAAAACCACTACTTCCTCATGCCTTGCTGTTTGCTGGAGATAAGTCTGATGCTCAGAAATAAAACGAAGAAACAAGCAGCTCTGCGAGCAAAGCCAGGTAGCTTCTTATTCAGACATAGACTAAAATCAGTGCTCGGAATTAAAATAAGAGATGTAAATCCACCTGTCTTGAAATAGCCCAGTGCTCACTCCTGAACCAGCCCCCAGCTGGATGTGAGGAGCTGGCACATCGTCGGCTCGTAGCTAGCGGGGCCCGCACAAACAAGAGCCCCCACCTACTCCGCCCTGCCTTAACGAAGAGCCGACGACCCCCCTGCTTCAAGGCCATGAGCTCAGGACAAAATGGAGAGCCTGGAGGAAGAGAGCGAGCACCTGCATCACGACCTAAGGACCCCAGTAACAACCGCCGTGTCAACCCACAAGGTCTGGTGCTCCCAGCGTGCGTGACCGAGCCACAGTTGATATTTCCCACGAAACGGGGAAATCGTGAATTACATCACGTAACATTCAGAGATGGATTTTTTTTTTTTCCTCCTGCTGTAGACCTTTGCACAGCTTCACAAAAAAACTTCACACAAGCCATCAAGGCTTAACTCGCAAAACACAAGAAACTGCAGCACTTTGGTTTCAGCAAGGTCTGCTTTTGAATAAACATCTCCGCATTGCCAACATCATTTGAATAAGCCACCAGTTGCTCTGACCACTTTGGTGCCAATTCAACTTCTGCAGGCTCTGAAATTGCGTTTCACACAAACTTAGTGTTGATCCTACCACCTGGCACTGAAAACATGTATTTTTTGTGTCTAGCAGCAGGTCTGCTTGCTTTTCCATCTACAAATATATTATGTTTCCTGCATTTATTGCCACTGAAGGAGAAGCTATCTCTATTTTCAATTTTTCCTGAAACTTTATTTCTTTCCAAATTGTTATGCATCTGAGACACTTGTGTTCTTTGACCTACTGTGCTAAAACATGCACAGCAGCTCATCTCACTGCTGAGCTCAGTTTATATTACATTATATTATTATTTACCCTCTGACACTCAGGACTCACAAAACCGACACGAGACTTACATGCAACAGACGTGACGCTGGTGGGCAGGTTTTGCTGAAAAGGATGCTGGTCCGCCTCAGGCTCCTCCGACTCCGACAGGACATGGTGACCAGTGTGAGAAAGGTAGGTGACCTGGACCTGCTGGGCATGCGGCGTCTTCAACTTCTCCAGACATTCAGAGTCCCGACGTTCCTCTGACTGCATCCTAGGCCAAATTCTCTCTCTTCTCCACAGTATTAACGCTACTCTGTCACGTATCGACTTCGCAACTATCTTGAGATCATTTTCATGAAAAAATCCAGAGTCAATCTACAGAGGAGGCACAAACTTAGCAAGATTATACGTGCATGGATGTGCACGCACACGTATTACTCAAATCTCTTCCTAACAGAGAAAACATCAGTTTGAAATAACATGAATTACATATTTATTCCTCACAAGAACAGGAACTCAGGAGCTTGATGGGAGCTTTTTTGAACAAAAATTCTATCTGCAATGCATTTTAAAACAATAATATGTAATTTCTAAGACATGAATATATATTGGGTCAATTAGTTCACCAGGTAACATCCATTGAGAAGAAGAGAGCAGGTTTAACTGCAGATAGGTTCCCTTTTTTCTGTTTTGTTTTGTTTGAAAAGACTAACAGAATAGTCCAAAGAGGAAAAAACATCTTTGAAAAGTGTTCTCTGAGCAATGCAACTGGAGTAAACCATACTACCCCTAAAATCAGAATTTATTGCCTTAACCTCTCCAGTATACACAGTGTCCCAAATTGCTGTGCTTGCTATCACAAGTCATGAAGGAAAAGATGTTAACAGAATTTTCTACCAAATTAACTTCTCTTAAATGATAAAGTCAGTCAGTACTGATTGACTTTTTATAAAGAAAAATCCTATCAAATGCAGACTGTTCACATTTAACTGAAAAGGGGACCAGGCTTTCCCAGAATTCAACTGCTCAACAGATACAATGGAAATTCATCTTTGTCCTATTTGTTTACATAATCTCCTACAGCACAGGGTATGGATTTTAGTTTAATAACGACCCACCAGAGATTCGTCTGCTCTCCCTAGATTCTTAACATGCATATTCTACAGATTTGGAAGCACTTATATACATGGAGGAAATCTAGAGGTTTTCCTTCTTTGCTCTCGCCCAAACACAAGACAGTTTTGCAGCTTAGATTTTTGCTGTTTGAAATTAATAGGTGCAAAGCAGCTTAAAATACAGCTGCAGATGCATATGGGTATTTTCCACTGTCTATGCCCTCAGATCTTACTGGCATTCCTGAACCGATGATCCAGCAAATGCTAACGACAGAAGGGAGTTACTCGAGAGAACCACCACATAGGACCAGACAACCTTGTATGGTACCAACGTGCCCAGTAGATTCTTCATGACAAAGCTTAATGGGAAGGCACTGAAAACCTGCCACAATAAATTTTTTTTTTTTTTTAAACAGTTCTTATTCCTACATCTCTATATAAAGAATGGTTAAAGTCTAATAAAGACATGTTATTTTACAATACCCACTGGTTGGGAAAGGTAACTTCAGGTTGCAAACCCACCAGAACATTTCAAGTTCCTTTTGCCCACCTCGTTTGGACAGGCTGCAATGCCCGACTACTGCAAGCCCATCAATAATGATAAATAATTCCCCGTACTCAAAAGGTCTCCTGCATTCTTCTCTTCCGCAGCACATAAAGCAACACAAACTGATGAAAGCATACGGCTTTGGTGTTCCACAATTCGTAAGGGCTAGAAAAAGACATTTAGGAATAAATGTCCCCCTTTGCCCAACCCCCGCAACAGCCTCAAGTTTTAAAGCATTTCATATGCAGTCACTTAGGTAACTGTTACTATAATAGTAAAACACGGGTTTTAAAGTTATTTGGGAAAGGGTATGGTATCACAGTAGTTTGGTAGTGATCCTTTTAAATACACTTTTTACAAGAATTATTTCCTCTTCAAAACAAAGTATCACAACTATGGGCCAAGTAACCTACAGAAGTTCAAAATATTTCCATAAATATTTAAAAGCAAAATATGACAGCAAGTAGCTGTACCAGAGCAACTTTTAAATGAAATGAGCTCCGTAACAATACACTGCTTGAAAAATATTGGACCTACTGCAAACTAATGACAAGAAGACAGAAGAGCCTGAATTTCTCCCACTAAATTTGGAGTATGTGGTGATGAGTCCGAGCACAGTAAGGCAACATTACCAAAACGAGTGCCTCCTAAGCAGAACAGGAGTGGTGATGACAACATCATTAAATGGGATCCCTTGGGATTTACATTATAATAGGAACACTTCTGCAAGCGCAAGAAAATTCAGACCCTTGTCTCGGTGCTTACTGATTCTGTCTCCATGACATTAGAAAACCTAAACAACTGCAGTGAAGGTATCATTAAAATATGAGTTCAAGGACTATATAGTGAAACTGGAACACAGAGTAGTTTTCCTAACAAAACAGATATGAAGATACAGAAATTCACCAAGTTAAACTTATCTGTCAAAAAATCAAAAGCTTATTCCCAACTCTGTGCAGTGGGCTTGAATCTAGTTTCCTATTTATGTTTGGTGATAGAGTGGCTGGCCACATACTTTCCTCACCTACATTCCTCCTAAGTAACATCAACAGAAAAGATGGAAAGAAGGGTTTTGAAGAATTCAGTGCAGAATATTTTGTGACTGAACTTTTGAACTCTTCTAATTTATTTGAAGCTGCTGTCTGAAACTAAACAGATTCCAAGCAAATTTAAAGACATTCAACAGCTAACAGAAATTGGCAAAAGAGTTTTCAAAATATAAAAGTAGAAGAGACCTCTATGGTTCCTAAGCTATTTGAAATGCCACTTCACGCATCTGTTTTCATACTTGGTAAACAATAGTCTTCCGTTCTTGGCTCTTCCCCGTTTACCCCTTTCTTGCAGCATTCATTCTAAAACCAACGCAAACTGTTTAAACTAGACACCTGGAATGGTTTAAGTGGAAGTTACTTTACCAGACTCGTTCCTGCTGTTCTTTGAGATTTATGCACTACTTTATATATATATACATTTTTGTCAGGAGAAGTTTATTTTACCATTTCTTGTGCAACATCATCAGGAGTTTCCTTCTCCAGATCAAAAGTAAACTCAATGGCTCCATTATCTTTGGGTTTTCCTTTCAGTTTCTTAGGATCTTCTACCCAGAGTCTTAAGGCAATAGAGGATTTCCTACCATGGTCTTCTTCTGCAAGTTCCACTCTTACCCCAGTATCTTCAGCAAAAAAGGCATGGCTTAATAAATCTTTAATTTCATATCTGCAACGGATATAAAGAATATTCAAATGCTGCAAGAGGTTTGTGACAAGGAACTGCTGTTGAAGGTGAAAACATTTACAGTATGTTTGGTGTTCATCCATAACAAATTTGTCTTCTTAGCAAAAAGACACAGTATTTCTAGTGTTACTGAGGACTGCTGAAAAAATGGCGTTTCCTATTTCACAAAGCGTCAGCAATATTCCTACACCATAAGCATGTACAGAAATGCAGATTATAGCTTTGCTCAACTTTCCTTGAGTATCTGAGCTTAAAGAGTACTAAAAAAAGAGGTTCCCTCTAGGTAGTCAGTTGAGGTCCCTAAAAACTCTATTTGTGAAAGTTATGAAATACTGAACAGTAGACGCACTCATTTAAGAGAGGCCAGCATAAGCAGATCAGGTTTTAAAACCAAAGCTGGAAACAAGGCACAATTTGTCTCCATGTCCAGAGACTAATGAGTAATGGAATCTGCTACAGCAGCTTGTGGTGAATCTACCATGTCGCGTTCATGGTTGACCTCCACCACACATGATGCTCCACACAGAACCTCCTGAGTGAGATTTTTATGGACAGCTATGCCAGAATGTGCTAGAACACACCAGCTCACATGTCCACAATGATGCTTTCTGACCTTATTCTTCAAAGCTGAGACACACAATGATGGCATTTATTCAATGATCCTGACATTACATGGCAGGAAAGCAGGCAATCTTTTATATTTGCAGTTCCATTCTGCATTTTCTCTTGCACAGGGGAGACCCAGAGGCCAGAACAAAAATCCACAGACAGCTTTGAAACACCTGCATACACATTATTTAATACAAAACTTGATTACTTGAAACAAACCTTTCTTCTTTATTTTTGCAAATGCACTCCCCAATTATCTCCTTAATTTCAGGATCAGTAACTTTCTCAAAGCTTGCTGGCTTTATACCCTAAAAGGACAGAGAAAAACAATTCAGTCTGAAAAAGAATTACAATTTATCTCTCCATTAAGGACATTTTTCTTACATTTTACAGTCCATTCAACCCTTGGACTAACTAATACTTTGAAGTTGTTAGTCTTAATACAAAATTGAATTGAAAATGTAGGGCTACCATATTTCTAAGTACCATTGCACTTCAAAATAAACACACTAGTTTGTACATTAACTCAGCAGTACACAGGGCAAATCTCCCTTTTTCTTTACTAACTTTTGCAAACCTTACCTTTATATCCTGTGGACTCTGAAGGCAATAGTCAAGAAACAGCCAATTTTAAATTTTTAAAATAACTCTTCTGAAATTATTCCTTCTATGTTTTTTGCCTTAACTCTCAAAACACTAAATGAATAAAGACAAATAATCGTGTTTTTCTTCAGACAGCCAGGTTCAAAAATGAGTCGAAAATAACTTGGAATATTCCATGTTCCTGTTTCCCATAAATCTTTTGCTTTTCTATGTCCCCAACACCCCACCCCCCCAACAAAGCCCCCAAATGAACCCCAAAACCGAGCAGGGGAGCAGGAGGATATGCCCAACAGCTGTGTGTTGCTCTTGCATTTCCCCTGCACATTGCTACACTCTCATCGGGAATCAGCAGCAGAGCAGGTGTAACCTATAAATCAAGTTAAATCTCTGTCAAATGTTAACATTTTTGCTGGGAATAGTGTTCAGTTCTAGATTTGGGACAGCTAACCTATGAGCATGGCCTTTCAAGGAGAAAACCCAACTGTTCATTGCCGAAGAAAACTTAGAGAAGCGGAATCTGCTTCTCCACACAGGGAGCTCTGGCTCGACGTAGGTGCAACAAGACCAGTTTGCATTTCTTTCAAGTTAGGTGGGGTAGGGCAGTCATAGGTCCCCTCTCCCTGCTTTCTAATATTTCAGGACCAATATCTTAACTCAGCATGATCCTCCTCAGGGTACGTAGCCTCTTCATTAAAATAACATATATCTTTACCAGCATAAAGAGAGATTGTAGGAGAAGCAGTATGCAAGTTCCCATATCTACAACAGTTTATATATTATATCGTCCTTCTGTACATGTAATCAAAATAAACTAAAAAACTAATTACTGGGAACACCTGGGCAGTTAACACACACGTGCAGCTGTGCATTTTCAAAGCCCAGGCTGACCATTTCTCCTGACGCCAGGTTGCAGACAGGGAGGAAGGGACGTGCCAATAGGAACAGCCATCGCTCCCAGTAAGGCCGCCCTACCGCTCTCCTTGTCGAACCATGTAGGAGCAACTAACAGATACCCAACATCTGTAATGCTGGTAACTCATGCCATTCCGTTCAACAGAAGATTTCCTCTGAATACTTTTCATGTATATATGCAGTATAGATGACAAGAGTGGCAACGCAAGAAGTCATCCTTTTTATTTGCAATGTTCAGCTTCAATCACAAAAAAAAAGATTCTGTTTTAAAAACACCTAACATCTCTACCTACTAAAACAAGATGGATATGGATGAAAATTTGACAAAATTAATTTGGGAACAGATTCTGCAGTTAGACCCTATTACTTAAGGACCCAAGTATTTCCAATGAAGTCAATAAGCAGAATAAAAAGGAAACGTGATTTCCTTTATCTAAAAAAAACCCAGAATCTGATTAAGTACATAACTGAACGGGATTTGGACATTTAACTCCATTCAAATCCTTTTAAAGTTTCACCCTGACAGAACAGTAAATAATGGATCATGCAGTGGCAGATAAGGAGGCCTGAAGGGTGGACTTTTGGCTCACCTGATGCTGCCTTGGAGAAGGAAAAAAAAAAAAAGTGTTTCAGAAAGTGTCTGCAAGTACTTCACTGAATTTAGTGTTGAATAAATTTTATGAGTGAATTTCAACAAGGGCTGGCACCTCTCCGAGAATTTGAGTGTTCCAGCATCAGATTATACTTTTATCTTTTTATTAACATTCTGTTGCCATTCAAGCCTCAGATTCAACTTTAAACTTGGATCTATTTATTTATTTATTTCAGGTCAACCACTCCCTTTTTGTCTTAAAACTTGAGAGTGAAATATGTAACTCATAGATTTTTGGGGTGGGGGAAGACAGAATAGTCATACAAAGACTCAGCTTCCCAGTTTTGCCTAGGCAGAAAGCTGCTGAGATCCAAATAAACCTTTCTTATGGGAACAAAACAAAATAATCCGTACATCTGGCTGGCTGGCTGTGACCCACTAAAAAGAATTATTTGCTTAAGCAACCTAAATCTTACTTACGAGATGAGGGTTCAAATTTTGTATATTAGAAAAATGTGTCAAAATGGTAGGAAGTGCCTAGCCTACCAAAGCCCAGGCTTGCTCAAAACAAGCAAAAGCACAGCACAATATGTCAAAGAGTGTTTGAGAGCGCTCCGATACATGAATTAGAACTGGAAGAAAACAAAGAAGTACCAAAAAACATATTTAACATGAATCCTCTATACCCTAATACACCCTAAAGCTACAGGAGCCTATTGTGTTCTCAGATGGGGAGGAATTTGAAGAAATCTTCGGTAATTCACAATGGAAAGCAATAGGACGAATCTCTCAATTTTCAAACACTCCAGTTTGCTACAGGAAAGCACTGATTTCTATCTCAGTGCCACTTGTCAGGAAGAATGGGTAATAAAGACCATCATCTGCTATACTTTAATGTTTACTGAAAAATATCCCACAAACGTGCATCGGTATCAATTTAACTAAGGGAAGGAAAAAAAAACCCAGCCCCCCTCCACCAAAAAAAACTCCCAACAAAGCAGTAGAGGCAACTTTCACCATACTACCTGACGAGCTTTCAGCTACCTAGAGAAATATATCGCTCAAGTATCTCCACACCAAAGGGAACCTGCCAATTGCTTTTCCTGATTGCAGAGCACTTCATGGCTATCTTAACACAAACTGAACATGAGAGACACAAAGAACATAAGGCATATCACAGTATCTCTCGATTTAATTTTCTTTTCCAGAATTCACAAATGATCTTCAGTTATGTGGTTCAGCCTGAACTCTGACATGACTGGGATA
Source organism: Aviceda cuculoides (assembly GCA_035590195.1). NCBI lineage: Eukaryota > Metazoa > Chordata > Aves > Accipitriformes > Accipitridae > Aviceda > Aviceda cuculoides. Next base: position 526,748 of record JAVJGG010000037.1, on the reverse strand, counting down.
GAGCAGGGCAGGACGTGTTGGGAATTAGGTTTGCCTGAAAACGGTCCTTTTGACAGATCCCTGACGACTGATACCGATTTTTGACCTTACAAATTGCTTCCACACACAAAAAAAAGCAACTCCTCCAAACACCATTTTATTTTCAACATCTTTTGAAGGAACACTGACTCCTCTCTGAACATCTATTGTATTTATCTACTGAACAGCTAAGCTATGAATAGATGACTAAACCAAACAAGGACAAAATATGCACAGTGAAGTACTGAACAGAACTGCTTTGCCAAAGTGTTTTCTCAATGCCCATATGCTATAGTATGTTTTTGCTCCTTACTCCTCATTAAAATCTCCAAGGCCATCTCATTTTAATGCTGCAAACCCCCCCTACAGCACTGTGCCCTGGTGCTTACAAGCCTCCCGACAATGAAGAGGGTTTATGCAAAACGCAGGTTTCTATTTGCAATCAAAGGACTCATCTCATTCATTTATACAAAAGCCATCTGTCTTTCCTGAGCATTCCCAAGGAAACATGGCAGCAAAATTCAAAGTATATTAGCCAAGGAATTGTCTATGACAGTTTGAAAACTGTACAGCTGTCTTGTAAACAAAAGTAAATTCAACACCACTGTGTTTGAAATGCAGGGCTAACTGGTTGACATAAGGTGCATAGGGATATTTTCATACGAATTCTTTAAATGCTTATATATATATATATACTCCGAGACCAAAATGAGAGAAGATCAAATGAACTCCCTTTTGAGAATTTCTCTGTCTCAAACAGGATGATTTATTTTGCATTCCTCACCACCACTTAGTCTCCTCACCTTCTTTCTGAAGTGATTAGGTTTGAAATACATTGTGCTCCAGTATAAGATGGTCAAGTCCACAGTCAGGCACATACAGGACATTAAAATTTTAACCTCCATGTTGGGGGCACAAATATGAAGCTTGTTTTTCAGAGGTCTAAAAATAGCCATTTGTCATTTTTCCATCAGCAGAGAACACTTTTGAAAGAGTAACACGTAATGCTTTATAGGATGCACAGCATATGCCAGAAAAGTCAACATTAAGTCTGACCCATGTCAGTCAGTAATTTTTCTAAAGGCTCTCCTCTCACCTTGAAGGTGCCCTCCTAGCCTAAATACAGTCTACTTTGGACTAGAACTCCACCTGGTACCTGAAGGTAGTCTCTAGGCTCATGTAGTTCCTAGAAAAGTAAAAAACCTTCTTCCAAAAAAGCTGAAACCATCTTTCCAACTGAAATTCCATGCTACCACACACTCTCTGAAGTCAATAAAGTGAAGGTAAGTTCTCGGTTTTCTCAGGGTTTTGTTCCACCACATTCAGCAACGAGATCACTGTGTGCAATTATAAACCCATCTCTCACTCCAAAATGGTACTCAATCCTAATGCTAATCTAAGAAGATTATCTACAGATCTAAGAAGATACCAGAAACACACAAGAAGTCAACGCAATGACATTCGGAACATTATTTGGCTGTTGGCGCTGTGCTACAGCTGTAGCATTTATTCTGCCTGTATGAGCAATACAGAAAATAGCATGCGAATGCTGAGAAAACATTCAATACATTTCTAAAAAAGAAGCAATATGAAAACTTAAAATGCAAATTAGAACACTATAAACATATGGGTTGTTTTAAAGCGCAGGTTTGTGCTGCTAGACCCAACGAGGTCGCCATGGACCCCCGGCAGATACAGCTGGGCTGCTGTGCATTCTGCAGTGCATGAGTAAGAAAACATTGGATTGGAGCTGCATGGGAAGGTCACAGACTCCGATGTTTCATCACTATTGTCTACATCAAAATCACTTGGCAGAATGATTAAACACAAAAAAAATCTGACTAAGAAAAACCATCAAGTTATGCATGAAAAATGAGATTATGGCATCAGAATGAAGGTCATTGCAAATATGCTGACTAGGAAATCACTTCAAAGCTAACTGCAGTAAATGTGGCTTGGACCTGTTGCTCGAAAAACATGGATTTTCTATTTATGTTACGTATTCACTTTTTTTATGTTTACACACCGTAATTCAGGCTGAAAGGGCAGAGAGAGGTGACAAGTCTTAACAAGCATGTCTCATCTGGCAAAGAAATGAGCCTCTCTGTACATTTTGAAAATGACTGCCACTTTATGCTGGACTATCATATACATACAGTTAAACATATGCAAAAACAAAAGTGGAAAACCAAAGCAGCATTTCTAATCCTAGAGAATATGGTCAGGCAGAATAAAAGGTCAATGAAATAAATAAGTATAATAATTTTACACTACAGACATGCATAATGCATATCTTAAAACAGTACTGTCTCAGAAAGGTAGCATTTCTGGTTTTGGTACCAATAAGGACTACCAACGCACGTGACTTGGAACAGCTGTGACTTCAGACGTATCTTGCATCCTATTAACAGGCAAGAGTTTGACAGAGTGTTAGGACACAGAGTAGAAACAACTGAAAAAGATATTTTAATGGCAAAACCAAAGTAGCACGCTGACTGTGCTGGGCAGCAGAGGGAACGTGCACCCCAGCATACTCCAAAGTAAGGTAAGAGGCAGTCTGAAGAATAAGGCGGTTATCCTACCTTCACTAGCAAGCAATTGCTTGCTTGATGCAAACACCAGCAAGCAATTCCGACCCCTTCAGATGCTCTCAGCACCTCCAGTGGTTGCCATCACGATGCTGAGCCCAAGGCAGGAGAAGTGAGTTATTTTATTTTATATTTTTAAAATAAAAGTATCAGGAAACTAGATACAGTAATCACATTTTTACATTACATTGACCCTCAATTTAAAACACTAGAAAGAGTGTTCACATTCCTGGTGCAAAAAACCAGTTTCATGAAAAATTAAGTTAATTTCTCACTGACAAGCTGAAATACGTGACTGTGCTGAGGAGCACCGCATCATTGATTGCCCCCATCTGAGAAGGTCAGGGCCACCTTGTGCTCTAGCGAGAACTCCAAACCTCATCTAACACTGGGAAGAAAACAGTCCAATTCAGCCTCTTGCTTTCAGCCTACGCTCCATTTCTATACTGTATTTCAGTCCAGCGCTAGCAATAGCTGCCGTATGACCAAGCCTAACTCTTCGTGAAAAGCGATTTTCAAGTTTTTCGTCTGTAAGCCGTCGCCGCCCCACTAAGAGGGCAGACCTCGCCGTTGGGTGATGGCCCAGGACCCCCCACCCTACCCTGCGACACCTCCGCAGCAGCAGCAGGGTCCCGCAGCCCCCGCGGCGCCGGCTGGGCGACTCACGCGGGTGGAAGCGGGGTCCTTTGCTGTCGCCAGCTCTTCTGCGGACGCGGCTCCTCTCGAGAAGCTGTTGAGCCCAGGAGAGAGGTTCCTTCTGGGGTGGAGGATGTCCCCCAGGGCGCTGCGGCTCCTCTTGCACCCTCACCAAGAGGTCCACCCCCTGCTCCTCCTCCCCGTCTGACAGTTCATGCAGCTCATGGCATGCGACAGGGCTTTTTCCCTCTCCACAGGGAGCTGGTTAACCCCTTCCTTGGAACGACAGTAATGCCCATTTTTCCATCTAAGGAATCCCAGTGCCTTTGCTCCCGCTGCTGCTGCCCGCTGTTCAGCCGAAAAAGGCAGTAAACACAGCCTCCGTGCCTGTACCTGACACCTTCTGCTTCAGCCTTCCCTGCTAGACAGTTCTGTTTCAAAAATACCCCTCACAAGATATAAAGTGACCTTTCAACAGCTTCTCCGCCATTGCTCGTTCTTCACGATAAACATTATTTTCCGTCTCTCTAAAGTTGCTAGTATGAGACCAGTTTTTCAAAGTTACAGTAGTTTACCATATAATCGTCAGCTATATAAAGGTTATTGCCACAGAAAATGAGTTGGCTCAAGCTTTCATCGGTGTTTAAAAAAATGACTACTTAAGTCTGCAAACTGAAATACAACATCTAATTAGGAATTCTATGATTAATCATTATTCTTTGCCATCTTGGATATTGCTTTGATAAATGAGGCTTAGGAGTCTTACAAAGCCTTAATTACCAATATTCCAGATGGCTAAGAGTTGTACACAGGGTTTCTCTGAGTATGTGGAGCAATGGAAGATATAGATATTATTTATGGCTCTAAACGCATACACATCTACCCGGTTCGCCTTAACATCAGCTAACCGTGACGGAAGGTCCACAAACAAACGAGGCAACGCCTGTCCAAGGCAGCAAGTAACACACCCTACACTTCCCAGGAAAGCAATTCAGTATCTAGGGTTACAAGACTGGTATCGCATTCAGGAGACGAGGCCCCAGAGCCTAAAACTAGAAGAGACGCCTGTTGTCACCACGTGAAGCTTTAGAGCCCAAGGAGATGTCTCCTAAGCTACCTACAAAGATAGCATTTAGAGGACACCTGAAGGACTGTATATCTAAATGAAGCCAACAAGCCACCGTGCCAAACAAAATAAACTTTTCCTTGTCAGGGAGGAGTGAGTGGAATAACAATGTGATAAAGCACCATGGAATAATGAAGCGGAACAAGCGGCCATGCTCATAAGGATTCAGGCAAGCAACTCCACTGAGCCATCAAACCTACTTCATTCCTGGAGAAGATGTAGCACGCGTTTCCAGCCAGCCCACGGTGCAGAGCACGAGGCCCGCAGTCGGCAAACCAGCAGACCCACCTCTGCACACACTCCCTTCCCTACAGCACCACAGGGACCTGCTCCAGCCATAGCCATGAGCCTAACTGCGCTGCTGAGCAGCTTCTGATGCCTTTTTCTTTTTTTAATTATTTCTGAGTAGCTATGGGTTGAAAGAAACACTCTAAGAAGAGTTAAACAACCAGAAATCAGGGTTACAATCCATTGGGAAAGATTCAGCTTTACCAAGCTACAAATGTCAGCTTGCAACAGTTTACACAAAAATGGGATCAAGCTGCTTCCCCTCTTCAGATGTGTCCTCCTGCTTTCAGAAAGTCATGGCAACTCTCCCACTTCCAGCAGGGACATCCTCCTGTGTCTTGTGATACCGACTTCAGCTTTTAAACACAGACTCCCAAATCGTGTGCATCCTCCCCCTCCCACCAGGTTAGCATCATCACAGCTGGGTACCACAGCAATCTACAAGAGCATCAACTTCCCGGCATCCTGGTCTTCAGTGGGGGGAAGAGACAGATACTGAAGAATACAAACTATACCTATAAAAATTAAATTGCACAAACCCATCATCTGGCACATGCGAGTGTTTGAGTATCTGATGAAACCATCTCTATATCCAGTGTGAGAGTTAGCATACAGCAAACCAGAAAACGCAGGTTTGACGTCAAGCAGTGTTTGCTGGCTGCAGGACTTCACAGAACCATATTTGTGCTGGCCTGATTGACTAAACCTCTTGGAGAAGGCAAGTGGTCTCAATCACCTTTCAAAATCAACCAGTTAGTAATAACTTTCATTTGGGAAGATTTTTGCTCATAACAAGCAGTTGGATAAAGAGGAATACACACTAATTTTGGGACCACACTTTTGTGGACTGAGAGATGTAAGCCTACTCTTTCTACCTTATATGTCAAAGAAATAAAAGCAACCTTATCTGTAGCTAATCTTTGCAAATTTTAGTGCAGCTTTCTTTGAGGATTACCCTCTTCCCATCCCAAGTGTGCAGACTGCATCTTTAGGTGATGCACGAGGGCCAAACCACACAGCTCACTATCTTCTTCTGTAGCGACCAGATGGAAAGTACCACCTGGGAATATCTTTGACAAACCAGTCTGTTGGACATAACCTATCCTGATGTCCTGGTTTCAGCTGGGATAGAGTTAATTGTCTTCCTAGTAGCTGGTACGGTGCTGTGTTTTGAGTTCAGT
>JAVJGG010000037.1:456138-502008 GCA_035590195.1 Aviceda cuculoides | reverse complement strand
CGGCAGCCCTGAGGGACCCGCAGCCCAGAGGGAACGGCAGCCCTGAGGGATGGCAGAGGTGAGGGAACGGCAGCCCTGAGGGAACGGCAGCCCTGAGGGAACCCAGCCCTTAGGGAACGGCAGCCCTGAGGGACGGCAGCCCTGAGGGAACCCAGCCCTGAGGTAATGGCAGCCCTGAGGGAACCCAGCCCTGAGGGAACGGCAGCCCTGAGGGAACGGCAGCCGTGAGGGAACGACAGAGCTGCCCGCACACCTCGCAAGCGCTGCGGAGGTTCTCTCCTTCCTGAAGGCCGTCTCCCCACAGGCCCAGTGTCCCGGCTGCCTGAGGAGCAGCTGCAGGGGGGGCAGTGGGCTCAGGGCAGCTCTGGGAGGAGAGGCCCGGGCTGCCCCTGCCCGCCCGGCAACAGCTGTGCCATTGGCCATGGCTGAGCCAATCAGCGGAGCCGGAGGCAGCCTGTCAGTCACAGCCGGCCTGGGGCGGAGCCTGAGCCGCCTGAGGGGAGATGGGGGAGAGGTGGGCTGGGGGCAGCCGGGGTGAGGGGGGGGCCAGGGAAAGGGCCAGGGAAAGGGCCGGGGGAGCTGCAGGAGCAGCACAAAGAGAGCCTAAGGTTTGGAGTGCCCAAGGGTGCTCTTTTCAGCTAGGTTAACAGGCACGTATACACTCTGTAATGGCATAAGGACTACCCAGAACATCTTCAGGACAGCTATATTTGACATAAGCAGATATTTTTATGCAACCTCAGCTAGCGTTGTGCTGCTCTTTACAGGATGGGGTGAGTGGTGTTGTCTTTGGCTGTGTGGGCTTAAATGTGTTTCTAATGTGCGTGTCAAAAAATCAGCTGTTAAACAGACTGCCAATCTGGCTGAAGGCAGTGCTTCCGAAGAAGATGAACTAAAAGCTTTGATGGTACAGTCCTGCTGTGAATACGATCCGATCAAGTAAGTGTTGATTATGTGAAAGCTGTTCTTTGAAGATTATGGGAAAATTGCAGGGATGTGTGTTTTAACAAGAGAGACGCATGCCTACCTTTTTCTTTTTTCCCCCCAAACCTTTCAGATGTGAAGAAACCCTTGGGCCCACCTCCACCATCATATACTTGCTTTTGTTGCAGAAGACCTGGCCACTACATGAAGAACTGCCCGACAAATGGGGTATGATTGTGAGGGACTTCTGGTGTTACTCTAGTCTTTAATTGTTTTACCTTGGCAGTTACGTAACAAATACATGAATACCCACATGAAGAATTGTTTCTCTTGGGGTGAAAGGCAGAGGTTACATGGCAATGTTGCCAAGCCCTTCAGAATTGAAGGGGAAGCTGGAATTATAAAGGTGAAATTTTCTTTCTAGGTCGTAGACACTAACTCTGTCCGTAGATCTTTCTCTGTGAACTTTCATGGGTATTTTTATATACTTTGGTATTACTGGAAATTCTTCTGTTTTCCACTCTTTTTAATGACAGTTTGCAGTTTTTATTATTTCGTATAAACCCAAGGCATTTCTCTTGACCCCATCTATTGAATATTTGCATGTTTTAATTACACTAAGTCCCTGGTTGGGTACTGATGCCATTTCACGTTAGTCACTGAAGGTATACGCGTGAGGTGTGAATTCAACCTTCACCTGTAGACGGTGAGTGTAGGTTTCTCCAGTGAGTGATTCAGAGCACCAGATTAAGCTCTCGCTCTGAATTGCGCTTTGGAGGAGGAGCAGCAGTTTTGTGTCTCTTCTCTGAGTGGATGGTGAGCTAAGACATACGTCAGCGTTAAGGAACCTGAAGTTCAGCCAAAGAATGTGGCTTGAGTTCAAAACCCTGCTCAAGCCTTTGGAACATCCTGGCTATATTCGTGTAGGAAAGTAAGTATTTCAGTTGAGCAACCCTTATGCTAGGTAAAAGAAGAGGATTAAAGGCTTTTGCTGCTTAAAATAATAATTGAAATGTCATTTTAAGTGTGGGTCTTGAGGTACATCTGCATTTCTTTTCTTAAGAGTATAAAAATTTTGAGTCTGTTCCCGGAATTAAAAAGAGCACAGGAATTCCACAGAGTTTAATTATAGAGGTGAAAGATGCCAATACAAAGGGTGCTATGGTGACAAGCTCTGGAAAATATGCAATACCACCTGCTAATGTGTAAGTATGGAACTAAGTGGACTGACCAAAAAGTAAATCAGAGAAACAGTTAGTGTGACAAATGTGTTACTCCCGTATTCGTTGATTCAAAACATCACATCTGATCTTCTGAAAGCAGAAATAGGAGATAATGAAATAACTTTGCTACCAGTTCTATTTAATATTTAATACGAATTGAATATGAAAGCACTCTTCTCATATAAAGGGGAAAAAAAAAACCAACCAGAAGCTTTTCCTCCTTTTTTATGTATCTAGTCAAATCTTCTTTACATGCAGAAGGATGAGTATGAGAAGAGTGGCTAACTGTGCAGGTGATTACAGTATTAGATACTGAATGCGTTTAGTTTGTCCATGGCCCTTTTTCTCATACAAAATTATATAGTCAACTCTGGGGACTTAACGGTGGTCTGCAACAAGCGGATAGTTAGGCATTTAATCCACATTCTTCTCCATGGGAGAGCTGGTTAAAACCTTCAGAACTCGAACCGACTAATGTTTTTTTTGAACCTACTAATGATTTTTTTGAGACATGTTGTATTCATTAATCTTGAGGTTGGGGACTTCTCGCTGTACTAGATAGTGGGAAAAAGACTAGTTGAAACATCAAGACACAGCCTGTGCTACATCTTCAGATGTTACAATAGTGAAATATCAAAACTGTGTGGTTATTTGCTGCATACTAGAAATTTTTTACACTATTGAACGTTTATAGCTTCATGCTCTCAATTCAAGACCATATTCACCCATTAATCATATATGTGTTTTTATAATTGATTAGAACTCCCAAAACTTCCTTAGTTTGGCTAAATACAATTTTGATTATTCTAATTATACACAGGTATTAGAACAGCATTACTGGAACCTGAGGAACATACATGCCCAAGGTGTCATCAGATGGATGTTTTGCCCGATGCTTTAATTGCCAACAAGTGCCTACAGCACGTAACATGATGACATTTATGTAAAGTGCTTGTAAGAAAAGGCTATTTGTGAAAAGCTGAAAGGGAAGAAAATACTAATTTACATCTCCTTAAGCAAGGCATAATTGAATAAGGCTGAATTTACTTTTCAAATACATTATCTGTTGTTGTCACAGAAGCTTACAACTCTTTAGGGAGAATCTGGCAAATTCAGGTCACGCTTTTGTTTAACATGATTGCCTTGCTTTTAAGTTCGGTGTTAACACTGAAGTACGTTAAATACAGTTACTCTGATTTACCAGTCACTAGAATCAGTGTTTAATGTGATGTGTTCATATATCTGTATGTTGGTTTCTTTTAGGACTGATAGCATTTACAGGAATACACAAGTAATTTTCCTCTGCGAAGGCTTTTGTTCGTATATCTGCTGAAGTTTCATCTTACCATTTTTGTAAATGTTTTTCTGCCTGTAGGCTGTGAGCAACTTCAAAAATGGAACTGGCTACACAAAAAGGCTCTGTCAGCAGATTTGGCAGCAACAGCAGCAGCAGCCACTACCGCCACCGCCTCCACCACCACTCATGACTGTTACACCTCCTGCTGCTCTGGTGACTGCCGCTGAACCTTCTACATCTTCCTCTCTGTCAATCAGCAGTTTGTTGGAAGAGAGGGTAAGCTTTATTTCAACATATGCAGTGATTCTTGTATTTTAGTAGAGCTTATTTTCCAACTGTCTCCATTTATTCACAAGGGCTATCAGGTTCCTGCGCGAAGGCAGCCAGCGATAGCAAGTTGTCTGGGCCCCCAGGGACAATCAATACCCACCACTGGTAAGGAACTGTAACTTTAGGATGTCTTTTCAAAAGTTACCGTCAGATAAAGTGAATGGGATTTTTTTGCTTTTTCCTCTCTCCACTCCAAAAGGTCATCCAGCGAGAGCCAGTACAATTTGCTCAGCAAGTGGCAGAATAGGCTGGGAACTGTAAGTATTCTACAGAAATTCAATGTATTACTATTTGTAAGCTGTTAAAGGAGGCCGTAGCACTTAACTTCTGCAACAACTGATTTATAGTGAAGTAACTACGGACAGGTAGTTGTGGAGAATACAAGTGGTCGTTAATTTTTAAATGGCCTAGTTTGAATTGGCTTTACCAAAGGGGATCTGTGCCTGCAGTAAAATTATTTCAAATAAAACTCCAGTAGCTGATTGAAAAGAGGACTCTGAAAAAGGAACTCTTTGGGAGGAAACCATAATGACATATCAAAATTAAAAACAATTAAAGGCTCAGGTGGAAAGCCACCCTTTTGATTACTGGCTGAACAGGGCTGTAGAAATTGATTTCCCAATAGAAGTCAGCCTCCAACATTCTTTTTCTAACAACTTAGTTGATGCTGATTGAGCAAATTCTTGGAAAAGTCAACACTGTTATTTTATGACAATTTTGAGTTTCTTCACTTTAGTCAGCCCAAATAGCCAAGCTGCTTTCTCTCAGCTGGCGAGAGAGGAGACTGTTTTATCTATTATTGCAGTGTCAGGTCAGTCCTTCCTTTTGGTATATATGTGTTATAGACAGATTGTAAGGGCACACTGTGTTTACAAAATCTTAAAGATAAATCAGAACAAAACCCAGGATCCATCCCACAGATTGTCTTAAAATCTCCAATTCCGTAAGCCAGAAAATAACAATTCAGGGACAAGAGCAGGCCAAATACATCATCGTGAGGCAACATCATAGGAAGCGTATGTGGAAGAAGATAAAAGAAGTTTGAGAGAAGATGAGTTAATATCTGTGCCGTACGGGCTGCTGATGGCTGCGGCTTGGCACTGCTCTCAGGCTACCGACCCAGCTTCAGGGTGGAAAAAAAAAAATGGCTTTCTCTGAATGCTGGCGTCAGGAACAAGGTGCTTTAACTTGCCAGCAGGTGTCTGCAGGCATTTTTTAGCATGAGTTTGTGCGGTAGGAATGGAAGATGTAGCTGGTGTTACTTCAGTGAAGGTCACAGGGTTTGGGGGTTTTCTTGCTTGGTTGGATTTGGTTTTTTTGTTGTTCGGGGGGTGTTTTTGTTTCTTTTGTGCTGTCAAATTTGGGGGGTTCAGGAGTTGATTTCCATTCATTCCCCCTCCCAAGTGGTGAGGGTGGAAAAGGCTGGAGTGATAAATTTCTACCTGGCTGGATGCAAGCTGACCTCATGAGTCAGAGAGATGCATTCACAGCGAAGGCTCATACACCGCCCTGATGGCTGAAGGCAACTCCCTGAACTGTCATAGTGTGAACTTATCCGTTGTGTCTTGGAGTATACAGGAGAAATGGCTTGCAGCTTTGTGAAGCTATAAACAAGTGACAAAACTTGGAACAAAGCAGTTTAACTTCTTGTATAAAATTAGGATCTCTCGGAACAGAAGTATGTTGGAGCTGTTCACTATGGTGGAGAAATCATAGCAAGAGTTGGCAAAATATTAAACTGCCAGAGACTTCTCATTTAAACAGAAGGCTGATGGATGAATAGGTAGTATGCCACACATGCTGCTTTTTCTCTTAAGATGTCTTCTTTGTATATGCCTGGCAGTCTGGTACAGTTGAGAGAGAGAAGTAAGTGTTGTTTGTTGGGTTTTTTTAATACCAAAAGGGGAACAAATTCTATTGGGCATAAGTAACTCTCTCAATAAAAGTTTCCAAGTACCATTTTCCTCAACTTTTAAGTTGTGAGATCAAATTTTCAGTAATACATGCAAGCAACTGAAAAATATCTACTATTGCCTAAAAGAATTTGCTCTTAATAATATCTGATATATCTAATTGATATTGTCCTTTATGTCAATCTCTAATTATAGCCTCTGTAGGAAGAATGGGGCAATGAAAAGGCAGATGGTGGCCTTCTGTACACTGGAAAGATCTTGGATGCTAGCAAAGTCTAAAACCCCTTCTTGTGTTGTGCAAACTTTCCTAAGTGCAAGTTGTACACTGCAAGTAATGCGTAAAACATGTAGGAAGTTGCTGCTGTAGGTGTTTTAATTTAGATGTAATGCACAGCAATTAAACATAGGCTTTCCTTCTGTATTTGTTATGAAAATGATAGCATAAGAAGGAAAATATTCATTATGACTGTTTTGAGTTATGAAGTGGAAGTTGACAATGCCTATAAACAAGGCAAGGCACATTAGGTCAAGGCCTAGTTACACTTGCAAGTAAACAGCCATTCTGACTGGGGAGACTAGCTGATAGGACTACAGTCCTAAATACCCCCTACTCCAGCTTTTTGGAAAACGCCTAGAAAAAAGTTTGAATAATGAGCTCACAGAGAAGGGGGGGTGGGGGGGAACCCACTAGATGACTAAAAGCCATGTCTGTAGTTGGATGAAGCTCCTCTGAGAGAGAGCAATCCATCTTCCCTCAGTGGAAGAGTAAAGGCAACAATTAGAAATAAGGAGCTGCAATAAGCTACCTTTTTATAATCAAGTGTTGAAGCTGTCCTTTGAGCATTTCCTCATGCCATTCCAGCCAAAGTGGGTCAGATACCTTAAATAGTTCTAAGCATCTCTTGACTAACACAGCTAATATTTGAAGTTGTCCATATGTCAAGTAGGAAAATGTCCGGTTTGAATAATGGCATCATGAATCCCTTTAGTCTTAGGGTCTGGATATGGATTCTTTGACAAGCATGATGAGTTGTAGAGACCTTTTTAATGTGTCTCCCCCTTTTGCTACTAGTGTTTCTGTAGAGACCCTTGATCCATCAAGTACAGTCCTTACCTCCCATCCCACTCCTTTCTCTCTCCTGGTTTCATCTAGTAATGCAAAGTAGGGGTTTCTTTCTCCATTTTTCCCTTTCTAAAGCACGGGTTCTATGGTGCAAAACCAAAAAAGCTCATGCTGCTTTCAATTTAATGTTGTCCTGCCAGGTCAGTCCTGTGCTGCTTCTGATTGCAGTGAAGTCTAAGCAGACGGGGCAAGCGGAGGGTTGGAGGCGAAAATGATGCCTTTTTGTGCTTGGGGTTCCAGGGGCAGTAACCTTGTGGGCCTCCAAACCCAGGTGCCTGGTGTCCTGCTCAGCCTAACTGGGCAGTGAGCTGGCTAAAGCAGATTTGAGCACCTCCTGAAAACAGAGCTTAGCTTGTGCTGCTCTGCATGCTGACGTACAGCTCTTGGATTTAGATTAAAACAGATGTATGTACAGCTAAGCCTCTGAACTATAAAAATCAAACACTGTGTTAAGAGCACAAGGCTCTGCTAGCAACATTAGCTGCAGATTGCCTGATGTCTTCATTCATTCTCTTCCATAAACAAAACCAAGGTAATGCTGAATTTGCTGCAACAACTCTTTTTAACAGACCACTTTGTTATATATACGTCCTTCCTCTACTATCAACTATAATGTCCTTCCAGAATCGGTAGAAGCACAGCAAAGACATTGAACTGAAAGAAGACAGTGTTAAATTGTCTTGTTTAATGTTAGCAGGAAGCTGATGGGAATATCCTTAAGTCAAAACTGATATGAAACACATTTCCTGTGTCCAAAACTTGTGCTGGATGTAGTGTCACCCTTCGTGGATTTCAAACCTTTTCATTTCCCGGTGATCAGTTCTAACTGTCTAGCACAATGCAAATAAGTCGTCTTAAGAGGGTAGCAACTTGGATCTTTTCTTATATCCACAATTTTTCTTTTTTTTAAGTAGTTCTGACTTCTAAGTTAGGTCAAGTTATCTAAAAACTATAAGCAGGCTCTTTTTCCCCTCATTTATGTTAATGCTGGGCACAAGAGCAGAAGCTGATTTGGAAACCTGTCAGTGGAAGGGTGTTTTCCAGTAAGGTGGTTGGTTTGTTGTTTTGGTTTGTTTTTTTTTTTTTCTTTTGTGGAGTCTTCAGTATTTTATTGTGTCCCACAGTACTCCTAGGCTGCAGAACCAGCCTCAAAGGCACTGTGGAATGACTTCTCCAATTAGCTTGGCTCCTCCTAAAGATATAGATTGCATTCATACTCAGAATGGTTGAAGCGATGAAAGCATTTGGGGTATTTGAAGATGAGGAAGAACTGAATCACAGGTATAACAAGGCTGTAAAATCTGTTCATCTCCTGGTTTTTTTTAGGGCAAACTTAACATGAGTTTTCTTTACAGGCTGGTTGTTCTTGGTAAGCTGAATAACTTGGTCAAAGAATGGATTTCAGAACTTGGTGAGAGCAAGGTAAGGATTTTGGATATGTTCTTATCAAAACATCTGAAGCCTTTTTGTTTCTTTTAAAGGTGATACTACTAGGGTTTATGCTAAAGTTCAACTTTTAACTTTCTTCTTAAGTATCACGGAGATCTGTAGGAACAGCCATTGAAATACTGTATAAAAGATACTTCAGATCAAGCTCTTCAAGTCCTTGGGGCACTGAATAAATTTGTGAAGTGGCTCTGTCAGTTGCCTTGTAGGAGTTAAAAAAGCTGAAACAACATATTGTGGAGTGAGATAGATGGTAAAATGGGCAGTAATCTTCCCCCAAACAGCCTACAGCACTCAATCTAGTTTGACATTATTACACTAGATTTGCCTTTGGTATGGCTCTTAGATTGTGTGTCTGCTGCAGGGAAGACTGATAGTAGGTCTTAATTTGTTTAAATTGATGAAATGACTGCTACATTACTCATCTTTTTTTTGTTTTTTTCTTGTGAGCTGCAAGCACTCACTTCAGAAAAACAGTATCAGTCTATTAGACTAACAACTCGGTACGGGAGGTAGTAGACATTGTTTATGGAGGCTGTTGTAGTCTTTCTAAATAACTTACATGCTAGTTAAACTTGCACGTAAGTCAATATGGAAAACTCTCTTCTACCCACAGAATCTTCCCCCTTCAGCAGTAGCAAAAGTTGGTGGCAAAATATTTATGTTTGGTTCTTACAGGCTTGGAGTACACACTAAAGGTACACTTTTGCTGTCTGGTCATAGTTGTAATGCTTGAAAGTGTCTTCCAACAGTAACAGAAGAAATGGAATCTCTTTGCAGATACTGACATAGATGCTGTTTGTGTTGCTCCTAGACATGTAGAAAGATGGGATTTCTTTCAGTCATTCTTTGAAAAATGCAAACATCAAGAGGAAATAAAAAATCCAAGAGTGAGTAAGCTCTCTCCTTGATAGATTGTGCAACTCCTACAATAAGAATATTCATGTTGAAGACTCATATTGGTAGTGGTTGTCTTACAAACCAAAATTAAAAAGGGAATTGTTTCCGAGCACCTTCTAAAATACTCTTTACGCAGCATGAAAATGTTGAAGTCAAGCTTTTGGTTCCCTTCCCCAATGATTGTATGTCACATAAGAATCTTCGTGGTTCACTTCTCCCCTACCCATGGTTTGGGAATATAGTATCAAAAAGTGAGGTTGTCCCTAGGAGCCTTGCTTTAACCTTAGATGTAGTAAGGGGCTTGGAAATAAGGTAATTGCATGCAGGTAGAGGAAGGGGCAGCCTGAGATCTAAGGAAGTTGAATGTGATGTGGAAAGGTTTCTGTTGGTACCTTTGCTGTGGTGTTCCTCTGGATGTAATTTAGGACCTCTAATTCATTCTCCTCTGGTCATGTTCTTCTCTGGCTACTCAACCTGAGACTTTGTAGAAGAGGTGCACAGTCAGCTTTACATAAAGTTAATAGGAGCTGTGCTGCGAACATGCAAAACTGCCTTGTAAAATCACCCTCACGTGCCTATGTTGTGTACCTTGCACATAAAAACAAACTCCTGAGAAGTGTTTCTCTCAGCCTGGTCTTCCTTGTGCAGACATTTTGAAAGACTTCATATGCATAGCTAATGAGCCTTTGTTTAGATGACTGTCACCTGAAAACAGACACAGTGGGCTGTGGCACAGCTCTAACAAGTGGTCTACGAAATGGAAAACTGTCCCATAAGGTAGCTGATAGCATCTCGGGCATGGTAGACAATAAAAATACAGGAGGCTAGTGTGCACTGTCAAATGTGGACAGCATTTTCTAGAGTTCTCTGGATGTTAACCAGTAGGAAGATAGCTACGGAAATCTCTTGCTTTTCTTCCTCACCACCAAGGTAAGTACCTTACAGCCTCTGATACTTACGGCTCATTGTGCACTGTTTGTTCATTACAACACATGATCAGCCTCTGAACCTCTTGGCTAAATAAATTCTGAAAGCTAGTATTAGTACCATATTAGTGCTATACTGCTTGCAGCTTATTAACAGTTTTTTTGGTTTGGAAGCAACTCAGTCTTTATACTGACTAGTTAGCAGTGTAAATTCTGCAGTTGATCGTAGTTTGGGAGAAATGTTAAAGTAGCAAAACATGTTTTCTTACACAGTTATCCTCTCCTTTACAGGCAGCTGAAGATGCATGTGTACCAGTTGTCAAGTTTGAGTTTGATGCCATTGAGGTAAGCATTTATTTTTTTTCTTTAAGTGAGTAAATTTTTTTCTTGCTTTGGAATACGATAACTTTTCCAGGGACCTGTGACTGTGCTGTTTTGGACCACAACCTATCCCAGGAGAAGACACAGAAGTAGAATTGGAGCTATTAGGAAAATCAGCCCCTAGAAAGCCTGGCAGGCATGGGAGCATCAGGGGCATCTTTTTCTAAACCTGTGCTGTAGACTAGGGTAGCCTGCTTGAATAGCGTTTATCTCTAGGATCGTGCAGAGTGGGAGCAGAGGCAGTGTCCTTCTAACTCTTCTTAGCTCTGACAAGCGAGCTTTCTACAGAGGGATGTGTTTAGTGTAGTTCGCTGTATCAATCATGAGAGCAGACTAAATGTTTTGCTGCAAACCCAAAATGAAGTGGTCATGGGACAAACAATCTGGAAAATGGAAAGTGAAAGTACTCATTTGACTCCTGCCTACGTTTGTCAGCTGCAGGAATCCTGCTATCTTGAATACCTCTGTTACAGTGAATAAAGACCTCCATGCTCTAGCACCCAAGCAAGTTACTGCTTGGTATCACTGTCATGAAGACATTTATTCAGTGACCTTTTTGTGGCCTTTTTCTGGTACAGATATTCATAGAAAATTTTTCTTGCCTCAGACTGTACTAAACCCCAGATACTTCAGGATCAAAAGGGGTTACTGCATAAAGAAAATGCTCTCTCCTTTGCTGACGTATAGTTGAGGTGATTGAACTTATGTCGTAATTCTATGATTAATTTTAAGTTCCCTTTTAATTCAAATTCTAAGTCTAGAGTAATCTTTTTGAACTTAAAAAACCCTCTTCCTTTCCCTAGCATAAAAAGAAACGGGTGATGCAATGAAGGTTTTATAAATAAAATATGGAACTACTAGAAATTGTATGGAGTCTTCTGGCCAATAAATCTCAGGAGATGTATCTATAGTCACATAATTCTAAATACAAATGTTAACCACTCTTTTTAGACTTGACTAACTGTCCCCCACTCGTGTGCTGTTTACAAACTGTGTGGCATTCTAACGGTCGGCACTTTTTTCCTCTTAAGATTGATCTTGTGTTTGCAAGACTGTCTATGCCAACTGTTTCTGATAATCTTCATCTCAGAGATGACTCGCATCTCAGAAGCCTGGATATAAGATGTATATGGAGCTTAAATGGTAAGCATATTTACACATCTTTAAAAAGAAAATGTTACTAAAATCAGTATGGAATGCACATTACACAAGCCAAGTTTGTGTACAAGATGCAGAAACTGATCCCCTGTATTCTCGAGATCTGAGGAGGTGGTGAGTGGGCTGAAATGTAGATGTTTCAAGCTGTGTGTTTAGATAGACCTGTGTTTCATGTTTCTTTGATTGGCGTGTGTGCATTGTTCCAATTTGCCACAGAAACTGCTTCAGATGAATAGGTAGAGCACTTGACAGAGAAGAATGTGTGGTAGTTCATTAGAAAACAAACAAACAAACAAACCAACAAAAACCCCATATTTAAAATACCTGAAGCCTGATTTGCTCACTGTTTAACACTGACTGGTTTAATTGTTCCTGGCTGTCGAAAGAAACCTAGCTTTCAGAATCCTGTGGAAGGGCCTTACTGAAAATGGTTGGCTGCAGTCTAAAGTATGAAAAAGCTGTTGAGGGCACCAGTTACCTGACATGATACTGAATGTTATGTGTAATCTCTAGTTTTTAAGGTAATAAAAAATCCAAACTTGTTTTCGTAGACTTGAAGGATAAACTGTAAGCTATTGATCCAGTATAGCATAAAACTGACCTGTGTTGTGGTTTCAGCCCAGCCAGTAACAAAGGACCACGCAGCCGCTCGCTCACTCCTCCTGCCCTCCTCTGGTGGGATGGGGAGGAGAATCAGAAAGGAGAAAAGGAAAAAAAAAAAAAAAGTAACCTCGAGGTTTGAGATAAGGACAATTGACTGGGACAACACAAAAAGAGACATTACAACAACAACGGTACTAGTAAAAGAATATACAAAACAAGTGATGCACAGTGCAACTGCTCACCACCCAGAACCCGACGCTCTGCCACTTCCCCCACCGAAAGCCGAGAGCCCTCCCCAGCCCGCTCCCCTTTTATGTACCCAGCATGATGGCACATGGTCTGGAATAGCTCCTTGGCTAGTTCAGGTCAGCTGTCCTGGCTGTGCCCCCTCCCAGGTTCCTGTGAAAATTAACTCTATCCCAGCTGAACCCAGGACAGTCCCCCATCCCACTGGGTGAGGGAGAAGTGAGTGAGCGGCTGCGTGGTGTTTAGTTGCTGGCTGGGGCTAAACCACGACAAACAGCTAATGCGTTTCCTGCAGCTGTACAAGGTGTCATCTGACATATCTATACTCCACAGGGATCTTTTTTCCCAGTAATTGGAGTGTAATTGATAGGCTACAGTCTGCTGTGCCTCTTGGAAAGCATGTGTCTTGATTGAGAAGTATCAGGGTCTTCTACACATTTCAGGAGGAACAGAAAACCTGTAGCTATGGCAGAGGTATTGCATATATGGGATTAATTAGGCATTAACAACTGAGGCACAGCACGCATTTTCTGGGGATTAATGACCATCTGGGAGAAACCAATGGCCTTGGAAACCCCAATCATTAGTGTTTAGGGCTTGCCCTTTCTCAAGGTCATTAGTACAGCTGCAGGGTATGGCTGGATCACAGTTCAAATGCCCGTGCAAATGCCCCCTCTGACCTCTAAGGAGCTTGTGCCTGGCTCTGTGGCTTGTGGTTTGCAGCCAGCTGCTGATAAGCTGATACTGGTGAGAAAGTTTCAAAAGCATTTGGAGACCGTTGTTTGCATGAGGGGTAAAAGGTTCACAGATCAGGTATGTTTTAATCTTTTCAGTTTATAATATCCATCAGTTAATTTGTTGTACAATAAAGGCTTTTCCCTCGAGCTCATAAGCAGCTATTTTGCTGGTGTCAATCCCCAAATGTGCCAGTACCGTGGTGTCTCAGAGTATTGCCTGCCGTACCTGCCAGAAAGAGATCTTTCACAAAAAAGTGGGAATTGCAGGATAACCCACCCAAATTGGAAGATTTTTTTTTCTTTGGTATGAAAGTGGATATTTTTGTACACACTCTTTTTATATATACACATTGTATATGCATACAGAAAGAGAGAGGAAGAGAGAAATAACGTGATGATGATGAGGTCCACAGAGGTCTGATCATTCTGTACCTTACAAAATGGTTAGATTATGTTATCACATCTCTATAGCTTCCCAAGAAAGGTGATGCAGCATGGCTCTGTGTTTTCAAATGGGCTTGACAGTTACAGACATCTTCTTCCTGTTTCCTTGCCTTATCTTGAAATTCGAATCAAGGAAAAACAAAATTCTACCACTTCCTTTCTGAAGTTAGTATTACTTCTTACTCTCTCTCATGCATGTATTTCCAAATTTAACTATAAATCATTTTGCCTCTCCATGTCTGGAGGTCTTCTATACATTTGGCAGTAGGAAGGAAAAGGTTTTCATGGGGCTACATAAGCTGAGGCCCAGGTCTTCTCCCATGTGCCTGTTGGCACAGAAACTCCTAACACGTACACGTCAGTGTTGTCCTTCCAATTTACAATAAGAACTATTCACCAGATGGAAGTAATCTGCCACCAAGTACCTGGTTAATATAGCTCTGTACCTCTTCCATTCCTTACTAATCTCAGCCTTATGTCGTTTTGCGTCTCCATCGTCAGTTCTTGACTGACTTGTGTGAGAGGACCTCTGCTCCAGCATCCAGACACGTGGCGCAAAGCTGCTCATGCTTTCCCTCTGGTCCTGGGCTCCTCTACTTCATGTGGGTGCCCCAAAAGTTCTGGAGGTGCTTATGGGGGCAGATGAGTTCCCTCAGCTGCTCTTCCGGTCCTGCTGGAGATTAGGCTGCATGGTCCCCTTTCTGTAATAGAATTAGCTGAAATCAATATGCTCTGGCTTTTCAGCTGTCTCTGCTCATCGCTTGCTGCACTAACTGAGACACCGAATTAGTTCATCCCAGCAGGACTCTCCAGAGATTACCTGAAATTGCTTTTTACTTGACTACTTTATGTCCTTCAATTGCTTCCAGTCAGGCAATTTTCCAAGTTTTTTTTTTTTTAAATCAGAATATGTAATTGGGTTTTTTTTATTCTTTTGCCCTTTATATTCTATTTTGTCATTCAGAATTTTATTTCAGAAGTGTTTCACCTTGCCTTCCCCACAGGCAGGGACACTATTGGGCACTGCCATCCACACCGCACAGTAGAGTCCTGAACCAGTAAGAAGTCCTGAACTGGGAGTAAGGAACTTGACAGTTGCCAAGAGGATTGTCAGCAGTTAAACCCCATTAACTCCTGTCTGCTAGCACCTGTCAAAAAGTGCATGTGTAAATTGAACAAAGCCATTTTCCATACCAGTGAAGACAGCATGGCTGAGCAAAGTGAATAATAAGTCTCCCCCCAAATTTTAACTTACTTTTGCTCAAGTTATAAGCAGCTGGGTAGTGTGACATATTTAGACTCCATTTCTGCTTGGTCAGAAGCAAGAGTGGTTTGAGAGATAATGGATCAAATCAAAAGCAACCCCCCCCAACCTATTCTTTTTTTCCCACCAGAACTGATCAATTGAGTTTTAAACAGCTTCAGACTTTAGCAAAGTGTGTATTTGCCCATTATTTGGCTTCAGCCTCTAGGTACAGACAAATCTGGTCTTAAGCCCAAGCGATGCATTCAGCCAGCACCCTGCTCTGTCAGTATTCACTCTGGCTCTTCCCTTGCTCACCAGCATTCGTCCTGACATTGAGAAATTCTTTTATGATTATGATTTTATGATATGTTTAAAACCCAGGACCTTCCAGTATATCCCGGCTACTGAAAATACTGCTGAACACAACTGTCTTCTGCACAGTAATTCCCAGTGTCTGATAAGCCCACATGTGGGCAGGCCATGCTCACGGGGTGGGGACTAGTACCTTTCACTGGTAACAAGTTTTTGTTATCAGATAATCTGAGTGTTTGGCATATGTCTATAGGGCCATTTAAGTATTGTCTCCTTTATTGTATAGTGTATGTCCTAAACCCCTTAAAGGCTTAACCAAAACCCTACATGCTTATGCTCTAATTCTCTGTGAGGCTGCTGAGTGCAGGGCATTGCTGTATTATCAGTTACAAAACTGTTAAACCAAATAAACCATTATTTTCAATATTATATTATTTAAAGCTTTTCTTGTTTTAATTTTGATTGTTTGCTAAAGGTCTTTAGAAGTAAAAACAGAAAGGAGAAAGGGCAAACAGCAATACAAATAACCAAAACATCTCCCCATCATCCTCCCCAGGGAGGCATCCTGGCCCCCATGAAACGCACATCAAAAATTCCCATTGTTTCAAGCAGACACTTTTCCAGACTTAGTCTTTATGGGCTGAATTAAATTGTAACTGTTCACCTAAGCATAGAAAACTACAGCAAGTTCTGACTCCTTTTGAATGCCTGATATTTAATTTCATTCTGTCTCTTTTTAATAAAATCAAGAAATAATTTGTTTTAAGAACATAAGCTAACATAGCTAACACATATTTCTCAGATCCTGACAGAAAAAAGATATTATACCTTGTCTCTTTATAACTTGTCTATTATGTCAAGGTCTTGGTCATCCCTGCCAGCCTACATGCTTTCCAGAGAGCCCTGTTTGCCTGTAATATCCTAAATTGCACTGTATGTTTAGAGCAATCAGATTAATTTGTGACAAATGCAATTGCTCCAAATGGGAGAAGGACTGGACTAATCCTAAATAGCGCAGCACTAGTTACAGAGCAGACATGCTGCTATGTAAGGGCACAGAATGAAGCAGTTCAAGTCCTCAGTTTAGGTTTGTTCAGTTAGCTATTTTGAACTTGACCAGACATAATTGAGGTCTTTCTAAGGAGGAATATTCAAGATGCTAATTGCAGATTATGCATCATTATTAACTCAATGGCCCTTAACCATTGCTTGAATTAGTATGATTAGCCACAAGAGCTTGAATAATATAAAACATTCCTTTTTTTAGGATATGCAAAGCTGATCTTTAAGCACTGCTGTTCCTTTGCAAGGTTATTTGCAAGTTTTATAGGGACTGTGACTCATGAAGGGGAACAGCACTTTATAATGCCCACATGCCCTTTGACAAGCTTATTCTGTGGCTATTGTGTTGTTCTAATTAAATTTTGTTGAGGCTAGTAATTCAGGAACTGTGGTTGAAGGGAAGCATCAGTGATTTTACTACATAGTGCAGAAGATTCTCTTTGTAATTATCATGTGGCATGCACCTTTCTTTATCTAGCTGGCCATAGGTTCTGTTGTTCAAAGGCATGCATGCATAAACATGGACAGCAAAATAATCACCCCTTTTATGGATCATAAAAATGCCTATCAATTACATTTGCTGGGTTTATATTAAGGATTTGATATTCTAAGAAAGAGCATCTTATCAAGGACAGGTAAGCAAGGAACTGAAACATCTAGCAGATATGCCTAGTATCATCTATCTGACAAAACCACAGTTTTGGCAAAAATTGGCTAGTACCTACCCAATAGCACACTTTAACTATGGCCCTTCATTCATTTCTCATGTAATGCACATACATTACTCTTTCCCCTTGTGTATCTCGGACCTTTCTCCTGAAGCATAAGGAGGTGAAGAACAAGCTATTTTCTCTGCTGCGCATCTCCACTGCAGGATCTGTGCTGCATTTGCTTGACTGTATGCTTTTAAGTAGCAGAAGAGGTGAACTCTTGCACATGCTGCTTTAGGTTTCTGTCTTTGATATGAAATCATTGCAGAGTGAGGAGATTAGAACCCAACTCTAGCTCCATGAAGTGTGTCATTTAGGCCCTCTTAAAGCTCATGTTTCTCCTGACTCAGCTGAAATTTGATCACTTTGACCTTTTCCAACCCTAAGATGCAGCGGTGCACAAAAAACCTAACTAGAAATCACAGACACTTAGAAAAACAGAACAAGGTACAGATTATTTGAGCTCCTATTTCAGTCACACTGATTTGCACTATAGTAGTTGAAAAAATGGAAGTCTGTGCTGAAGGAAAAATAGCTTTCTGCAGTCACTATTATCATTCCATTTTTAATAAATTATTTCAGATATTTGAATAAGGATTCACAGCTGTGTACAGTGCTTTGAAACGCCAGAAGTCTCAGGCTCTTTTCTCAGGTCTCCACTAGCACCGCTGACATCAGTGGTTTGCCTGAGGCTAGGTTAAACATAAGCCTTGCTGTTGTGCTGTGTGAAGAGACAGACAGAAACACATGGAATCATAGAATCATAGAATGGTTTGGGTTGGAAGGGACCTTTAAAGGCCATCTAGTCCAAGTCCCCTGCAATGAGCAGGGTCATCTTCAGCCAGATCAGGTTGCCCAGAGCCCCGTCCAACCTGACCTTGAACGTTTCCAGGGCTGGGGCATCTGCCACCTCTCTGGGTGACCTGTTCCAGTGTTTCACCACCCTCATCGTAAAAAATGTCTTCCCTCCATCTAGTCTGAATCTACCCTTACCCCTTGTCCTATCGCAACAGGCCCTAATAAAAACTGTCCCCATCTTTCTTACAACCCCCTTTAAGTATTGAAAACTTAAAAGACTTTCAAATGGGAAACTTAAGTCATGGAAAAGAATGGCCTGGTAGCTTGGGCTTCACACTCAGATTTCATCGAGTAGTGCAAGAAGACACTGTCAATAGAGACGTTATTTGCCAAAAAAGGCTTATTATATGTTTAATCACATATTTCCTACATTTGTAACAGCCAGTACTAGCTAGAAAAGCATACAGAAACCTTCCTCTCTCTGTTCTCTCTCACTCCCCTAAAACGCTCCGCAAACAGGAAAAAAAATGCAAAAGCCAGCTTTACTCCCTTAAGAAGGAGGTATATAAAGATGACGCTATTCTTGGCTATCTTGAACACTCTATAATGATGTGTACCTACACAAAGCAAATAAAAACTCTTTTCAATTTGGCTAGTGTTTGACTTCAAGCGCAAGGTACTACAGAACAGAAGAACCCACCCACAGAGAAGTAACCCAACAGAAGTGTTTGCCCTCCTCTACTAATTTCAGTAAATAAAAAGACTAAAATATCTTGAAACAACTAAAGAAAAAAACAATAGTGCATACAAATATCATATTAATTTGAGTGACACCACCTGGTTTGGTTGCTTGGGTTTGCTTTTTTTTAAAGACAAATTGCATTGCCTCCAAAATATAGGATTGAAGATCCATTTAGTTCAATGCACGTTGAACAAAATGGTTCTGTATTGAATAGACAAATAATATTACTGCTAAACACTTTCATTAAGGAGTTATAAAGAATTTTTTTTTTTCCAAAGATGGATCTCTTTGCTCAGTAAAAGTTAAGCGCCTATAAAACACAAAATACAGGATAGTGAAAAACTTGACCAGAATTTAGGAAAAATAACCTGGGAACTCTGCCTAGTTTTCATATGATGTTAAACCACTTTATAATTATTCTTTAAACTTTCCAAAATACAGGTATTTCATCTCTCCTTAGAGATTTTCCTATTAATAAAGACCGATCAATATGTCCTTTTAAGACTGCAAATGCTGGTCTCTCTGAAGTCCCTGTAGCTTGCATAGCATAAAAGCTTTTTCCTAGTACGAAACAACAGCTTAATTACTAGTGAAGGAGAACCAGCAACTCAAGAAAGATATTTTTTTAATCGCCAGCAGTAATGGATGCTCACTGTAAAGAATGTAAATCCTGGAACTGTGTTTCCCACAGTCCGCAGGATAAGTGACAGGTGAGTACACAGAAGGGCTTCATCGGTCAACAAGTTATTGTTCGGTCGTGGGGAAAATGGTACTCATACAGGAAAATGAAAGCACAGATGTCTGCAGAGTAGACTGGAAAAACAAAATGCAGTGTTTAACCACATATCACAGGACATTACTAGTAATTGCCCTACCCGGGGACAAAGAAATGTTGTAGGCTATATCCTTGCAGGAAAACGTTTGAGACCGTTACTGAAATTAAAAGCAAAGCAGATACCCTCAAATGATTCTATTTACCTCTTTCTCAAGAAAATGATCGTTTCCATACAGCACCACTCTATAACACTTGCTCAGCTTTGCCTTTCCCCGCTGCTCAGCCTTAGGCGGGTTGGCACCAGGCAGCCTCACCCTCCGCTACGCCAGCATCACGTCTCATCGTCTCAGACCGTGGAGCTACCGCGCTCACGTGGAAGAGCAGGTCATGAACAGTTACGGGTGCAGTAAAATGAGGTTTAGGCTGCAGATGACAAATTGGCACCAAGAATAATTTTAAAAGCTTCCTGGGGACATCAAAGAAAGTGGTGACGTGTGTGTTTTGCATAAAGTGCTTTTGCTCAGAATTTCCACAGTATACAGTCTCTGTGAAACAGCACTAAGAAGAGATTTCAGAGTCTCTACATGCGCATTCATGGGTCTCAATTTTAATATTTTCTTCCTTTTTAATGAAGTATTAAAAATCTCACTTTATGTTTGAATTAGTTCTTTCATAGTTTATTTCATTACACATTTTCTATAGAGATTTCAGCAAAACCTGAATTAACACAAGGTACAGCAGATGGAGAGGATGAATGAATTTAAGTCTCCGAGTCTAATTCAACTCATCCCTAGAGTGATCAGAAATGTCTTGTCATCAATTCATGCCCAATTCCTCCCAAACCCTCCCAACATATCCTTTTTGTACAATTGCATAGTAAATTAAGGTAAGATACCGTGATAAATAGCGCAAATAAGCCATGAAAATACCTGAAAAGCTTACATAAGAGGGCAGGGCTGTCTTTAAAACTCATTGGCACATTAAAATCTAAGGCCACGCACTCATTTGCAATTGACTCTACAAAAGCTCAAAGCACACGCCGCAGTTTCGGTCCATGCAACTGGAGTCAGAAACAGCAGCTTCTGCTTTAAATTTCAGCTCACACTTACGTGTATGCTAAGGTGAGAGGTACAAAAGTAGTTCAGAAAATGCATTTAAAAAAATAAATAATCACTGTGCGACTTGGCAGCTATTTATCCTAGTGCTCACACAACTCTCTATCAATGAGCTTCACTCTCATGAAAGCTACGAGGGATTTCTGAGCCTTCATACTAGTTTCCAAAGGAAAGCTTTATTATAAATACCATGCAGTGTATTAGTGTTCATTTCTCAGCCACACCAGGACCACAAAGTGTTTTACAGATGCTAATTTTGCCAGGTCACAATTTTGCAGGATGAGACAGACGCAGGAAGAAATCACAGCCAGCCTGAACTCATTCGGGCTGTCCTTTTCTGCAAGATTTCCATACAGGACTACCCACATACCCACGGTACAGCTGGCCAGAGCCCATCCTGCAAACCCAGTCACCCAGAACACGTTGGATTTATTGTGCACGTACAGCCTGACTAACGCACCCCCGTTTAAGAGTCAGTCTGAGCGCAGATTGACCACTTGCCTCAGATCCCTGGCCGTCGTGCAGTCAAGCCCTCCATTTTCTGGGACAGAAATTTATAGACTCAGAAAGGGAAGATACCCAAGAAAACCTGGGCACTTGACAGCTCTACTTGTCTTGCAGGAAACGTGTCCAGGAGCTCTGTTTTCTTCCTTCTGGTGGTAACCATACCTCCAAGCTCTCAATCCTATAAATCATTACCCTGTTAGTATGCCAGGCAGCACCAGATTGGACACATGACGCTCATCTGACTTGTTTAACACCATCTGTCTTCGTGTGCGAAAGAACAGTTCAAG
Organism: Aviceda cuculoides; assembly: GCA_035590195.1. NCBI lineage: Eukaryota > Metazoa > Chordata > Aves > Accipitriformes > Accipitridae > Aviceda > Aviceda cuculoides. The sequence continues at coordinate 480,803 of JAVJGG010000037.1, read as the reverse complement.
TCACATAGATGCTGCGTCGCTTTCCAGAAGAGCACTAGTGGAAGTGATTCATGCCATTATTAAATAATACTGTTCATGTTCTGTTAACAGAAGCACAAGGACCCATTTTTGGTTAAGAAAACACTGTCAAGGTCCATTGGTTTAATTTTATCCTGAAACAGGAGCATATGGAAAATCATCCCATAGGGATTGGTGGTATTCTCCTAAACAGATGTTCTTGCCATAGAAAACATTTAGAAGGAAAGCAGGTGCGATTGATGAGATGGCTCACAAACAAACTTTTGCCACAACAGGAACACCATTTCCATTCAATTCCTGCACTATATCAAGACTTTAGAAGAAAGAAAAGCAATCATATCACTTTGACAGAGAGACAGGAAGCGAGAAGGGCAAATGCACTCATTTTGTGTCCTTATAGAAACATCACCATGTGTTAAAATAATGCCTAGTAAAACCAGCAATAATCTTCCCAATAAAATGTTATTATTTCACAGAAAAAAACCCTTCAACAAAGATACTACAGTAACCAATTTAGAGCTGATTTATCACTATAACAAATCAGATTAGTTTCTCTTTTGTTATTACTACTGTCCCTCTTAACCAACCTTAAGTTAATAACCAATGATTTCTTCTAGTCTAATTACCTGGTTGATTCACTAAATATGTGCCCAGCCAGTAACAGGAGACCTAGTCTCAAGAGATGAGGCTTTGTGGATGAGCCTCAGTGTTTTAGCCTCAGTCAAAAATTACACATTAATGCTTCATTGCTTTTGAGATTTAAGTGTTGCGTTTTTCCCGTACTACAGCCAAAATCCAGCATGTATGTTCTGACGGTATAGACACCAGCTCTAAATTTTCAAATTACGCTGAGCAGAATCTAGCAAGACACTTGATACACCATCCTCGGGAAGATCCTGTCCTTACAAACAGCGACCTTGGCAAATGCTCACAGATGCAGCATTTCTAGAAAGTATCAAGAAAAGGCTCCTTCATCCTGCAGGCTTGCCATGTGATGCGCAGTTACCCTTTCAAATTAAGTCATAGAAACACTGACTGAAAACCTTTTTCCAACCCTGTCATTTAAAAAAAAGGAAAAAAGAATTGAAGACTTGACACAAGTAGGCTATTTAAAACAAAATCAGAAGGACAGCAGTAAAAGTCAACATCTACAGGGAACACACTACCACCACTTCCACAGCCATAGAAATGAAGCCTGGGAAAGTAAGGATGACAAAAGTAGTTCACGTATGACCTCAGCACTTTGGGCTGAAAGGTAAGCCCCAGGGGAACGGTGAGACACGAAGAGCCAGGGCCATGCCACGATGCTGCCCGCTCCCCTTGCTGGCTCCTCTGCTCTGATGCTTCGGTGTTGCAACTGCTGAAGCACCGTGATCATCTCTGCATGCTGAGAAATTTGGACAGTTTACTTGCACAGAACAATGTTTTGCTTAAAAACAGTTTATACGTTCTGTGCTGGATAAGCAGCCACCAGGTTACATCAGTTTACCTCCGCTCTCTAGTTCAAGGCTCCGCTGGCATCAGATACTTGGGTTAGTCTCCTGACTCTGAGCCTCCAGCTATTGCCAATAACTCCAATGAAAATCAAATCTATAAACCAAAGTGTAAATGCATGACCTGAGAGGCATCACGGCTCACAAACAGAATGAGAGCCTTTCTTCCTCATTTTTTCAAACAGAAAGCACTGTCTGGAAAACACAAAGCTTTATTTTTACAGGTATGTTCAAAACCCAGTGATTTGTGCAGTTGCAAACCTGACCTAACTTCAGGATACAACAGACCTTTAAAAAAACAAAAACAAAACCAAAACCCAAATCAAACAAACAGCAATCAGAAGCAATATGAGCACTTAAAAAAAAAAAGATTTCCAAATTAAAGTGGGTTTTTTTTAAAGTTTCTCTCTCTCTGAAGTTTCCACTTTGCACTAGTATGTTGCAGGTGCTGGATGAAACCTGAAAATTTTGACAATAAGGCTCCTGACTTTTGGAAAAAAAGACAAGCAATAGCTCAAGCTGCCAGCAGGAACAGTTTCTTCTTGTGGAAGCCTCCTACATAAGAACTCCTGAGATCGACTGCAGGACATGACAGATAATCTTGTTCATAAATTCAGCAACCTTCATCTTGGAACAGTTCAAATTCTTGTTATGCCACTCCTAAAGCAAAGCTGTGCTAAAACCTTATTCCTCCTCTTTCTTTAGTTTACTCAAGGCCAGTTGAGATACACTGCTTCCCAAGCCAACTTCATCCTTTAGCCTTCATGGCTCTCTTCCTTCTAGTGAGTTTTCCCTCCCTTTGCCTTTCTACAGTTATTACATCCCCTCTTGGTTTGCCAGGCTAACCGAGCTGAAGTCTAGCCTTACTTCATAAGCAGGGTTCTCCATTCACTTAACCACGCTGGTGGCCCTACATGACATGTTCTTCCTTCTTGAAGACAGTGACCTCAACTGTAAGGGTAGTCTCTGCACGCAGACAAGTCACTGCTTCTCTTAGGTGCTTGATTCCTCTGTAAGCAAAATGGGGACAATTTTTGTTGGCTGGGCTATTGAAGTTGCACCATAATCCTTGCAATATCTGAAACCAGTTCAATGCACTCTTAATGAAATAAATGCAAATATACTTTGCCAACAGCTCAATTTAAAGATTACTTTTGACTGTTCAGTTTAGGTTGGCTCCTCACCAAACTAAACCAAACTTACATAAACCATGTGCTGATTGAAATAACAGTGCTCACAGGACTCACCATATCAATATAAATGCAAACCTTGTAACCTTGAATACGTGACCAACGCCATAGCACAGAATAAGAAAATTCCAGCAAGTGGCTCTGGAAGTCACTGGGAAATATCTAGTCTACTCCCTTGCTCCAAGACAGGAGCAATGATTTCTAAATTATTCCTGACAGACCTGTACACCAACTCCAGTGAGTCTCCCTAGGGAATATTTGTCAATGCTTAACTGCTCTTAGTTGGAAAGTTCTCCCTTTTGTCCAACCTACATCTCCCTAGTTTCATTTTAAGCCCATTAATTATTTGCCTGTACATAGCAGGCACGAAGAATCATTTATTCAACTGCTTCTTTAAGTAGGCTTTTGGGGCTTTTTACAGATGCTATTCTTCAAATACCTTTATCTTCGGTATCTTTACCTCAGTCACCTCCTCCCCAGACTGGACAAACCATCTCTCACTACCAGCCATGTACTCAAGATCTCTGCCTGCTGTTGTAACCAAATGCTGAATTCTGACTAGTCCACACCTTTCTTGAAGTGAGATGCATGAAATGGTTTGCACCAGATAGCATGCTGTTAGTTATCCAAGGGAATTGTCCAACATTTTGTATATTAAGATTGGCAGATTGAAGAATGTCAGTTGAAGGCAGAGTTCATCGTTCACAACCCCCCCTGCTGATACATATCCCCGCTTTTGGGAAGAGCAGAGACTCAGTGGGTGTTTCACAGGTTCTTAATTAACATTAGATCTGAAAAATACACAGCATTTCAATGGTCAGCAGCCAGTTGAGGTTAGTGACTGTTCAGACTTTAAGCTGTTGATTTAGTTGACCTATGGGATCTGGAACAGAATACCGCTCTAATCCATTTTCTGGAAAATCTGTCAGCTATCTTGGTGCAATCACTCTGCCTTAGAGCCACGGGATGAGACACCTCAATTAGAGGAAAAATCCAGAAAAGCCCATAGGCACTGCAGTACTTGGGATGCTAATCTTTAAGCAGAAATAGTTTTTCAGAAAGGTCTGAAGAGCCTCATACATCCCAGTTAGATGCCCTCCTAAACAACAGTTCAGAGGGGATTGTGCTGCTCATTCTCATCCCCACCTTTCCTAGCGACCATGTTCACAACCATACCAACTGGGCAAGCTCCCTCGTTTGCATCTTCCCCCCAGCACCGCTGCTTTGTGCATGGGACGCCTGCTTTCATTTCCCACCACGGCAAGGCAGGTGACGAGTCAGACAGAAAAGATGCTGCTCGGGGAAACGGCTAAGAGCAGCACAGACCCTGTGTCACACCAGAAATGCAGAGAAGAGGGCTCAGAGCTGTTCCAGGATTCACTGCAAATGTAATGCACAGGCAAGGAGAAAGAGCAATTTCGGCAAAATGTTACCCAGAGGGAAGAAATTCTCCGAGCCCCATCTCACATTAAAGAATCAAGCCAGCTCCCACTCAACTGAAGGAGGAAGGACAGGATTCAGACAATGCCGCGAGAGAGGGGATAGGAAGGCGTCCTCCGCTCTGACTGCATGCTGCCCACAATTCCCACCCCTGGGCTTCTCCCTCTCCACAACCACCCATCCCCATTTATCCCAGCCCCTCATTCCTCTCCTTCCTCCATGCCCTGATGAGTCCCCGAGTCACCCCTCTTGCAAGCATCCATTCATACAGTTTATCTTCCCTTGGAAAACACTTGGAGTGCCTTCTCAATTTTCTGCTGCACTGACGTTACTTTATTCCCTCCTTACCTCCTGGAAAAAAACAAAACCAAAAACCAGATCAGTGCAACGTGATTTCTAACAGTGGCCAAATTCAACCTGACACAGCTGGGCGTGTATCAGGTTCAAGGCTACTGTATAGCCCCTAAGGATAACGCCCACGGGCAAACCAGCTGGGCAGAAAGGCCTCGGTGTGCCTGACGCAGACAGAGGCAGTGCCACTTGCATGGCTCACTCATCTAAAGACCATAATTAACTCTTTGCTGAACTGCATTTTCCCTCTGCTGTGCGTAAAGAGTGGCAAATAGTACACAAACATTCAGGGATCACAGTCTGGAATAATCAAATTCCTCTTGCCTTGTGCGTTGGTGTTAAATGTCGAGCCTGCCTTTCCCAACCGGTCACTTTTTAGTTGTCCTACAACTTGCCAGCAGACAACAGTACTTGTTGTCCTTTATATCCCCACATTATGTAACTGTGCCTCTGCATATGGACAAATCTCTCCAATATCAGCTTTAACCACATTTTCCCATGTATGTTCATGGCAATTTTGAGAGGAAGGAACATTAGGAACTCACTCTCGTGAATCATCATCTTGCCTTAATACCACATGTGACTGTGCTTTCAAAGTCTGCCCACCAAGAGAAACAGCCTCTGCGGAAACAACCCATGCAGGGGGAAGAAAAGGTCTGAACGGCAGTCTAACCTGAAGCTGTATTTTCAGAGAGGATCTGTTAGAATTCCCCGTTTCAAAACAGCTCAAATTATTCACCTGTTCGCCTGTGCCAGCAGAACAGCAATGGAGAGCAGTGTCCGCAGGGCTACCAGGAGCCTCATGGCCACCACCAACAACCAAGAACCCAGCCTGGTGGCCCAACCACCACTCGCTGGTCCCTTCGCAGCTTGTTGCCCATCCCTGAAATACCTACGCAGGCACTGCTAAACCAGCAGCTTTCCTAGCAGGTAACCCAATTAATCCCTGCTTTCTTGCGCCACTCCGTGCCTTCCCAGACTCCCTCTCCCCGGGCTCGCTGCCCTACGGACAGAGGGTGGTCCAACGGAGACCTGACCAACCCGCCGGGCACACCAGGCAGAAATGGAGAAGATGCAGAGGCCATTCGGGGAGACAAATTCTCAGCCTCTGCTATCAAAGCTCCATTTCTGAGGATTAAAAAAAAGATATCTGAATAAACTCCTCTTAAGCGGATCTCTGTTTCTCTGCAACAGCTGAGAAATATTGTTCTTTTATCATAGAAGAATCTACTTGATTTTTTTTTCATATTTTTAACTTCATACGGAAGATTATTCATTATTTGTAGAGTATTATACAGTACAGCCAAGTATTATGATGTGCCTTGCTTGCTTTATAATAAAAGTTTGATCTGAGACATAATAGTGTATTTAAATCATTGTGTAAAGTGAGGAAAGGATTTCCTCACCCGATTAAATTTGCAGGCTCTTGAGAAAGAAGTTCAGGAACTTTTCAACCTAAAAAACATATGCAGAGAATGCATGTGATCTCAAAAAAAAAAAGTGTGCACTTAAATCCAGAACAAAACCCATCTCAATTCAGGTAACTCGACAGAGCTTAACTAGCATGAAATAGGACTTGGAAGTAATTATAGGAATAGGTCTTTTCAGAATTCAGGTAATATACTGTAAATATTTTCTGTGACATTAGTAAATTGGGATCCCTTTACAATAGGGATACCCATCTGGAAGAATAACTAGCTGGAAATAAACTGATGAAGCACAGCTAGTTATCCTGGATAAAACAGGACAGCCTCTCATTATTTACAAAAAAAAACCAAGCCACATTTAAAGGAACCCACCACAGGCCTGTATGTATTAGTTTAGAGGACATTCAGTCAGACTGAGAAGAGGATGTAACTAATAATTTTCTTATTATGGCTTTTATAAGTTGGCCGCTGTTCCAAGGAAAGATGGATTAAATACCACTTCTGTTTGGTTGGACTTCAAATTAAAAGCTCTGTGATGACCTTTCATTCCCAATAGGGTGTTTTGGTTGTTGGGTTGGGGTTTTTTTTTAGGCTATTAACTACATTAGGTCCTCCAGAACATTACCCTGAATAAAAATGGTTTCAAATGTAAGAGAAAAAAAGAGGATAGGAAATAAATACGTCAACAGAGGTTTGGCCTACAAATCCAATTCACAAACCTCTGGGATTTCCATCCTACAGATGACCAAGGGGAGCCCTTGGTCCTGCTGTGACAGACCCGAAGCCCTGCTCTGGTCCAGAGCCCGGCTGCGCGGCAAACTCCGGCACGGCCGTCGCTGCCGGGGACAGCTTTCGGCACCGGCAGGTAAGACAGTAAGTAGAGAAAAAGAAAGAAACACCAAGTCCATGCACCATAATATTAAGACATTTCACAGGGAGATACGATTTTGCAACTTATTAAACACACACAACCAAAGTTTTCTAAAAACCTTGCAGGCTCAGCCTGTAAGAGGATTTAATATTTCCAACTTCCAACTAAGGAGGCTGCCATAGGAAAAGACTAGCCCTGATCTGCAGCTTCTGAAAGGAACTGGGAAATACAGGTGTAAGGAATAAAACACCCTTACTTATTGAACATTAAAAAGAAAAAACCCCAACCCTTGGGTAGTTTCTTAATTGTGTTTAAATTCACATAGCCTTTTCTAGAGCTGGAGAAACTCAAGTGAAAGAGTCTGGGAGTTTTTTCCCTGAAAACCGAGTCAGGGCTGGCTGAAGAATTTTTTCTCATCACACCCCTTTCTCCCAAGACATTTCCATGGGAAAAAACCAGTAATTCCCACTCTAATAATACACATGTAAAATACATGTTATTAAAAGAGCGTTTCAGGCGCTAGCTCCCAGCACGCGTTACAGGCTGCCAGCTACCGAGAGACAACACGTCTCCTACTCGGGAAGGCAGCACATCACAGCACCTGCCAGATCAGCCCTTCCCGCTGTTTCCCCCAACTATGACACTAAATCCAGAAAACTTCTCCTTACCCCTTTCTGCTCTTTCAATTAACCTGATTATAGAAATAATCTGCGGCATTGCTCTGCTGTGATGCAAAGAAATAGAGCGGTGGGCAGCCTCCCTGGGAATTAATTCTAGCACCACACTATGCTGAACCTTTTATTTTGACAAAGCTTGGTTTTCATCAAGCTCCAGATGAGAAAGTTTTCAAAGACCACTCATTTTATATTAGCCCTCTTGAAACAAATATAACTTGATTTACTGCAAATATAATTATTTTTCTAAAAGATGTACTTTTAGTCTACAAGACTAAAAATGTACAAGTTGGAGATCCAAGAGGTTGCAAGTAGCTGTGGTTAAATTCCAGATATCTCAGAAAAGGGTGCTTAGAAGTATTCAGCAAAGGACTTCTTACAGAAGGAGGCTGGATTAGTCTTGCCAGCAGATTCAGCCAATTTCCAAAGAACTCAATGGTTTGAATATCATAAATAAAAGTAATAATAATAAAACATCAAAATCTAGATAGGGATTATCATCCCATACAAAAACACCAGAGCATTTTTAAGATTGAATAAAAATTCCTTATGAGTCACAAAGTGATTTACTTAAAGTCTTTTAAAGCTTTGGTTTTGGAAGTTTTCAAAATTAGAAATGCTAAGAACAATTTATTGGCTGCAATGAAACAAAAGCTATAGCACAGCCTTCCTTGGAGTTGCAATTTCATTTTAAAGGTGAAATTTCTCAATTTTCTAGCATCTTACGAGTATGACAGCACGTGATCAGCACCATCTTATACACAGTATTCAAGAGAAAGTTGATGTATCAGTTGCTGTGTAAAGAAACAGTTAAAATTTTTGTAAAAGCAAGGCCCAGGTAGAACTGTACCTAACCAGTTCACAATCCATCTAAACCACTGCAGGTACCTTTTAAAGAAAGCACTTGAGAATTCACAAACTAAAGACGACTTTTACTTTTTTAAAAACCATTCAGGCATGCTTTGCCTACCAGAAGTACCTTGTGTATTCTGCACCCTAACAATTAAGAGTGCCACATACTGCAATTAATTTTAAAAACCCCTCATACTTTAAAGGGTCTTTTAACAAAGAATAATACTCATGGCGATGATCTTATTTGATAGTTGCTAAATTTAGAAGGACATTGACAATTTGAGATTCTTGTATTTATCTCACCTGTACAAACATTTTATCCTTATTATGATTACTACTGCACATTGGGGGGGGGTTAAAGTAACTCTCACATCCATCTTATGGATATGCAATAAGCAGAGACCAAGCAAACAAACAGTAAATACTTGCCATGAATATGAAAGTAAACAGCAACTCCACAGGTGAGACCAAAGTAATCTAAATCAAATCACAACACAGCCATTACTTAATGAATTCCCCACTCCACTTGCAGTATTGTTACCAGATATATCACATCAGCTATTTAACAAGGCTTAACACTACAAAATGAACAAGATAGCAGGTATAATGTTTCTTAAAGAAAGGTAGAATTACTGGATTTTCCTCTGAAAAGCAAGGGAAGCATTTGAGCATGTATTTTCACCTCCACATCTAGGGTTAAGGAGAAGTCAATCAACTGAACCACTGACTCTAGCTATGTTGTAAAAATACCTATATTTACAAATACGCTGACTTCGCATCGTGTTTTCCTTTGTGGATATTACAGCTCTGGCACAGGCTTACATACTGCTGCTGCAGTATACTGTGTATAGTTATATAGTTGCTTTCATTATCTCTCTTCAATTAAAAAAAAAATTGTTTGTTCACTTTAATCTTGCAAGAGAAATAACACTCTCAAGACCTGCTATTGTCACACCACTGTCAGTGCAAGGAATTATTTTAAAACCAGGTAAATTTGCATGGCAATTTTTGGCAGACTGAAGAATAAAAGCTGCTGCTCTGGGAATGTTGTTACATTTCAAAATATATAGCATGCTTAAAACACAGACTGAATATAATTCTTCTTGAAACAAACGCATAAACCCTGGCTGAGGGATTTTAAAACATTGGTAGATGAGCACCTTAGAAGTAGTATGCAGCTTTTTTTTTTTTCCACTGAGCTCATTAAAGCAGGTGAACAGGCTTTCATGACCAATTACTCATCTGACTGTCTTAGACCTCTAAGAGGAATTAACATTTCAGCATGTTTAAGATCTTCTAGTTAAACCAGTCCTTCCCTTTTTCTATTCACGCAATTAAACACTCTGCTTTGTCACAGATTATAGTTCATTCTGACCCTTAAATATGCATCCTCTGAGAAAAATACATCCAAAACTGTACTAAGCTGATGGAAAAACTGAATACACGTTCAGAATTGATGCCAACAATGATAAATGAGTGTTTTTTACTTAATTCATCCAGGATGGGAAATTACTTTAAAGCAGACTTGAAGCACTCCACTGCTTCCTCCATATAGACTGCGTAGTCACCCGCCCATTATTATACAAATATGTTCTTTGTAGCACTATATAAGCCCTATAAATAACGCAGCGCACTTTCTGCTTTGCCCGGCTGCCGGTGGGACGCAGAAGAGCGCAGCCCCGCTACAGCCCTGCTCCAGCGGCCGCCACAGCCAGCGGGACCCGGGGGTTCCCCAAGGCACCCCTGGTCCAGCTGCTGCCCGTCATTCCCATCGGAACACTCCAGAGGAGCTCGGCATCTTTGTAGGATGCACACGCCGTCGGCGCAGGCTGCAGCTCTCGTTACAGCACTCGTCCCCAATTACTGGGAGTTTGGCATCATTCACAGGCTTAATAACCTTATGAAGAGCAAGACAAGACTGAGAAAACTCATCCCTTCTAGTTATTTCTACTGGTTGTCAAAAAAAATTTCAAAGATTGTTTTTCAGCCTTTGTTTCTTCAGGAAATGAGACTGCACTGATGCTGCGTGCGCATACCTCTCCCCTGTTGTCCACAATACATTTAGCAAGTAAATCAGGATAGCAACTCACGGAAACAAAGCCACTTTCAATTTTCAGGAAAACTGATATAAAAGGGAAAGAGAAATTTTCTAGTTGCCCCCACTGAAGGAAAAACTGCAGAAAAAGCACTAGTAGCTGTAAGATCCACAGAAAAGCACATTCGGAAATAACCAAACTGTGAGAAGCAGCTTCACTGGGAATTCACATCTTATTAGGCACCAAGGACTCCAACTACAAGATGATTTCATTAGTTACCCTGCTGACAGAAATCCATTTTGAAATATATGCTATATATATCTTTTAAGGTACAAAGGTCACAGTTCATAAGAAATTACAATTCTCTCTTTCTGCACACAAAAATTAGCTTAGTGGAAATGTTTTAATAGCATTTTTCCTTTCTCTAACAGAATTCATAAATTACAATTTCACCTCTAAAAATCAGAGGTAATGCAGCTAGGACTGCAGATAAAGCATGGGTAAAATACACCATATATAAATTTTATCACAGCCTTTTTAAAAAAAAAAAAGCATTTACAGCATGTATACTGCTAAATCATTACTTGCAGCATCAGAATAAGGGTAGCTAAGCATCAAGGCAGTCAAAACCTACAAGTATCAGTCATTGCTAAGAATCAGAAACAACCAGAAACTAACAATTATTGTACAAGAGGTTATGAAATACCTTTTCATCTCATCTCTCTAGATGTTACCTCACTTTCCTTTATTTCTCTGCAAATTCTGATTTCCTTCTTAGGTTCATCAAGATTTTCAAAAAGACCAGAAGCTACCACCACAGCTGTAACTAACTGCCTCATTGCTGTGCAAAGCACCTGCCCAAGAAAACACCATGCACCACTGGAAGACTGTTCGGTGAAACAGTATCTTATGAGATTAATCAAAGAAGATAATCTCATGTGATTATGAAGATGACTATCTAAAGAAAAGAAAGGGATATGAAAAAAGAACAAGCATATTTGTATACACCCTGTGGCAGTGCAGAAGGTGTTAAAGAGCAGGACCCTTGTAACTTTTGGGGCGGTGATGCAGGACAGGGAAGAGGAGGAATGAGAAGGAAGAAGACATTAAACTGCTTTTTAAAAGCCTACGTGAAATTTTTTAAATGAAGTAGCATCCATTTTTAATAAAGTTTCCCTAAAAATGCACAAAGGAACGTGGGAAAGGGTTGATGAACCACCCTGTAATCCTTCCCAATCAGTAACAAAACCAGATCAGCATCAGCCACACCCCTCACGCTGAGAATCTGGAATTCAGCAGCGACACCAATTTCATTTTTAGGTCCTAGGTTAGTAACGCTGTTATTTTCTGTTACGCCCTGTTCGGGCAAAGCTAACTCCCCCAGTTGCAGACCCGCCAGTTTCAATCATTCTCCATCACCACCTTCATGCTGAGAGACTCCCTCCTAACATGGACTGCACTCCCTAGCAGCACTTGTTATAAATTGAGTTGTTGTTCAACATCACAAAAAAGGAAGAAAACCACAGATAGCTATTAGTTTGGCAAAAGCCAATAAACCTCCACAGTCCCATTTACTTGCACTAGTTGCTTTTGAACACAAAGACTCCATCAAGTGTCCCATTTCACACACAAAAGTTTACAGCCCAAACCCAAAGCCATTTAAAGTTTTCTTTGAAGCCCACATGTGAGTGAGCCATAGCCTGTTCTCTCCCTCCCTCAAACCACCTGAGAAAGAACTCTAAAAAAAGCCTACACTTACTTTAATAAATGAAGCTTTGTATTTAATGCTGCAAAGTTACTTAGAGGTAGAATTGCTGTTTCTAATGGTTTTGTAGCTTCTGTGGTTAAAAACCTGCAATGCTGGCTTCATCTAAGAAAACAGACAGACATCTCATATCACACACATTTTAAGTACTAACTCTTTCACATGGTAAGCGATGTCCGAACTATGTCTGGAAGCAGTGAGCACAGCTGCTTTTCTCCTCTCACACAAGCAGCCTTCCATATTAGCAGCCCAGGTGTCAACATCACACATTTTGTGGTAGGGGTATGGGCTTTGGCAGATTGCTGGAGAGTGGGAGGTGGAGAGGGAACAAGCAATTGAGCCACAGAAGAAAAAAAAAAAAAAAACAAAAAACCCCACCACAACTCACAAAATACCTATCATTTATTCCAGAGAGTTAAAAAGAGGTTACACTTCATTTCCCTCTCCCAACCACAGATATTTGATACAAGTTTCCTTCCTCTTTCAATACTTTGAAAGGAAAGCTTAATCCTCTTCCACATACAAGGATTCAGAGAGTTGTCTATAGCCTAGAGGAAACTGCAGGGTGCCTTTGTAGGAGTATCTTGTATTATCCAGCAATCTCTCTATCCAGTTGGCTTAATTTAACATGAGACTATAAAAATGAGGCATAGAGTTGACCCAGGTCCAAAGGCACTCTTCTGAAAGCACTTGTGGCTCTGACACCCAGTCCTCCAGCTGCCCACATACCAAAGGCACCATGCCTTTTCTTAAGGTGAGGTGCCTGCAAACGCTAAGGTCTCTTGCATACACCCCAAATGGCCTCAGTATTAGCTTAGTTCAGTGCCCCCCTTGTATATGAACACAGCCGGGACCCAGAAATTAACTGTTCACCCATTCCTCAAACAGTTGAGGCCAAGAGACATTTGCAGAGCTCCCTAGCACGCTGTGAAAAAGCTGGGTGATGGCACCTACTGTCCTTTTACATGACACCTACAAGAGGTGTTGCCCACCTCCCCTCCTGTGATGGCAATACTTAGACCGAAGGACTTTCATGAACAGGGGAGATTCATTCCCAATTCCCATCCCCACCCGCAATAGTCATGGGAGCCTTTCCCAGAGCCTCCAAACTACCACACTTGCAGCCAAGGGCAGGGCGAGGAGCACACCTCCTGCTGCCAGGCCTCACGCCTCCAGGACCGGAGATTCTTCCCTTCTCAGGTAAGAAGAGTCCCAAGAGCAAACATCGGAGCCTGCCGGAGAGGACAGCAGAGTGGTTCGCCACAGGCCTCACCGCCCTCCCAGGCAGTTCACCTCTCTGAAGACACAGCGACCAGCTTTCGGGGGGAGCCTTCCCCTTCAGCATGCTGCTCCTTGGGGCCCCTGCTCTGCCCCAAGGCAGCCCCCCACCACCAGCAGCACACCCAACAGGTCGAGGGGTGCACTGTCAACTTCACAGGAGCCGGCCCGAGACCCCCAAGTTCACCACCCGCTGCCCGATGGGGGCCTGAGGCCAGCCTCAGCAGACAGGCCTTCAGGTCCGACATGGAGACTCCAGAGCAAGTTTTCTATTTAAAGACCAAGCGGTCGCTGCTACTCGGCACCGGTGGGGCTCAGAAGCTCTTGGCAGCCTACAAGAATTTACAGCTCCAACCTGCTTCAGAAAACTTTAGTCCAGTTCCAGAGTCTGCCACACATCCAAGGACCAGCATATTATCAGCAGGGGCTTTCCTCTCACTTTTTTTGGAGGAAAGTTACAGAAAAACCCCCATTCGTTTCCTGGAATGGTGCTACAAGAGCTTTACAACACAAATAAATCTCAAATACCATATGGTGTTCTCCCCCCTCACTCTCCCCCACCTGCCCGTGCTGGAAGTTCCTGGAGATCACAGGCTTCAGTTAGGCTGAACTGGCACAATGATTTTTTAAATTCGTTAAGATCAATGAAATGTGTTATACAAGTTACCACAACTTGTCCAAGAAAAAAGTTAGAAGCCTGGAGGGCAGCAGGGACTGATGCTGCATGCCCAGAAAAAACCACCACACAAGGGAGAACATAACCTGAAGAGGCAGGGTCACAGATGGGCAATAAGCAACCATTTTAGGTCATTCTTAACAATTCATTTTACCCTATATCCTATGGCTTAATACAAGTGGTTGTGTGTTTTCTCTTCTTCTACTATTAATTTTATATATGCACAAACAACATTAAGTACATGCAAAACCACCCATGTTAGTCACGATCACGCTGCTTGCCAAAGGACAAGATATTCTCATCCTCCATTAGTAATCAAAGGCAATATAAGTCTTCGTAATTGAGAGACAAGCAAGACCATTTTATTAGTGCAACACTTGATTTATTATCTACAATTCTCAAAACAAACACTGATATGAAAGAGAAACAAAACAAGTTCAAATGCACATAACCATGGCAATTTTCCTTAATTAATCAGTAAAGCCTAGAACAAAACCAAACCTATTTGGAATCAGTTTTACAAGATCTAGATATTATCAAACTTTTCAGCAGAGCACTGCGCAGGCCTGCAGCAATGAGATACAGCCACTGGAAATTTTGAAATTTCCCCCACCCTTTTACACTGTTCTGTTTTAACAGACAGAATTGATTCTGCTCAGTCAACCACCACAGCTGTATTAGCTCCAGCAAGTACAATGGGTCACCCAAAATGTTTCTCTAACTGAAAAAATCCAGACAGCATCAGGAAAAGCAATGTTAAAAAACTGCTTATTGTACAAAAATCTGGAATAAACACCATAATTTTAATCCTTCAAGCACATGCCAGTGAGAAAGGAACATCCATTTCAGAAGCAGATGTAGGCAATGCCTGTTTTACACTGCTTTTCTAAAATAAATACTCAGTTCTCAACATATGAAGTGACCAATTGTCATTTGTTCTTTTTAATAAAACCTTATTTTATAGAATATAAACAGTTTTTTATTATTTAGCTAAAGAAAAAACCTTCCTCCATCTGTTCAGTCTTACAGGGTTTTAGGCAGGTTTATGCACTTGAAAACACACTGACAATGGTATTTGGACAAGCCCTGTTAATACAGGAATACACAGAGCACAACATTACTGTGCTTGATACAGAACCACAATTTATTAAGGCCCATACTTTGCTAAAAAGTTAATGGAAAAGGCAAGATAGTTCCCCAAAAGCATAAACATAACTAGGAAAAAAAAAGCCATCATCCATACAGATCAGCATTCAAAGTCTCTGGGTTAAGATGAAACAAAAAGCATTTTAAGTAGTTTTTGGGAGAGCTGGACTACAGCAGGACTTTCAGAATTTGAGAAAGGCAAATTGGTAGTGTTAGTAACCAACTACAATACAGCCACGCCACCTCCCCCCCCCCAAAAAAAAAAGAGACTAGTGTGTAACAAACATGCCCATTTCCTTTCAGGTTTTCCTTTTCTTAGAAAAAGCTAGGAATCAAAGCCA
Organism: Aviceda cuculoides; assembly: GCA_035590195.1. Taxonomy (NCBI): domain Eukaryota; kingdom Metazoa; phylum Chordata; class Aves; order Accipitriformes; family Accipitridae; genus Aviceda; species Aviceda cuculoides. Next base: position 465,245 of record JAVJGG010000037.1, on the reverse strand, counting down.
TTTTAAAGTTTATTTACCTAACCAAAAATTACATTAAAATTCAAATTAACTTTGGTGAAGTGCTGCCAAGATTCATAATAGGATCAAATACTACTTAAAGCCAGTTTAATTTTCCTTTAAGAAGTCCAGAATGAAGATCAGATTGAATTCACAAAAAATGGTCAAACAAGAAAAACCCACAAATGTTATTTGAGCCTGCATTCTCCTATCTGTTTTCCTCAGAGTTCATGAATAAGTGTTTTGTATGCCTCTGTAGCAAACAACTGAAGAACAGATGGTATTAGGTCTTAAGTTACTCCTTCCTTGATAGTTTAAACAATATGTATATTGCCATAATATGGCATTTCATTTTACCCATTACTCCCACTGCATATTTAAGCACCATACTATACAGCCATTATACTGTATTAACACAAAGCAAAATCATTTTCCAGTAAATCACTTATGAAAATCTGATTGTGTACACTGTCACACCTGATATGAATTAAAATGCATGCACACTTATATGGAAGATTCTTGAGAAAGAGGGAAGAAATCCCATCAGCTCCAGAAATTCATTTATTTGGAGTAACACTGTAGCCACAGTGGAGTTAGACAGGCTATGGCATGTTTAGTAGGGGTAATATTTTTTTTTGAAAAGCATTGTTGGGATGATGGTAAACTGAAAACCCAGGTATGTAAGACCATTCAAGCCCAAGATGGAGCATCTTCCAAAAATAAAATTCAAGAGGAGTACAATTACATGAGTTTACTTATTTTTTCTTTCAGGGATTGAGGAGAAGGGATTTCACCACACACCACCAACTGTACATATTTGGAGTAACACAAGCCACTGCTAACTAACAAAACAGTCACTCTAGAAAGTTTTTGGTACGCATTCATTGCCAGCTGATTTAGAGCTCAGTCTAAGTCCATCAGTGCCTCCAGACAACTGGCTGGCAACTAAGATGCTTCCTAAGGCTTAGAGGTGTTCAGTGATGTGTGACACCCTGTGTCCACAACACAGGTGATCGCAGGAGACACAGGAGAACTGCCAGGACTTGTGATCCCCTCCTTGCACCAAATTCTCAGTGTCTTTTATACGGCATGATCATCTGCGAGGAGAAAGTCAGAAGAATAGCTCAGAAGCTAGGCAGCACCTAAGCTAATTTGGAATGGACAAAATTCCCAACAAGCAAGCTGGTTTGGATAAACATCATGCCAAAAAGGAGGTATGGACTTGATTTCTTTGGAAAACAATGAGATTTTATTCAGGGATATGGGAAGCTGCTTATGGTTTGAAGATTAGTCCATTGCAGAGCAAGGGACCAATCTAACACATAAAACGGGCTCTATTTTGTGGTTTATGTGGAAACTGGATTTAGAAAGATCTACAAGTACTCTTAGGGAAGAGGAGAGGTATGGAGAATGAGGGTGCACACTTTCACCAATTGATCAAAGCCTTTTTCTTATTTGCTCCACAGAAATGAAACGGAGGCAAAGAGGAGCTAAGACTCTTCTCTCTCTCTAAATATAAAGAAAAATCATCACACCAGATCCAGCAGCGATTTGAAAGTATCTGCCATCTTAACAAATGGTTTGGACTCCACCGCAGAAGAAGCTGCAGCCACCCGTTGTTGCAGAGAATATAATTGTAAAACTCGCTCCTGGCAGCAAGCCTTCTCATCTCAGAGCAGGCAGCAGGAAAGTAGTGAGATGGTTCCTCCACTTCAGAGCTACATAGGAATAGCAAGATACTGGATAAAGGTTGTTTCTAGCTGACTTCTCAACTCCACAGAAAAAAAACACAACTTCCCCTTCCTTGGCAAGGAAGGGGAAAACCAAAACCAAACCAAACTTGCCCTTGCCTTGTTTCGGGCACATCAAAATCAACGTCAGGATGACATCCATGTTTTCTAGTAGGCCAATCTCTCTTCGGGGAAATAATGCATTTCCAGATGTAACTTCAATTTCACATGTACAAACTTAAACAAGAAAACCAGTTCTGCTCCTGCATGACCATTTCAGATATTCTCCAAAGATTATTTGCATAAACCCCTCCTATTTCAGAGCAATGAAGATGTCTCTTCCAACAGCAGTGCCAAGTGTCACACATCTCACATGACGTGCCTTTGGCTGCCCTTTTCTTATGCCTACAGGCTGCCTGGGTATCGTGCATCAGCTCTTACCTTACATTTATGTTTTCTGGCCAGTCAGACCTACCACAGAGCCTCCTGAACTCACGGGTGACTATCCTGCTGCCGGCAATCAACGGCTATGTCATGGCAAGTCTAAAAACCAGACCTCCCCTGATCAGACAGCTGTAGCAAGCTGTTCTCAGCACTCAAACCCAAACCTGCCCCTCCAGTGGGGCTCCTGAAGCGTGGGAGATTTATCACCACCTCCCTCCTCACCAGTCCCTTCGTGCCTGATCCTCACGGCAGGGCCTCTGCCCTCCATCTACCCACCCAGGAATCACTCTTCCCAACCTCTGCAGCATCTCTAATCTCTCAGAGCATGCAAAAACCCCGATAACTTCAGTAACCAACAGCTGAATTGCTGTTGCCGCCCTTCTTTTAACACCAGTGCCACTGAACTTTCTTCAAACCTCTGTTATACTCCAACCACAAAACAAGGCAGCAGACCATAAACATAAGCATGTTATACACACAAGTCAAACTGCATATATCAAGTGCAAACATTACTAAGAGGACAGCTTGCAACATCAACTTTTTTCCCTGTCAGCTGTGGACAAGAGATTACCAAAGGGACCAGAAATATTCTTTACACCAAGTTCTGATTTTTATTTTAAGGCATTTCCTCTTACAGCAGCTGGACCCCACACATTTAGCGTGAAAAGTTTAACCAGAATTAAAAGAGCGTGCAACCAATCTTTTAGGTAAAATGTATTCAAAAGCAAGAGCGAGGAGTCTTGTTTGATTCAAAAGCAGAATCTGAAGTCTGACCCAGCTCTATTTCATTTACTGAATTTGAGAAGCAGTCTATTAATAGTTCACTGCCATATCCCTATCATGCTTCTCCATGCCAGGGCAACAGCTATACTAACAAACACCAGTGACACAGGCACATGTTTTCATATTGACACTGTAAAGCAGAGCTAACCCAATTGTTTAAATTTAAACAGAATTCACTATCTCAAGAATTAACTTGCAACAGACAAAATTAGTCTCAGTTAATTTAATATGAGCACACAGCAATAGCAGATTCAAGCTTTCAACTGCAGTCTCCCTCCTTTCTTCTCCCAAAGAGCTTTTCTAAATTATTCTGTTCATTTACACAACAAAGTTTACCCAGCCAATAAATTAAAAGCATAGATAGTAACTAGCTACTATTTCAACATCAGATGAATGCTGTCAGCCAACAAGGACACTAACAAAAGCCAAACTACAACACCAGTGAAAGATGTTACCTTTTTCAGAAAGAAATCCCCTGGATTCTTGATACGGGGGCATAGGACATCCTTCTCCTTCCACATAATTTAACTCCACATAATTTAATTTTGCCAGAAGTGGCTTGCCAGATAGAGCAAAGTGAATTTGCTTTAACATTGCCCATTTTATAGGCTCCCACTTTTAACCATGCAAACATATCTCCTTACACAGAAGCATCTTTGGTATCACTCTAAACCACTATCACAGATCTAAGTGGACATAAGATGGAAAACACCACTTAAAAATTTACGAAAATAGTTACATAAGCACCATAGCCTTCTCTCATATACATAAGGTAACACACTTACAAATAAACTGCATGCTTTTCCTCCCTTCCTCCACTCAAACTAGCAATTTTACTTCAAGGAAAGATTATCAGCCTTAGAAACAAAAATTATCAAGTTCACATAGGTCTAGCATTAATGATTTTAAATGCCCTTTTAAATCACCTTGCATTAAAACAAAGTCTAATCTCATCTTGTACTTCTAGAATAGTCATGCCATATTAAAATCTGTCAGCTATCGGCCAATCTGAATGAGCTACTCATTTCAGGAATAAAAACTGAGATCAAGAAAATACATTATCCGTTCCCATATTAATACTGCATATGAATCAAGTGAAAGCAGCATTCAGAAATGCATCCACATTTAGAACTTAATTTTCAGTTAAGATCTGTGCCCTCCAAAAATCTGAAACTCCTGAATATCTGAGTGACTTAAGACATACAACATACTTTTGCGTTTTTTTTCTTTGGTTCAGGCCATTTGAAAAGACTGGCAATGCCATAAAAATGAAAGTGCTATAATACTACGAAGTAAAACATTTATCTTGTAAAGATAATTAAGTTCCTCCTGCAGAACTATACTACTAGAAGCTTGGCAGAAAAGCTGCGGGGGGGGCAAGAAATTGCCACCTTAGAGCAACATGTCCGCCTGTGGTTGTTTTACCATTACAGACCCCTTGGTTTGGTGGCCATTTGGAAAATACCATCGGAGCTATTCCAATACCCTTGATTTCTAATTTCAGCTATATGGGCGGGGGAAGGAGAGTTGACCTCTGCCCATCCTTCACTCTCACATAGCTCCCCAAATACCTCTAACATCCGATACCCAAACTGAGCTCTGTCCCAGGGAGCACCAAGGACTCCCACACATTCCCACACAGAGCACCTGGAGGCCAACCATCCTGAAGAAACCAGCATCCACCTACACACCGGTACGTGGAGTGGAGAATACATCTTGGGCAACCAGTGGAAAAAGCCTGGCTCCCCTGTGGTGTTCACCAACAGGCATTTCTCACCCTCCCACCATGGGTACAGCAACAGCAGGATGAGACAGTCCATCCCTTCCACATTTTCAACAAAGAAAACTAAAATTAAATACAAACGGCAGCTCAGTATTCACAGTCCAAGCGAGAACCATAAAGTACACTGAGGTCCTCGCATTTAAGATAGTACCAGGTTTGACTCTTCTGCAGTTTCCCTACATGTTCCCAAAGGGAAACAGGACGGGGATTTCGAAACCGTTCATCTAACTAAAAGGAGTATTTGGCTTGCCAGCAGTAGACTGGCAAAAGCCTGTATTCCTTATTCGTGACCTAACATTTTACTCAGGAGCACAACACTGAAATACTGTTACACTGAAGCCTCACCACACAGCAATTGTATGTCACCACCTAAAATCAATTATAGCTGTTGAAAACCTTAGAATGCAAACCTTTCCAAACTGCATGGGCACACAAATCCTGCTCCAATACATCAGTTTCAGGAAGGAACAATGAACTTATTTTCTAGGTAGAATTTGACTACAGCTTTCACATCTTCAGACAGGCCTAAACCCCAGATCTAGTTTGGTTAGCATTTGGATCCTACCCTAATCCAAGCCACGACTCCGGTTCTGAACCCTAAAGCCATCTTTTCAATGAAATAAAACCACTGAACAAGAATGGCTCGCAAGGTCTTTGTACAGATGGACAAAAAGAGATAAACACACAGGCAACAGTACAACTGGGCTGAAAAAAATGCTGAGCAAGGACAGAGGATTAATGCCTGCATGGAACCTCAATACTGTTAGTTTTTAACTCTCCAGCTCTGGAAGTAACAAGTGCAAGTGCATCTCCAGAAGGCAAAGTACAATTTGTTGCCATTTTTCCACAAAAAGGCTCTGGGATGGGTTTTGATGGTGCGAGACTGCAGAGGAAGTAACTTCATCTTCAACAGGACGGTGACAATGGCTTCCACCTGGTCTTCTGCTGTGTATATCTGAATTTAACAATCAAAGAGATAAACGGGGGCATACCTAACTGGCACAGCTTACAAAAATTTTCAAAATGCCGTGAATGAAGCCATTACTTGACAGCACCCTCTGACTGTTTTCCCAATGAAACTCCCTAGTCGAATTAAGAGAGTACTCTACAAAGCAAAAAGCCCAAGACAACACACAGCTGCTCACACCTTCTCCCGACTGCCTCCTTCAAGCAAACTCACCCTAGAAGCAAAGGCTTTAATCCCATGGTGAGTAAAGCCTTTTGTCATTCAGATTTTCTCAATCCAGACCAAAGTACTGGCTTTCAAAATTCACATACCATCTCACATTCAGCATGGCAAACAGCAGTGTTTGAGGAGAACCAGCAGCCCTCACCTACTTCTATGGATTCACACCAATTTCTTTAAAGCAGTCAAATAATAAAGAGAGTTTTCTTTCTACAATTAGAGCCCTAAAATAAATTCTGTATTAAATTGAAAATACCTAGTAGTAAGATCTGATTTAAGCTGAAGCACATATAATGGAAACTAGTGGGAATTCAGGAATTATTAGATTATTTCTTCACATGCCGTCAGTTCAGGAATTCCTAAACCAGTGTAACCAGAAGTGAGAAAACCAATCATTAGGTAAGCTTCATACTGCAATTTTTCCCTTCCCAATCTCTTTCTTCGGTGTGACCCAAACACTGGCATTTCCATACACCGGGTTCTCCAGTACATTTGGCAGTCTTTTGTAGTTAAAGCTATTCTGTTACAGAAAATATGTTGAAAATGCATCTATTTCAATTCCCCTGCTAGAGCATACCGAGAAAATTTGGCAACAAGCTGAATTCCTGATCCATGCGATTGCTCTGCAGTGACAGAGCCGGGCTGCGCTGCTCAGGCCGGCAGCTGAACAACATCAGCCTCTTTCTACGGACAAACCTTCCCTCCGACGGCATCCCAGTCACCACCCCAAATACCGACGGCGTCCCAGTCACCACCCCAAATACCTCTCAGGCTGCCGAAGTAAAAGCCTTACGCGCCCAGGATTCAGTTTCAAGCAGAAGCCAGACAAAGACCAGGCCTGCCGGCAAGGCTCTCCTCCCAGCAGCGCCCGCCTCGCTCAGCTCCCCTTCGAATCCCCTTGGCAATCCCCCAGGCTCTCCCCTTTCCCTGCGAGCCCTCCGGAACCCCTCCAGGCTGGGGGGGGAGTGGGGTTAAACCCCTCAGCACCAGCCCAGCGCGTCCTCCGCTCTGCGGCCGTACCTTGCCCAGCTGCCGCGGCTCTACGTTCTGCATCCCTGTCTGATAAAAGCCAGGGGAACGCACGACTACGAAGGCTGAGAAGTGCTCCTCGTACTCCGTAAGGAAGTAGTGCTGCAGTGAATTGTGATTATATTGTGTAATGAAATCATTAGGGAATAAAGCTGTGGTTGTACATCCATCCCCATCTATCCCAGGAAGCCAGGAGCGATTTACAAACAGATTGGGCCAACATTGAAACTAAACAATCAGAAGCTCAGGCTTATTATATCACATTATTTGCATGCTATTCTCAAATACTCTGGTAGGCCATAAAGCTCGGTCAGCCAGTGGGCATTTAAGGACCCCAAATTATAACCAAGAGTTAAATCTTTTTGTTTCCACCAAAATTATGAAGTAACTCAGATTAAGTCATAGCTCAAAAAAAAAATTTTCTGTCTTAGGTTTTTCTTAGATAGGTCTCAATCAAATGGATGCTAACCAAAATGAGGTAAGTAACAGACACTAAAAGCTTCACAAAGAAAAAAATTAAGCATATGCTACTGTTATTTTTACAGAATCTAAAAATCACTACGGAAAGGGCAACGGTGACGTCCCCAACCAGCAAAAGACAGTATCTAAACCTTTGCTCTCTTTAGATATTACTGGATGACTTCACTCTCAAGATCTAGAACTCAAGTCAGAGCTTTTATTTAAAATCTTCTTTGTAAAAAGTATTTGGATAGACAGGTCTTTGACCTAACTGAAGCACTAGTTCACGATGCCTAAAAAGAGGCAAGCACTGAGGTACTTTTGGAGGTTTGATTCAAAAGAAGCTGGCAACAGTCACAATTTCAGAGCAGGGGAGAGGGCGAGCAAGGGGGCAGCAGGTCTTCAATCTTTATAAAAGCATTACACATTTATATTCACAGCAAAAGAAAAGTTCACCTCTGCAAATGCACTCCCAAGTTCATTTATGTTCGGCATCTTTTAAGAGAGACCTGCTGCTCCACTCCTGCGAAATCAAGCTGCTGCCTTCTGAAGCATCAGCCCGCAGCGGCTGGGGGCAGGGGGAAAAGAGAGGAGCTGCATTTCGCTCTTTTCGGCACGCTTTGTGCGGTCAAGAAGCAAGTAACTCGCGACCTTTTTGTGCAATACGCCAGGTCCTACATTAACATCGCTAGCGTCGGCAGTCAGATCCCAGGGCCGAGGGGGTTAAGCCTGGGAGGAGTGTACATAAGGTGGTAGATTGGGAGCCAATGAGAATATTGCGCTATAGTTAGACACTGGATACTAAGCAATGGTGACTATAAAGCCTGCTCAAAGCCGAGCTTCTGTAGATGACACCGGCATGTTGCCCTTAGCTCCTAGGCTTACAAAGCAGAAAAAAAAACACAGGAGGATCAGCTCGGCTTACCTGAAGTTCACACCACGCGACTTCCACCCACGTCTCCGTGTCCAGACCCTTATAGACCGTTTTGAAGGATCCCCGCCCGAGTTCAATATCAAACTTTAGGAACCTGCCATCCAGCGAGGTGGCAACCGCTTTCATATCGGCCTCCTCCTCAGGCTCCTCTTTCTTAGCCTTGCTCTGGTCTTTGGAAGCATCTGACGCCTCTTTCCTCTCCACATCTTTGCCGGCTTCCTTCTGCTCGTCAGCCCCCGCGGGGGCTGGCGCTGCCTTCGGCTCCCCCGAAGCCTCGGCCCCCAGGCACACCTTCTCCGCCGCCCCGTGCCCTGCCTTCGCCCTCTCCGCGATTATCCTCCGGGTTTTGGGGAGCAGGATAATTTTCCTCTGATGCTCGGACTCGGGAAGGTCGAAAGCAGGTTCCTCCTGGTCCGAGTCCACCACGCTCCTCCGCAGGAACCGCTGGTGCACCAGTTTGGGATCCCTGGAGCAGGGGGCGCGGAGCGGCGGGGCAGGGGCTCCCGGCACTGCAGCAGCGGCCGCCCCGCTCCCCCCGCCGCCGGCGGGCCCATCAATATTCATGCTCGTCTCCGCAGCCGGGGGAGCGCTGGGCTCGGCAGTCGCTGGAAGCCCGCCACGGCCTCCTCCTCCTCCTCCTCTGCCTCCCCGCCGAGGTGCCGATCTGGCATCGCCCCCAGTTTCCATTAGGTCTGAGCTTTCAGCGCCTGCCGCCGCCCCCGGGCCGGGGAAGTCACCGTGGTCCATGCCCGCGCCGAGCCG
>JAVJGG010000037.1:427674-454798 GCA_035590195.1 Aviceda cuculoides | reverse complement strand
GCCCCTCGGCGCCGCGGGCCCGAACACCCACGGGGGTTTTTTCTTTGTTTGGGTTTTTGGTTTGGGTTGGTTTCCCTTCAGCCCTAGCCGTTCGCGTGTCCTTCTGGGAATATCGACCTGGCGGTCCGTTAGGACTGATCCTTGGCGTCGGACTAGGCCGGGGCGAACCGGGGCGGGAAGGCCAGGCTGCCTTCCCTTGGCTCGGGCTGGAGGCACGGGCCGCTCGCCTCCGCGTTGCCGCTCTGTCGCTTCACGGAAGGACTCTGGTCTCTGCTTTCGGAAGCCAGCTACGTTCATGCGACGTACCATATTTATTAGTAATTAAAATTGAACTAAATAAAAAAAGAAGAGAAGGTTTACCAAGTAATTATTCCCCGAGATTTCTGAAGGAAAGGAAGTTGACTGCCAGGCAACCATAATTAGTTTTTCTTTCGATTAATTCATTTTCAGTTAAGGATGATTGAAAAAAAACCCTTTTAAAATAAGAAAACAGGTGGTTATTTTAAATAGAGTCACTGGTGTTTTGATTTTAAAAAACATGGTTGATGACTAATAATTCAGCGTTATGGATACATTTGACCTTTCGGTGGTTTGTTTTCCAAAGTGTGCAAATATATACGATATTGCTAGGGCCTGCAATCGTGGCATAAAACACAGGTCTGCATGACGTGTAGAAATACAGAATTGCCTACCGTTAGTTCTGTATGCCGGGCTCTTCTTACTCCACAGACGGAGGTGTAATAAACAGCAGTATGAAGTTACCAAGAGAAAAGCAGGGAAGGTTGAGAGCTCTGACACCTTCTCCTAGTTATTACATAAACTTGACCTAGAACTCCCTTCCTAGCTAGAGAAATTCCCACCACCATGTAGAAAAAAGGACAAGATTCAGGCCAATGAGACGACTAAAAGTAGCAGAGCAACATTTCACTCGGCAGGTGGACAGAAGAAAATGGGGAATATTCTAGAGCCAACCAAATACCAAACCCAAGCAAGAAGCAAGAGCCGTCCCCACAACAGCTTTCTCACGCCCGAGTTCCTCTGGTGTTTGTCGTGCCGTCCTGTGTCGAGGTGGTGCCTGGTGCTCTTCCCGTGTCCGTTGGGCTACTGAAAAAACAAAATGATTTGCAGAATCCTGATCCACTATCAAGTGCTCTGAATCTGTTTACAGGGAGGATTTTTAACAGGACTTAAACAGAAAGAAAAAGCTTCTCCACACTCCTACTGTTTTGACGTTTTCCATGCTGCTGTACACTTGCTCGACATCCTCGAGGGACTAACCTCGGACGGCAGTCCGACGACGTGCGGCAACGTGCGGCGTCAGGAGGACCCGGGACCAGTACAGCACTGGGCCCGTGTTACGCGTCCAGAGTGACGTGTTGGAGCGTAAGCAGCTCTGGAGCTGGTGCGTACCCCGATCCAGTGCTCTAGGGCAGCTAACGATGGCCTTTCCCAGCAGAACGCTGCTCCCTAGCAGATAAAGAATCGGTCTTTCGCCTTCAGGAGCCGTCTGTCCTGGCCTTCCCAGGTGTCAGGGACCGCGGAGGAGACGGCAGCTGGAGAGACATTCCGTGCTCGCTTCTCTGACGCTCTGTCTGTGCAGCCCCGCAGGCAGCCTCCCGTTCCGGCTGCACCCCTGCTCGGCAAGGAGAGCCTGGCAACTACGCGGGGTGGGCTTTAGGGAAACCTAAAGGTAAAGGCTGACACGCCTTTCGTTTCCACCAGCTAGCCAAAGACCCCTCAGCAGATGTCAACAGAGCCCTACAAGCTAAGTTTTCATAAGCTGTTTTATCGGGTGTCCTCTGTCTGCCTCAGTTTACCCAGAACAGAAACACGTCACCGATTCTGCTGCCGTGCTGATTCCAGCTCTGTGCGAGCCAGCAGACAGACAGACAGATAGTGTGCTATATTACCAAATACAGCATACCGTATTAGTACGTTTTATTACCAAAGGGCATAGAAAAAGATAAAAGGTGACAGTTTTCCTGGTTGTTAGAGCATCACCAGAGCAAGCTGGAAGCAGGTTCACCCCGGAGAGCTCGCCGGTGTGCAGGTGGCATCGTAAATTATGGCGCGTTTCAACAAAAAGGTGGTGAAGCTGCGACCTCGGCCGTAGCGACCTTAATCAAGCCTTCGACTTGGAGAGCCGTTCTTTGCAGGGATGGAAGGCAAACTGCTCGTCCCCCGACGAAGTTCTCTCTCCCTGCAAGAAGCTGAATGAGCCACACGTCGCCCCCGGAGCGCAGATGGGCGCTTCCACTTGACAAGCAGATTAACACTGTTCCGTCTGAGACTCCCCTCACCGCCCCGCTGCCTGATGGCAGGAACAGCCAGCCACTAACCGACACAGAGCGGGACAGCTTGTCCGAGGTAATAGCTAGCGTTATTTTTAAAAGGGAGGAAAATAACCCTTTTCTCCTAACAACGGCCATTATTTTCTTTCCGTATTTGTCAGTTTGGAGTGAGGAAGTTAAGTCGAGTTCTCTGCGTTAGCAGCTTGGCTTTCAGGTTCTCAGATACCAAGAAATTTTTTATTTGTTTAAAATAAATGTCTGCAGGGGACTGTGGAAACATTTATGTTGGCCTCCAGTTTTCTATTAACTTGTTTTAATATAATTTATAACTTGATTAAAAACAGGTCAAATACCCACTGAGAGCTACTTTCAGCTGCACCCGGGGTGTGCTCTGACCACTGCACGTGTGCTACTGGCCCTAATGCGGTGTTACATAACAGTCGTGTTTTCTTTAAAAGAACAATAATAATAATTTAAAAAACCCGGTTTCACAATATATTCTCAGTTAGGTCATCTGTATTCTGTTCTAGCTATTTGTTTACAGATACAATAGTTCAAGCCATCGTGTTAATACAAACTTAGCGCAAATGCGTAAAAAAGCATCTCTGTGTGCCAAAACGACGGATGCTGTTGGCGAACTCACCTGGCAGGTACAGTGAGCCAAGCAGCGAGGGGGGGGCAGATGTGCATCGCCCACCTCGGGAGGGGATAAACTCCATTTATCTTTCTTTGCCCTCAGGTATGACACTGGTACAATATATCGTTCTAACATGCACGACAACCTTAAACTCCAAAAACGTACTGTGTTTTTAATTCCTACAGATTTTAATGGGAGCTTATGCAGCCCATAACAGTACGCCATAATATTACCTCTCAGGTTCCTTAAAATAAACAAACTTAATGGTGCTGCAAAGAAGTTAATGGACAGTATCTTCATTGCTTTATGGATTTATTGAGGTGAGTTCCCTGCTCCCCTGCCCAAGAAACGGCTGTGCCCCAGGGAGCTGTGTTCAGGCCTCCCTGAAGGGCAGCTGAGTCAGCGAAGTGACAGCCCACAGTTATTTTGCATTTCTATATGATTAACGTGGAGTGCCACCTCCCCACCCCAATTCACGAAGGTGAAGTTTATTTTTTTAGACAGGCAGGCTATCACCTTTCCCACCCCAAATCTGACTGATGATTAATAGTTGTTTTAGAATTACTGTGTAATTCAAAAGTTTGTATTTAATTATTTATCTGCTTTTATTTGCCAGGAAATTATGGCTTTGAGCCTGCAATAAACTCAAATGAACTCCCCAATTAATTTCCCGATGCTTCTATGTGGCCACGAGGATTGCAAGAGTTCAAACAGCACATGGGTATTTTTAAAACCTCTCTCCCTCTTCTTGTGCCATTTTTTGCTATGATCCCTGCGGTACCTTTGTAATGAAAATAAAATAGATGGATAGAGCAAAGTACGGACTAAAGCAAAATAAGGAACAGAGCAAAACAGACCAAATCAATGAGTCAAATGTGGCACTTCATAGCACAGTTAGGACTTTCCGAAATGTTTATGTTGAGCAAGTGAATAGCCTTTACTTTTTTTTTTTTTTAGCATGAAGCTGTATATTGTCAAAAACCCCATGTAACACTCTGTGTTACAAAATAGGCAGATTTAAGACATAATGACAACGCCGTTATTCCTCCAAGCATAAAAGATGGGGCATAAGTTCTTCTGAGTTTTGTACGAACATCTGCCGATCTCATCTCTGTGCAACGTTGCTGCTTGTGCTTAGCTCTTTGATCCTGGTTTTTCTTACGAATTGAAGAAGGGACGAGAGCGTGTAACCTTAGCACAAAAACCTCCCTTCGCGCAATGAGCGTTCAAGCGACTAGGTTCATTTTACACACAAGAGGAAGAACCAGCGCTGTGGTATGAGGATTGCGTCCATTCGTCTGACTGGTTCCAGTGACTCTGAGCACACCACTATGATCAACAGTCAAAAGTCAGAAGGACATCTACTTTGGCATTGATTTGAACTCATGACAGTATTTGCAAAGGTAAACTGCATAAGTAAGTGGTATAGAGACTATGTCACACATGGATGAAAACAAAACACCCGAAGAGTCAACGCCTATGCTCCAAACAGCCTTCGTCCTCCGCCCTCTTCGTGAGAAGTCTTCTATTTAGCACACGGACACTTCATTTTTAAGTTCTTTCAAGTAAGCAGCATACACCACTGGCTTCCCGAGAGGTGTCACCACACAGACACACGGAGCCCCAAGCCTGTTTAAGGAGTCACAAGAAGGACAAGGAGCTTTGCACACTCCCAAGGTGACTGAAGTACATGATGTCCGGCCTTTCAGTCCTGACTGGTCTGCTGGAACGCTGGGGGATCATTAGAAAATAGGCAATACGATCTAGGTAAGAGATCAGGTCAGTGGAAACGATGCATGGACAAGGAGTGTGGACTCCACAGGAGAGGTGGCCACGTGCACGGTGAGTGTCGTCGCATGCAGTCACATGTAACTGCTTAGTATAATCTTGCTCTTCTCTCTGCTAGCTCCCCTGTAGACATCTGGAAGTCAATTTAAGCTGCATCATCCTTCTGGGCAGAATTACTTGCACTGCTTTTCTTCTTGTAATGAGTACTACTGGACAGGCACTGAACACTAGCCACTGGTACACGTGTGTTACAGAAGTTACAGGCAGCTCTGGATTGCTTTCAGAGAATTTTGCTCTTCCTCTCATCCCTTGTAACATGCCACACCAGAAGAACATTGATATACTACGAGTTTTCAGTATTTGATAACTATGTGTGGTACATTGCTATGTCAAAAATTTCCTTCTCATCTGTCAGTCCAACACAACAAAAAAGAATTTGAGCAATACCACGGTGAAAAGAAGCTGCAGTTACTGCTTCCAGTTCCTGCAAGGAAGCCAGAAAAGCCACCGACGCGCCTAAGTCGCCTACACAGGAAGACACCTAGGACTGCAGACAACAGATTTCAGGACTGAATAATCCTCTGTTCTTTTTCCTTCTCTTCCCTGACAACAGCAAAGAGACAGCGTATGAAACCATTATTTCTCACGACTCTGCTTAGACAGTAGGCATCCTGCATTAGAAAGGGTTCAGGAAGAATCGCTGAGACCTGTTAGTTACAACATACCTACAAAAATAAAAGCAGCAGATCTCACTTTGGGTAACAAAACTCCAAGGTCTGAAGTTCAGATTCAGACGTGGAAAGCCCGTATCTTCAAAACTCCAGATAGCGTTCATCTGACAATATTATTTGTCTGACAGTTTGGAATGAAAAACATATTAGGTAAACATTCAAAATTAGGACTCAGTAAGTCTTGTAAAGCTACTGATTCATATTTAACAATAGATAGTTTAGACCATAACAGAGTCAAATCGGTGTAGAACCCTGAATTTCCAGATAGGCTCTGAGCGCGAGTGTTTTGACTGAGCACATAATTAGCCAAGGTCCCACTTCTGGTTTTATTGACCTGACTAGCAATTGATTTAAATGAAGGCAGGACCAGTGTGTGCTGTAATCATTTCCCTATTTAATTGTCAGTCTGCTCACTGTTCACATGCTTGCTGAGGAAAAGCATATATTCAAACAAATGTGAGGTCTTTCACCCAGATACATCTGCAAATTCCCCAAATTCTGCAAGGGAAGATAATATTTAAAATCTAAAACGTTATTTTAAATCTGAAAAACGAACCAAACATGACATAATTCTACCCATCTCTCACCCTGTATAGCATAAATACCAAGATGCCAAGCCTGTATTTTGACTTTTTCTTTAAGAAATTAAAACACCATCTATTTCATTGCTTTCAAGAGGGGAAGGGGTGATTACCAAATTCATTAGCAGCTGGGAATCAGCATCGTGCTCCTTAGAACTTATGGTACACTTTTGGTTTTACTTCCTTAGTAGGGATTTGGTCCATTTTCAAGATACACTAATAACCGATTGTGTAATCAAAGAGTAAGTTTGCAAAACGATGTATGTGATAGCCAAAATCACTAAGCTCCACCAAGTGGCATAAGAGAGAAGGTGTTACCATAAGGTCCGTGCTTTGGAATGGTTTCAAAGGCGATCGTGATCTCCCTTTAGCCTGCCAGAACTGAGTATGCAGCTACTTTTGTTCTCTAACTCACACGTGAAAGATGAGTCGGGCACTGGGGAAAAGATGTCCTGCAATATAATTATTATTCATAAAATATTCAGCTTGTGATCCTGCGGTACAAGTTTACTCATCCCTCCCACTGGTTATGAGGTTAATTATGTGAGTGTCGCACTCCTGCAGAACTATTTGCAGAATCAGAGCCTCTATGAACGTACACGTCTGGGACACAAACATCCAGTGTTACTGCTCATTTCTCTTCCAGCAGTGTAGCAGGCAGGACACGCCGGGTGTTACCAGCACAGAAAACAAAGATGGCTCCTGCCCCGAGAGGTTTCCAGCCCTTAAATTAACCCATATCCCTTTATGAAACGCTAGGAAAAGTAGATAGCATGCGAGAGAAGCTAACAAAGACAACGGCATACCACAAGCCTCAAGGGAGGAACACCTTCTCCATCACACAGGTTCAGATTGCTTCTTCCACTCTGGTTTTACTAGGCAGGTCTTAAGTTATGATAAGGTCTAGTCCAAAAGCTCGTCTGCTTTTTCTGGCTGTGTAGCTGATGGGATAAAGACTATCATCTTCCCCCAGAAAAAAAAAACCAAAAAACAAAAAACAAAAAAATAAAAACAAAACAAAACCCAAACACCTTCATTGCACAGAACTCCAAGGATGTTACTTTTAGGTTCATTTAACAACATGTTTAATATCAATCCTAACACGGTGTTTTCCCCTCTCTGTGAATCATTCAGAATTGCGGGGCTCCCCCAGAGCAGAATATCCTGCGTTCTGGAGGTGCCGGACAGAAAGGCAGATCTCTGTGCTCATTGCCACACATGAAGAGATTGAGGCTGAACATACTATGGGAAAGCTCTGAATACCCTGCGACATGTCACATAGTGATACTACTAATAAAAGTCCATTTAAACTACTCATGATACTCCTATCAGTAGTTCTTTGGGGTTTTTTTTTTGTTTGGTGTTTTTTTGTTTTTAAGGGAACAATTACATGTCATATAACATGTTATAAATTCAGAGTTTAGCATGGCAAGTAAGTCAGATAGACCTTCAGTGTGCCCAGGGCATAGAGGGAGAGAGCGCACGGGGAGGATAAAAGCAGTAACTTTGGTTTACCATGCAATTCCCCGGGCGATGGAATCAGCGCGATGGAGAGCGTGGCAGCGGTAGAGGGAGGTGCTGAAGCTGCCGCTGCAACAACCAGGCGTCTGGGGATGCTGGCGTATAGTCACATCACTGGGGGACTGTTAGGATGGCAGCTGCCCTCAAGCCGGGGAGGGAAAGAAGGAAAAACTCTGGGGAAAAAAAAAAGAAAAGAAAAAAGAGTGAACAAAATGCAGGGTAAAGCACATGAGAAAAATAGGTAATGCCATCTTAAAGTGTTAGGGTTAGGAACTACTAGAACCAGATTTGGATGTCTCATTTGAGCAGAGAATCCCATAAATAGCTCCACTCTTTTCTAAAGATTTCTCTGCTTGGGAAGCAGGTCTTTAACAGCAGCAAAAAATGTTAGAAACCAGCCTCAAGTGTTTTGATGCGTGGGGATTTTTAAAGGACTTTATATGAGCCAGCGAGACTTGTATACAGAACTTGTATAAAATGAGAATACTGAAAGCCAGAAAGCCTGTGGATGACAATGCAGTAACCTGAAGGAATTTGATTAACTGTCCTCCTCTCCAGATGGCAGCCTGTTGAATCTTGCCAAAAGCCAAAGTCGTCTTCTGGGTTGGGCTAACTAAACCTTTTTCCAGACATATTTCAATTCTTGTTCCACGTAACACCTTATCAAACAAAACATGGTCATCTTTGTTTATCAGTCTCTTATTAGTCAGACCAGAACACCTAAAGCTCTGTAAAACCCTGCAGACTGTCTAAAAATAATGTTAGATTTTAATCGTTGCCCAAGACAATTCAAGGTATTTGTCTCCCTCTCACATATTCCTCGGCTAAGTAACGTCAGGACTGACATTAAAAGAACTTCCCTAGCACAGAGGAAAAGCTATTACTATGTTCCCAAGGTTTAAAGATTAATGCCTTTTAATATAAAAGTTTCCTAGCAACAGGTGTTCTTAGCCTAGCATGTATTTCGAAACCGGCGATGCTTTCCATATCGTATCTGTCCCTCTGTCTGAACTAGTCACTGTGCTCTGTTGTCATCCTTGCCTTCACAACCCATAGTATCACAGAACAGTAGCCTTCTTTTTCTAGGTTCAGCTTCTCACCATCTCCCACTTTGGTCTTACACCTGAAAATATCTACCCACCCTTGTCTAGCAATGTGTATTTTCTGCCTTTCTCCATCATTCTGTGGAAGCATCTCCTTTTCTCTCACTGAATTTCAGTCTCCTGAAGATTTCTGGATCTCACGTTACTTAGCCTGTACATTCTCCAAACTGGGGAGCTATTTTATCTGCGTTTGTAAGGCTGTGGACAGCTTAAGGATCATCCCGGACCAGCGCTGTCACTCATCCGCCTGCAGCACCACATTTTCCGACGTTCTTTGTGGCCAGCAAGAGCACCTTCCTCAACAGGAACTGCCTCCCATGGACAGAGCAATAAACACAGAAAAAGTCTTATCAAACCAGATTTTTAATATGCTTGGGGAAGCAGTACAGGAAAGGAAGGTGGGACTGACAGAATTTCCTAGGATGCAATTTCCTTGTGACCATGAAATAACAGAGAAATTAGTCACGGCCAAAGACGAGCCAAAAAGAAAAGAGATATCAGCTACACCCCAGTTTTGCTCTCTTTATCCACCCTGTGACAGAGCAAACGTATGTTACCCTGTCTTGTGTTGTTGCGTGACACCACGTCTTCACACATTAACCTGTAGCTCCTTTGAAAGGGAAGGAGGATTGAAAGGGTTGTGCCAGGTCACTGAGTCTTGAGGAAAATCTTTTGACGCGTGGGTGCAGAGACCCAGGTCCTTGACAAATGGTTCTTCTCCTTCCCGGGAGCAGCCCCCGTCCAGGCCATCACGCTGTCCATCCCAGACCATTCCCCTGTCACGAGCAGGGCTTCCTAAATGCTGAGAGAAATGACAGGGCATGGGGAGAGAGTTGTGGTTCTGGGGAATTAATTACGGTTGAGAGGAAAAAAAATCCTACCCTTGACTATTTCTTGGAGGAATTGGGCACGAACGCCTGGATTGTAAAATGCAGACAGACAACCGTCTCCCTGGCAACCTGAAAAAACACTACAAAGAAAAGTAGCACGTACCGATCGCCCACCGTGGCCAGGGGCTGCCAGCAGAAAGAGATGTTCAGGGATCGAGCGCAGCAATTGCACAGCCTGAGAAAGAGGGGACCGTGCCTCACCCGCATCCAGATGCCGCCGGTCCTCAGCAACTGGAGGGTGGATGTCTGGAGCTTAAAATGGAAGTCCAGTCTCCACTGGATTCCACAGCTCCCAGGAGCACTGGAGGGTGTGGGGCGCTAAGAACTGTACAGGAAGACCAGATAATCCAGATACCGAAGGGAAAGTAGCTCGCTCAAAGCACTTGCATGGTCGCAGAGGAATAGGAGGGCAGTGGGATTTGGGACAGGTCCTTGCCAAGCCAGGCTTTTCCAGCAGTTGCTTACGTGGAAAGAAATATCAGAAAATTGTGCGATTTGCTCTTTGCTTGGGTTTAATCCCATTTAACAGCTATGAGAAACCTCTAACTACGAGGCTAAACCAGGAGGCAGACTGCTAGCAAACACTCTACAGAGCAGCTTACAGGAGCAACATCTGAGCTCTTTTAGGATCACTTTCTCACTTATTTACTGTAAAAACATACGAGTGAAGTGAAAACACAAAGTTACGCAAAAGCAGCTGAGATGGTACGCTGTCAGTGTTTTTGTAGTACAGTATTTGCTTTAATATATCCCTCACCAGAAGGCCACAAGGCTGAGTTATAGATGTTTTGAAGAACATTACTCTCAATTTACTCAATTACTTCCTGTGTTGAGAAATTCATCTGTAATGTCACAGAATACCTCTCAATTTCTTCATTTTAACAGAAGAGCTGCAGTAGCCCGTCCCGTTAAATGAAGGTGCCCAATGTTAATCGCCAGCCATGTTTGCCCCAGACCCTGCTAGGTGCTGCAGAGGATGCAAAGCTGGAATTTAATCACTCGGCACACACACACACACAAACCCACCCCACTGGAGGCTTCGGAGTTGCCTTAGGATAGGTAGGAAACCTTCGGGTTTGTCTACTAACCGAGTGGTCCCAATGTTAGAGAAGCTATAAAATGGATGCCATATACTCTGTACGTTAACCTGCTTTCATTAGCAACCACTGCAAGCGTCCTCATTCGTGCATTATGGTACCTCATTGCGGAGGAGTCAAAATTGTCTACAATTCCAACATACAAACTGTGAGAAGATTCGTGAACTCACTCCAACTGTTTCGAGAATTCATGTACCTACAGGAGAAAGGAGATTTCTTCCCTTGGCTAAGAAAGATGCAAGTCCTTTTTCTTTGATTAGGACAAATGTGAAGCACAAATAACTTCGGAGAAAGGGTCCTCCTGGTGCACTGGGGGCTGGCAGAGGAGAGAAAGGCTGTGAGCTTCCCTTTGACCCCTGAAATCAGCCCACAGCCACCACCCTTTGGGAGCCAGTGGCTTTCTGAACGCAAATTCCATGATGCTGAATGCTACCAATCCAGCAGCGTTCTCACAAGAGACGGATTTGGACTTGGCAAAAAGCAGGCATAACTAGGATTCCTCTGATGAATGTCAGGGGTGTCTCACCCTCTCCCTTTATTTCCCAGGGGACTGGGCTGCAAAAGGACTCCTGGAGATTCTGTATTTTTCTTGATTCTGTTAATTCTGGCATAAAAGGGATATTTTTGGTTCTTGCTATGGGAGGAAAATAATCAGATAACTTTTACAGTGATAATTGCAGTACACACAAGCAAAGCTGAAGCCATATGTTTTCATTTGGCTTACTGAGCAACTTTTCACACTGTCCCCTCTCCTTATCAGCTTCTACATCTTATATAATTTATTTCTTGATATCTGCCTTTCCTCATACAGCAGCTTTGGCCCTAGCCAGGCTTCTGCACTGCTGTCTTTCACTTACTGGTCATATGTTTCACCTACCTATCATTACTCTTCTCTTTCCAGTGCTATTCAAAGACAGCCCCCAAATGACTGCTACTAGATGCATTTATTTTTGCCTTGAAACTAAGGACTGAACAGAGAGGTCTGTAGTCTAAACATTGTGCCTGGGGCAATGTGCTGCACCAGGGTTCCATTTCAGCTGAGCAATTAAGGGGCCTCAATGACTTTTCTCATTGTTGTTCAGAATACTCTGAGATGTGGTGTTAAATAATTTGGGTAAAGCAAACCTAAAAGCCATCATTTCTAAATTAAAAATCTCTGCAACAAGGCACTTTCAGTTTAGTGCAGATTTTTAAGCAGCTTTTCCAGAAAGCCAAGAGGTGTGACACAAAAGGCTGGAACCAGTTATTGCCAGTGGTCTCCATAAACTCCAGAGAAATACGAAAACCCTGTTGGAGAACAGTGTTTGCAGGTATTTTACGCTTTTCCTTTATGAGACGAAGATAGTAAGAAATGTCTGTCAAACATATATTGGCGAGATACTGAATTTGTCAGGGTTAGTTTAGTTATACCTCGCCATGGCCATGCTTTTGAAATGTAATTGACTCTCTGCAGCCCAACGATTTGGGACATTTCGAATCATGTTGTTCACAGAATCCCACAGAAGGAAAAGTCTTTCTTTTTCTAAAATAAAAACCTGCCATTTTCATCCCAGACTCAAGTGCTTTGATATTAAGATGACAGGCATCTTACCTAGATTCTATTTCCACATGCAATTTTCACCCAGCAAGAAGCCTCCAGGCTTTAGATTAGATCAGGCAACAATACGATTAGAAATACAGAAGGATATAAACTATGCCATTTCTGATCACAAATTTCCCCGTACCAGCTTAGAGGCCCTCTTTCAGTACTACTTCCCATACTTTTTATGTATGATATTACAAAGTCAATCAAAAGCATGTGCCTCTCCTCTTTCATTTTCACGCCATGTCTCTCCCAGTTTGTAATTTGAGTAATTTGCTTCATGACCGACAACACATCCAAAGAATCGAGCATTGGGAGACCATTCTTTTAATCCCAACCAGTGATTTTACATGGTTATTCCTGCGGGCTTCCTGCATCTTTACCAGGATACAAAGCCTGTAATTGAGCGAAACTAACCTTCTAGACAAACATATACCTAACAAGTTACAGTCTGCAAGCACACGTATGGGAAAATTGGAGGCTAAATGTGGTGCAGATAGCTCATGGTACAAGGTCATTTTCTCCCTTCATTTGAAGCACATGTTTTCTCCACTATTTGGGTGTTTTGCACATGTTCTTCAAAAGTTAGCTATGAGTGTTACAGCTTCTATCCTGTGCCACACGTGAAACAAGCAAGTGAAAAATACCCCCCCCCCCTCCGCCAGTACAGGAGTGCTGTCCCGTGCATCTTATCAAAGCCACTGTAATGCAACAGCTGGAAAAAAATTGGATCCTATTATACTCTAAGCTCACATTCCTTTCTTGCTTCTCTAAGTGTGCAAGTATCTGCACTATTGCTTTCAGACAGGTGTAAGAGAATTCCGTCGTAAACTCATAATTGCCTGTCATCATATGTACTGTCAATTCTCTGCTCTAAACCCACCACTTGGATTCCAGCCGTGTACACAACGCTACCAATAACATATCTTCAGCATTCTGCTAACATCTGGTTCTTCTAAAACAAGCTACTCAAACCAGGACAGAACTCCTAGCTCGCCAAGCCAGCCCCCAGGAGCGGAGCGAGGCGTCTCCCGGCACTTTGCAACCTTTCAGTAGCTCCGAGCCCGCATAGCTGCTCCGAGCAGACCATTCCTGCCGAGCGGCAGGACCGTCCTCAGCAGCCTCCGGGCTGCCTCAGCTCCTGATGCTTCCACTCACCTTCATGCCACCACGGGCCGGGCACTGAGGGCAACAGAGACCAAAAGGTCTCTGCCAATTTTCCTTCCTATTTGATAGTGCTCTCACATAACAAAAAAAATTGCGCTGAAAGTCCAAGCGTATCTTTCCGATCTCAATTTTGCTGACCAGGCACATGAAGTTAATCTTAACCTCCTGATCCTGATTTTTTTTTGCAGAGATTCTTGTTTTTTCTTAGGTTCACATCTTAAGGCTTCATTTCCTATTACTTGTACTCTGTGTTGCTCTAAAAAAAAACTTGTGATGAACTTGAGAAGGAAAAACCGACTAACACCTGTATTCATAATTTCTCCTTTTTTTTACAATTTTACAGGATGTTGTTAGGAATTTTGTTGGAACAGCTCTTTAGTGCTGTTTCCGCTCTCTGCAAATTAATGAGACAATGGCAAAACACTCAGAAACTTCAGTGGAAATAGTGCTGGGGCACACCGTTGTGACAAGCTGGCTGTTGTTCCCAAGCTTCATGAATATACTGCGCTGTAGCAGTTTGAGAAACCCTTTTGCTCATTTCAGCAGTCTACATTTTCATTAACAGTCAGTGCGGTTATTCCTTCCCCATGGGGCTGTAAAACCCTAAATAGCAAAAAGAATAAGAACAGGCAGTCAGTCAAATGACAGAATACTAAAAAGGTCGTAAGTAGTACACAACACCAAAATAATTGAATGGCTGTTTTAGGGAGTGGAACTCCAATAATAGCCTCCTAACTCCAAGATAATATCAACATGAAAAGCTAGTGCAGAATGTTTAATTCAAGTAACTGTGAATTTGGACATTAGAACAGTTTAAAAGACAGGGGTTTTTTTCCAACACCCTAATTTATTTTCCGGATATCAGCTAAATTCTGTGAGCATTATCATCCTTTCACTGGAGGTCTCAATGATGTTATGTTATACGAGAATGAAGCAGAATTAAGAAAAGCCTCAGCTGTTCACTGCGACCCTCCACCTCCATTTCCCACGAAACGTGTTTTCCTTTAAAGGCTAATGTCCAAGGTCGGCAAAACTCGGTAAATCGTGTGCATCCCCCTCAAGTATGAAAACACACACATCTCCACATTGGTATAGAATGAACACATGGCAATTGTGGGTGCAACCCCAGGGAAAGAGTGGAAGAGGGAGACACAGAATTGCGTATTGGATGGTAGATCAATGGCGTGGGAGCCCATCGTCCTGGGAGAGGCAAACCAAGCTGCTGAGTCATCGATTTTTTCAAATGATGCGCATAGTATTTTCTGTCCCTGAACACCAGAATGGCTTTAGGCATTGAAGACAAACTCGATGATTTCTTTCGTTACTCTCCTGAAAATGATGCCAGGTCTTCAAAGGCTTCCAAATCCCCACTATTTCCATAGCTATAAGAACTGTTTTACCTCTAGGATTTTTGTCTAAAAACTATATATAACCTCTCAGGGCTTCTGTCAGAGCACCATAGAGAGGGAGAAGTCTGTGTTGCTACTGGAGACGAAAGTAAGGACGGGATAACGTTTTCTGAAAGTACCAGCTGACAACGCACCGTAAGCACAATCATCAGCTGTAACAATGGACACCACCTGAAAAACCACCCCTTTAACTGGGCAAAGCATGTTTCTATTAGACAGGGAAATTTGAATTAGACAGGCAAAAGAAGCAGTGTGTAACTCTCACAATTAAATGCTCGAGCAGCAGGTTTTCAAGGTTCAGGAAATTGGGAGCATGTCACTGGAAATTAATGAGAGGCTGGTGTGTTTCAGTGCATACCGAAAAGGTTAAGCTACAATTGATAAATAAGAAACTGTAAAGAGGGGGATAATTTCTAGAGGGTGAATGTGCCGTGCTGTGACAGACTGGGAGCTGGAGGTGGCTCAGCCCTTCAGCGGGCACAGGCTCACCCAAGTCTGGTTCGCACCAAGCTGCTCCTCCTCTTCCCCACCACGGAAGTCACTTCTTGGCCAACGAGTTAAACCTGTTGACAACATTTAGTGAAATTTAGAATATAGAGCCTAAACTGGCACAAGCATGGATTTCTAAAGGAGATATAAGTTAAAGCCCGTCATCTTGCTGAACGGTGGAAAATACTGTGGGAAACAATCGTGGATTTGAATGAGGATGCCCAGTTTTTGTCTGACCTTCCATCCTTTCATTAAGACGTGCTTTAGGAGGCTTTGTAGCTTGACTTTTATGGTAAGCAGAATAACTAATGCTTCTGCTATTCCTATTTGTGAATGGTTTTTCAATAATTTACTTGCACTTTATAAAGGATTGTCTTCATTTTCAAATAGTGTTGTTTAATATTATAATTATTTTTTAAATACTACTGTAAACAAGGGCGTAGTGCAAAAACCCCAAAGATGGTCTTATAAGCTGGAAAAGTGGTTAAAACATAGGGCTTTCAAGTCACGCCTCAGAGATCCACTATAATTAATTTTTGGCAGCTTTTGACAACAGGGCACAGAGCATTCTCTACTGCATTTCATTACAAGTTTGAACAAACTTCAAGAATAAAATATTTTGTACAAATTTGCTGTTGTATAGATGGATTTACAAAGTTTTTTCAGAGGTTTGCAGAAAATATTTGCAAAAAAATTCAATGAAAAGCAGTTATGAATTATTTTTTAAATTTTAAAGCAAAATGCTCATTTATCCCCTTTGTGTAATATCCAGTTACAGTTGGACCTTTTGCTATTTCATTTTGTGAGGCAGAATTGCTCTATACAAGGCAGTAAAATAATACCTCAGCAGGGAATTCTTCAAGCTCTTTCTTTTAAGCTTTTATATTTTCTAAAATGTTATTCTAGTTTTACCCATAGAGTCCAACTTCAATAAGTAATTGAAACTGTATCTGTGTTCAGTAGATTGGACACCCCTGATCTGAACCACAGGGGAACAAAAACATACCTTTATCCTCTGCGCTGAAACCCGGACGGTTGAAGTCAGCTCTTCCTGCTGATTTTGCAGTTTTTGCGGCAGGATTAACTATTCAGTGCCAAATTCTGCTATTGGGTACAGATCCCTTTGGTTTAGTTACTAGATAGTAGAAACACTGGGAAAATAAAAGCTCAGATTCCAGTGTGACCTATTTAAATATGCGTGGTTGTCTTCCAGACTGTTTATACCAAGGATATAAAGGAATTAATGAAGTCGACAACATCAGGGACTGCATCGCAGCAAGGAAATCACCGCTGCTCGGAAACGCGTTTTCCCAGCGTGCCCGACGTGCCTTTTTTTGCTGGAAGACAGTGAAAATGACTGAGTACACCTCCTCGCTCCCCGCAGCAGTCTCCCGTGGGTGCCAGTAGCTAGAGACAAACGGACTGGGCTGAGTTTCGGCCCCGCTCGGGCCCGCTCGGCCTGGGGAGCCGTGCTGCTGTGCCTGGCCTTACAGAAGACCCCTCTTCCCAGCGTCCTCTCTGAGACCTGCTACCAGTCGAAAAGAGGCAAAGCCAACCGGGAAGTGTCCCTGGAAGCTTTCTCTCCTGCAAGGAACACCCAGAGGAGCCGGGTGTTGCCCAAGCAGGGAGCCGGTGTGAGCTTACGGGAGGAATGTCACGAGCAAACAACCGATGCT
Organism: Aviceda cuculoides; assembly: GCA_035590195.1. Lineage (NCBI taxonomy): Eukaryota > Metazoa > Chordata > Aves > Accipitriformes > Accipitridae > Aviceda > Aviceda cuculoides. The sequence goes on along the minus strand of JAVJGG010000037.1, from coordinate 437,836 downwards.
TCGATGCTTCGCAGCGCTTGTATTGTTGTGGTAAAACAAAAGCCCCAGCAGGTTCTGTCCTGCCAAGAGGGATATGGACAGTTAAAGCACATAAAACACATCCTTCCCAAACACCGTGGGGACTCCCAGAGCTGGAGGAGCAACAAAGGGAACCGAGGTGCTGGGAATGCCGTGGAGAAGGACAGCACCAGTACCAGCAAACCAGCAACATGGTGTCTCTCTAACACAAGATGGGAGAAGATCACAGAGACAGTAACCCTCCAGCGCAAGACAGATGTCCTAAAGGCACGCCGTCTACTTTTATCAACATTCTCTGCAATGCTCTTGCCAGCATTTTTGTAGGTGGGTGTGCAACATCAGCCTTGGTTTTATCGAAGAGCGATACGACGCGAGCTTTGCAAACCCACCCAGGGTTAGAGGGGCTGGGCCGCAGACGCTGCTCTTGCAGCCCAGGACACGAGACGCCAGCAAAGGCAACAATCTTTTGCAAGTATATGGCCATATTTAATGCCTCTCACAACAACTTAAAATAGCTCTACTTGCTTTTCTTTTGTCATAACAGTTTCTTCACTCCTAAGCTGGAGCAGAAGAGTATTTTCTCACTTGATTAATGCCCCTCTAACAAAATTACTTAAATGGATATAGAGCAAGTGCTGCTGAAGTGTAGAGGGCTTGAGCCTGTCTACCACATTTGGTTTCATAATCATGAACATACTGCTTTCCAAGATTTAGCCCTCCTCTTTTCCATTCTTCTGACTCAAAAATAGGCCTGTGTTAGATTCTTTCATAACCGCCATATGGTGCCTAGAAAACCTTTCATATATTTGCAGTTCCCCGGGGCCTGCTCTAGATTTAAGAAATAGATTTCTGAGGATGACAATCATTTACGCTAGATCAAACAATTTTTAGAGGTGGGGTTTTTTACCTCTTTTCTGGTGTTCAGTACATTTGTCCAGAAAATAGGCACCATCTCAAGACAAGTGGCTCTTCAGTGAAACTGTGTATTGCCTTTTTGATACATCAGATTTTATGCCTCTTGATTTAAAATGCTTGCTCTTGCAATAAAAGTACATGGACATGCAAGATTTCAGTTCTCTAAGCACATCCATTACATCCCTTCTTACCCATATTCTCCCTGCCTACCATTTGTCTGGCTTATCTCTTACCTACTTTTCTCAGTAGCTTTTATTTCGAAAATCCTTTTGCACACAGAATGAAATGTTGTGCTTCAGGTGAGGCTGCGGTGTGGATTTTAAATATCTCATGATTACATTTGCTGTAGTGTTTATGTAGATCATTATCTATCATCTCACAGTTTATGACACAGCCACTGCCACATTCTGATCAGCGTCCCTTAATTTCATCATCCTGACAAGGTTTATAGGTGCTTCAAGCTTCTTTTCCATTGTGGGTTCTTTTTATCAACCCTGAATTGTATCTACATTGTCTCTAGGTTGGTTAGGTTTATCTGAAATCTTTAGGGTTTATCTTTTAAACTAAATTTCTTCTTGAAAACCGTAAGAGATGAGACGTTCATGTTTATTTCCTTGTCCTCTTTGTTTTAATGGTTTCTGTAATTTCTTCTCTTCCAGAGATGAGGATAATTAGTAACCAGTCTTAAAAGATTTTATGGTTTTGAAGTGTAGTATTGCTGCTAGAATGAATATTCCCATTCTTCTGAAGGCATTTTAAGACAGCTGGAGGCAGGTGAATTGATCTGAAGAAATTAACAACTAAACTTTCCTACAGAAAAGACCAAAGGTATACTCTGAAGTTCAAGAAGTTAATTCATTCCTTCCCATTCTTTCTGGAAGTTCCTTGTTTTAGCTGGTTTTGGCCCTCCCCAATGGAAGAAGAAATACGTAACAATAATCACGCCGGTCGCCTTCCTTACACCACTGAAATGTCAAGGACATGCTCCAGATTGCACAGGCAGTTTGTTTTGGGGAGACGTCTGCCCAACTTATCACCCTAGGCGCTTGATCAGAGTTTTTCCAAGTATCTAATACATAGCTGTCATTAATTACAATGTAAATAAAAATAAATGAGGTTGCAGTTTCATGATGAAAATTGGTTAGAACAAATACAGCAGCCTAAAATTAATCTACTGTAGATGTAATATAACCCACAAAAGCCAATGGAGTGCTGTGATGAAAATTAATTGAGCACTCTAAAAAGCATGGACTTACTGGAATAAATAATTGGAAGTAGACACATCTTTAGTAACACGAGACTCTGGAAGTCTTATTACACACATTTCAGATGTTAGCTGCAAGAAGGGTTTAGCAGATCATCTCCTCTAGCTTAGTTAATTACTGTGACTTTAAAATACATAGTGGTTTTAGACGCAGGGACTGACCAATTCCTGCATAATACAGCCATCTAGCAAAGCAACATATAGAAACAGGCTTCTGGTTGCAAAATCTCCTGCGACCAGGTTTGTAAAGAATTCCCCAACATGAACGACCCTTGTCAGTAAATCTGGCGCAAGAGACGTCCTCCCCCCCGTATCGCACAGACGGGGCTGCTCCACAGCGTAGCAGCGTGGGCTGCTGGCTCTGACGGCCGACGGACAGACGTCAGACATCACCTTACCCTTGCCCTGGGCCAGACCCTGCCTGCTGGACGCGGGGATTCCCTTCTGCCCAGCTCCTACCATCCAGGCTACCAGCTGAAACCCCGCAAAGGTCCCTTCTCCTTTTGTCAGAAGTTTTTTTCTTTACATCTTCCACTTGGGTGGTTCGAGCATCTTCTCTGGTGGAAGCATATTGCACAGAGCAAGCTTTCAGCGGAGCAGCAGAGGCACTTTCCTTGCTAAAGCACGTAGTATTTCGAGACACCCAAGACCTTAACAGCTATAATGCAAATGAGCGTGATAACAAACACTGTCATATCTGTGCACTTGTGAAATAACTTGCAAAGTTTCTTACCACGAAACAACAGGAAGGAAATGTTATACAGATTTCTGTCCCTCATGCAATGGCTGTATTCTTCGCTGATGTAGGCTCACTCCCCCAGGGCACAGGAACTGGCCTGTTTGAAGCATGCACTGACCCTAGATCACTAGCTGGTCGGCTGTTCCTCACCATCGTGGAAAATTGCCAGGAACCAGCAGCTATAGAAGATGCGGCAGGACCTTGCGGCCTTGCTGCCAAGTATTGTCATTTTATAGGGAAACGTGGGCTGATTTCAGGTGCTCACTCTGGAGGTGAAGTTAATGAACATAACAGCAGGAAAGAACAGCTGCAGATACAGAAAAATAAGGAAAACCAGCAGAGAAACACTCATGTGGAGCAATAAAACCTTTGGTCAAGCTTTTTACTGGGGCATTATTTCTGCTGCCAGAAAGGACATACCTTGCCAAAGAGAGAGAGACAGTTTGAGTGCAACTGCAGAGAGCTGTTGTTTTCTGCTAGAGACAGATAAGGATTCACACCATCCAAAGACACTTTGTGATGCCAAAAACATAAATAAAGTACATAGTGCACCACTTTCAACACCCTTCTGCTTTTAGCAGTTCTCCAGTTTGTTGTATATTTTCATTATGGCTTATATTGGTGTGCAGCTCTATTCATAACTCACATTAACTTTCTTCATATCTTCTTTTTGCTTTAAAAAAGAGATTCTTCCTTCCTTGCACCTGGCAACCCAATGGCAAGAGTTAGCGGACCAGATTATCGGAGAACAATCCCTATCATATATCACAGCCAAGCTGCGAGGCAAGTCTTGTTTGAGGAAATTTCCAGTAGTTTTGCTTCCTCTACCTGCATATTCCCTTCAACATTTTCTGAATGCGAGTTACAAAGTAACTGGATAACATATCTGCAAGTTAGATGAGGTTGCTGTATGTGTGAAATGGCATCAGTGGTTGATCTGGTCCGTTGCCTTTTCTGGGAGCTGCACTACTTATACAGAATCTGAGACAGACCTGAAAAACATTATTAAAACACATGACAGAAAAAGAATATCCAAATACAAACATGTAAGAAAAAAAGAAGTTTAATGGCAGTGATGGCCCAGGTCTGTTACTCTTGGCCTGAAAACTGGAAGATGTTTTTTGTCACAGTCATAACCAATAATATCAAGCCAAGTATTATGGGCACTAACCAGTTAACTGCTGGTAAAGTTAATTTTAAGAATATTCCCTTCTTTATTATTAAAAGAAGACTGTATTAGTATGCACAAGATAGTAGAGCAAAGCTGTCGTGATTAAAAACTAAGCAAGGATTTTTTTTGTTACACTTAGATTAGATCAAGAGAGTTTCTGCCTGTTTTCATTACATTATTTCATAGTGAATAAATTTTCAACAACAATGGGATGTCCCATTAAGGATATGAAGAGCTGTCAGCAGTTTTCACTGAATGCTGTGACATTTCCAGAATACTCCAAGTGATTCAAATAATCAAAGAAGGTAATCACTTCTGGATAAACCCACTATTGTATAGTTACTAACTGAAAATTGCTTAAGAGAGAAGCCTTTTGGGGGTTAGATTTCCTCAGAAGGGTAGAAGAGAGCACTGATTTTGCTACATTCCCATCTGGACCAGCCAAGGACTGGATCTGATCAGTCTGCTTGGAAAAAACTTCACTCACCTGGGCAGAGCGGCAAGGGACCCTCCATTCTGGCCGTCCTCCTCAGGCGTGTTACAGAGCGAGGGTTTGCACCAGAAGAGAAGAAGAAACAGGTAAAAAACCATATTAACCATCTCTAAGTTACTGCACCATGAACCTGGCAATGCGTGATTTTGCTCTAAACGATCGCTATGCTTGTTTGGACTGTGATTAACAAGGCAAAAAGGAAAAGAAAAAGCTTTTGCGTTATAAATACTGCTGCATCATAACTTAATAGGGTTCATTCAAGTCAGTCAGAATGTTTTTCAACAAGCCACTGCAGTAACAGCACAACATCAACCACTTCAGAGGTTGCATTTCCCAAGCAAAATAAGGCCCCATCTGGCTTTAGCTGCATATGTCATTTTAAGAATCCAAAAGGCCTTAAATTGAATTAGAGAAAATTTTAATGCAAGTATCTCCTCCATTTTTTTAAAGCTGAATACATTCCGTCTTTAGCGCAGACTAAAACGATTACGAAGACATGCGACAGATTTGAAGAACGGCACCCGGTTTTCCCAGAAGTCTGAATTCAGATTAATTTTCCTGATCCGGACCAACTCTTTCAAAGCTTTTAAATGGCAGATTCGAAAGAAATTTAAATAGATTTTGGAGCATCCGCCTGGACCCTAGCTAGATACCTTCGTCTTCTCTTTGTGTGTTCTGCACGCCAAGGCCTCTCGACTGACCTGTTCAACCAGGCTCCGAGCCCAAGCTTTGAAACAGGGGCTGGGGGGCCTCGAGAGCGTGGGTTCACCGGAACAGCACGTGCTCCTTCCCCCTCCCTGCTCCTGTAGGAAACGCACGCTCCTCCTCAGTTCTGCGGCTTTCCCCCGGGGTCTGAGCCAGCCTCCAGTTCTGTGTTTTCTCGAAGACAAAAATGGAAAAAAAGTTACTTTGTGGGGCAAAACTTTAGATCTAATTGGAGACGTTGCTTAGCTACACGCGGGCATTTACATTTGTACTGCCTGTCAAGCCGGGAAAAAAGACAACTCTCTTGGAGGAGCAGGGATAAAAAAGCACTTTAAGAGAGGTCATCTAGTCCAACCCCACGCTCTGAGGCAGGCTTGTCAAAGCGTATAGTACTCCTGCCAAGTTACATGTTGTTCCAGCCTGTTCTTAAAAGACCTCCAGTGGCGGATAATCCACGTTTCACAATGCAGGCCGGTGGCCAGGGCACTAGTGAAGGATGCTTCCCTCGCACCAACAATGGTCCTTTCTGTTATGTTTTGGCAAACGCAGAAGGGAATTTCTTCTATCTCGTAGATCGGGCTAATTCCCTTGCTTGGTTAGTTTCTGTCAGCTGAGCTTTGAAGATAACCAATAATTTCAGTCCTAGGAGAGCATTATGAGCTGTTCTCTGATGAACACATCATCAAGGACAACACTGTAATGGGTTTTTAAATTGTTTCCCTTAGTCATAGGCTTAAAATAAAAATTAAAAAGAGGCGGAAGAAATAGTACAAGCATTAGACAAATGTAATAGGAATGCTTAGACACTGTAAAAACCAAGGGAGACCATAATTACAGACCGTGTTTCACTGAAAGTGTGAGTCACTAGAGAAGACTAAAAAAATGCTTTAAACATATATATTCAGCTGTTCAGCTGATAATAATAATAATAATTTTAAAAAAAAGAACCCCAAACACTTCGGGGCTCCTCTCCTCAAACACCTCCCATTCCTAAATCCAGAAATACAAATAAAAGACCACATCCTCAGGTAGTGTAGCAGGGTGTGCTGGTTTACCCCAGCTGAGAGCCTGCTGCTACAGCTGCAGAGCATATAGACTTCAGATGAAACATACCTGCGAACCCAAGGGATGGTGAGAAAGACGAATAAGTTGGACATATGGCTTATATGTAAGTGGTGCATGAAATCCATCAAGCTGGGCGTCTGTCAGTAGCCTCATATCCCAGCAACGTTGCGTGTGTTTTTCATCTTAAACAGCAGTCAGCAGAGGTACTTGCAATAAAAGCAGATTTGAAAAGGCCGTTTTTAACCATGGTACACTTGTCTGCACCTATACAAGATCATTGTGAGCTCAGTATGTCATAGCACGTCATATGTTCAACTACAGAAGTGGGTTTAGCCTGAGATATCAGCTACATGTTGCAAAGATTACAAGGAATAGTGTTATTTCAGACGTGCAAACGATAGTACAAGTATACAACAGCTGCATGGTTTAGATGGTTTTTTTTTTTCCCCAGCTCCTCACAATGGGAAAGAAGAGCAAAAAATGACATTATGTGTTGGGAAGGTGGAAGTCAAGGGGCTGAAGCAAACAGATGTCTGAAAGCTCTGCCTGTACCACCACTTCTGCACAACTAATTTACACCCTCTCAGCTATCGAATGAAACCCTGATGCTGCACTCCCGTCTTGTGTAGCATGTTCCTGCCTCACAGCTCACAAAGCCACAGGCAAAAGAAAACAATACAAGCCTAAAAACACTTCACATGACAAGGAGCAAGAAGTTTTCCTTGTGGAAGACGCTGCTCATAACAAAAAGTAAGGCAGTCTGCCTTGCATCTACCTGGTGCAGCGGTGACTTTGGATACGGCGCGTTGCAAAGCCGTTAAAGCTTCAGGGCGTTTACATGCACCCGGTGCATTCAAGTCTTACGCAGGTTGTTTCCCTAGAAGGCAATACCACTAACATCACATTGGAAGGCAGAAATGGGTCTTTCCTCATCTGCTCTTGCTTCTCTGGAAACTATGGCCGCTATTTCTTTTCTCCTTTTCCTTACAAATTGCAGAAGAGATGAACACATATTATATTCTGTGTACTATTCCAGCCCTCAAGGTTGGCCTATCCCACACATTCACTTCATGTCAACTCAGTTGCTGCCAGATTGCTTGCATTTCTGCTGGGGGTTATTTTGGTATGTAATGCTGTCTGATGCAATCTGCTGTAAACTTACATCGTGGCCTGGAAGTTACCCTACAAGCCATGCAGTGAGGCTCCATCATGCCAGAGAAGTTTCTTGGGATTATACCTTTTTCCCGTCAGCTGTGCTGCAGATTTGCTCTTTCATGGGTATCACATACCTGCTCAGAAAAGGGAAATTAGGGCAACTCTCTATTTCCACGTTGCAGGAGCAAAATGGGAAGTCACATAATGTGAGATAGTTTCATGGATTGTAGTGGAACTCCGAGAGCCTTCTCCAGCAGAGAACCTGCTGTGTTACTCTATAGAACCAGAGACTCCGTGGGCTGACATGTACATCAGGAGGTCTCTAGTCCAACCTCCTGCTCAAAGCAAGGTCAACGATGAGTTCAAATGAGGCTGCTCTGGGCATTACCCAGACATCTCCAAGGACAGAGCTCATACAACCCCGCTGGGTCCTTATTCCAATGTTAATTATCCTCACAATGAAAAATATTTTCCTTACATGTAACTGAAACCTCCTATTTATGACCATGGCCTCTCATTTTCCCATCATGCCCCTAAGGGAAGTGGTTCCCGGTAACCACGTCAGAGGAAAGGCTTCTGTTACATTCCCTTCTCTCCTCCAGGCTGAACAAGCCCAGTTCCCTCAGCCTTTCTTTGTAGTCCATGTTCTTTGAGTCCAACGATCTAGCTAGTCTTTCACTTACCTATTAGTCTAGGCTGTTACTAGATAACAACTAGACTAACACACATCCAGACAATAACTCTTGAAGTCTCAACCTGGATACAAGGATGCTGTGCGAGGCTGTGTGAAAAGCCTTGCTAAAGTCAAGCTAGATGACACCTATTGCTTTCCCGTCATCCACAGATCTGGTTTCATCACAGAAGGCAATCAAGTTGGTCAAGCATGAGTTACCCTTAGTAAACAGGCTATTCCCAATCACCTCCTTCTCTTTCACATGGCCAGAAATAGCTTCCAAGAAGACTTGCTCCATGATTTTTCTAGGCAGAAGTGAGGCTGACTAGCCTGTAGTTCCCTGGATTGTCCTTCTTGCCCTTTTTGAGGATATGTATGACATCTGCATCTCTCCAGCAGACAGGGATCTCCCCACCCAATCCCCACAACCTTTCATAGATGCTAGGCTATGTCCTTGCAATGGCTTTTCTAAAAGAGCTGTAGAATAAATAAATGTTTCATTTTTAGAACAGTTATTTCACTAGGAGATGGTAAATGGTTTCCTGCTTTTCCACCCATAAAGCCCTTAAGTTGTTCCTTCTTTTGTTAGTGCCAATATTTTTTGTCATACCTTTAAGAGTCCAAGACTACGTCAAAAGAAAATTTTCCATCCTGCCTTTGTCTATTTGAATAGACTAATTGTTTGAAATTCCACCTCAGAAGCAAATCACATAGCAATATAAAACAACTACACTTTCTTAGCATCATCTTTCATGAGTTAGAGCTGCTTAATGCAGCAGATCGCTGCTTATATACTGACAAGCTTACTTATCAGCAAAAATACTATGATACCAAGCAAACACATCACATAAATATAACTCCATCAAACATCAAACATTTCCTCCAGCAGTTCATTAGTTCAAATCTTAGGTAACATACAAAAGAGCAAGGAGACACAAGAAAACTTTATTCAAGTTAAACAGCTGTGGACAACACTTGTACAAGTATGCTAAATTTGCGTATAAATTATAAATTATAAGTATTGCATATAAATACAGCCAGAGGAGCAGCCTTAGCTGTCAGCGGTGCAGTTACCTGAGGCACCGTATTCCAAAAAGGCACAACGTTCCCTTCAAGGGGCAGCCCGGCTGCTTTGCCCATACCTAAGGGTGGATGAAGGAAATGGATGTGGAGAGGAGTCAGAGGCAGAGCTGTGGAAAGAACCTCCTCCCTACCGCAGCCTGAGACATTAATCGAGCCTTTAATCACCCTCATGGAAGAAAAAGAAGCAGCAACACCAACATACCCGGTCCCCAGGTGAAAACTGCTTGCAAGGCATGGACTCACTCACAAGTCCTTTTGTCTTGCTTCCCAAGCTTCCCCATGGCCCTGTTTTGCCTAGCAGCTGAGATCGGTTCTGAGCTAGTTATACACAAGCACAGATGACTACTTTTTTATAAATATGCTATGATATTAACATTACTCCAAATAATTTCATTTTGTTGCAGAATAATCTATTCCCTCCTTAGCTGCATGCCAGGACTGGCTGAGACATCATAAGTAATATAAATGCTGAAGCCATCTTTATAGAATTGCCTAGAGATATCTGAATTAATATGACTCATGCTATTATGTGCAGTTAGTTTTGTCTTCAATTACTTAATTTTTTAATGTAAAGAAGTTTATACATTGATTTCATAATTATTGCTGTTAATTTTCTACCTAAATGAAAAGTCATTCTTTCTGCCCGTTTCAAGGTCTACTACAGCAAGTTACAAACCAGCCGTTATCAAGGAAATAAGGCACTGCTTGGTGTCTGTAGAACATTTAGCATGTGCTGGCACATCCTCTACATTTCAGATCAGCTATAAAAAGGAGAAAAATTTGCCACAAAGGCTACAAAAGATTTACCCTCTTCTTACTACCCTGTTGTACTAGGATGGACTTGGAACACCACCACCACCACCCCCCCCCCCCCCTCCCCC
>JAVJGG010000037.1:407893-427574 GCA_035590195.1 Aviceda cuculoides | reverse complement strand
CTAAATCTTAAGAAATATTCTCCTATTTAAACTTCAAATGTTTGGATTTTTTTATATTTTCCTTGGCCTGCGGGTTAAAATCCCTGGTTTGAAATTCTAGCTTCAGCAAGGCCAACAGGTAAGGCCAGCTTTAAGATTTTAGCATGTCTCTCTTTTGCTGAGAAAAGTGAAAGAAAAAAATCTTTTGATATCCAGTCGCTTAACAGGTCTGTATTCCAGCTGGACTTGCATGGGCACCCACATACACATAGATGTTGTCTGTATACGCATGTAAATACAGGGTACATACACACAGATACGTGCACTGATTAACTCTCTCAACAGTTAAAATCTTCCAGCTATTAACAGCAACTCCAAAAAGATAGTCAAATTGCTTAAATTAAGTCATAAAGTTTAAGCAAGAGCTACTTTTCAGGATTTTTTATTATGATTATGCATTCACTGTAAAAGCATTGCAGAAGTCTTATGACATGCCTAGAAAGACATCGTCATGCTGGTAAAAAATACTCAAGATGCTTTTGTGAAAAGCTGTACTTTACTGTGTCCCTCAAGTACCATTATTCCATGAAGATAATGTTTTCATTATGTAATTGCAACTCTAAGATGTTGCTGTTACTGCAGTTTAATAGCACATGTTTAACTGTATAAGACAATGAACAAACACCCTGTGAAAAGCCATGGCACAGGAATTATATTCAAGGCAATTTTCTTCATAAAATTTGAAGAAATCCCTAGAAACCTGATTTTACATAAGTTAATTGCAGTGGGAAAAAAAAAAAAATTAATGGGAGGCATTAGAATAGTGCCACAGCAAAAACACAATAGCCAGCAAGGCAAATTACAGACTTCTTTTAAAATTAATATCAAACACCAGCTCTACAAACTAAATATGTAAATGTCTCTACTGAAATTCAGCTGCTTTCTGAAAACCAAATCTACAGACTCCTCTTTGGAACGTTATTACACACTCCTTTGTGCTTTTGCCTAGCAACGAGCCTTCTGCTGCCGGATGCTCTCAGGAGCGACACTCTTATTACCATGACGTGCCATCTCTTTACATCTTCCGCTGCTTTTTTGGGGGGGAAGGCAGTCCTGTTTCAGGTTTTCTCCACCCTTGTTCGGTCCGAAACGATGGGTAATTCGGGCGTGTTACGGAGCTCTGCGCAGCTGGCGTTAAACAAAGGGCGGCGAGGTGAGCTCTTAGCTTGGGGTGTAATGCTGGGGCTGTACCGGGAGCCTTGCAGAGGACACGGTGTTCGAGGAGGCTGCGACCCTGAGCAGGCCGCGTCAGCTCTGCTGGGCCTCACGCTTCAGGCTGCAGAAGCCCGTACGTTATTAACGTCAACCGTAGCTTACAACAGCTTTGGGAGCGGTCAGCCGTGCGTGGATCAAGGGGCGGAAGGCTGATCCTGACCGAGACGGACGCGCCTTTAGGAGTCGGCGACCCGCAGGACGGCTGAACCCGAGCAGCACAGGCCCCGGTGGTGCTGCACGTCGGCGCGTCGCCCCGCCGCGTGCCGCACCGCGCGGAGCCAGGGCTGCGGGAGAGACTCAGCCGGCTGCGGCACGGCAGCCCGCCGGCAGCTCCCGCGGCTGCTGACCAGGGTTACGCCACCTGTCCAGCCTGGCCTTCGTCGGAAAGTCCAGCAGGACGTTCTTGTGAGAACACACGCTAGGGACGGGTTTTTTTCTTGTAGGAAACCATATCTTAGCTCAAACGACCAACAGGGAGGGCTTCTCTCCACGGACAGCATCTGCTCTGCCCCACGCAGTGCGCCAGGGGAAAATCAGTCTGGGCTCTGCCCAACGCTGCGCGAACGCGGGGTACCCAGCATCCAAAGGGACGTAAGATTTACTTGCTATCTACGCTCCTTTTATTATTCCGTCTTATCAAAGCAGTTATCTTATTAGGCCATTTGTTGTCAGGCCTTTCTTGTTGAGATCCCGAAAGAAGCCTGTGCTGGCTCTCTCACCTCACCACCATCGCCACCCCCTGTGCAGAACAATAACCAGTGCAGGTAAGTAATCAGCTACTTCCAGTTATGTTCGACCATCTTGCTTGTGTTTATTCAGTCACTATACATATTTACCATATTAAACTTGCAGTAGAAGCCAATTTTTAATTTTCTGTCGTTGCACAGTTGTACTCATGATTCCACAGTCTAATACACAATGTGATTGTGTTTTCTGGCAAAAGCTGTCTTTTTAAATGAAGACCAATGCACCTAACAGCTTTAATTTATTTATAGGACTGAAGAAAGGCTTTAGACCCAACCTTTGCTCTCATATTGCCAAAGGTGATCGTTAAATTTTAATTGACAACAGGAATCTGCCCCAAGAGATATTTCCTCATCTCTTCCAAGGACTTGCAGGGTGTTGTTCCCTGGACCTATCTTGCACTCACCAAGCTGGAAAGTGCTCACGTGAGCATCAGGGGGTTTGCCAAGCTTAATTCAAACCCCAGTTTTAGAATTATGAGTAACACACCTAACCTTTTTCGGAATCAAAGGCCTCTCATTTTTATATGATGGATTAGAATTCCTGAGGAGGATGGTGGTCATTCCCCATGGGTAGAGCTCCCAGCAATCCACTGTGCACCCGCACTAACACCTCCTACAGCTCCACTCTGAACAGAGAAAACCCTTGAGTAGTTGCCTCTGACCTTGTCCTTCAGTGGTAAGGTTTTGAAAAGCTCTGCAAGGAGGAGATCTTTACTCTTCCAGCCTACGTCTCAGCAGAAAAAGACCCACCACTGGAACCAACCCTCACCTCTGCAGCTGGAGTTGGAACCTGTGCAGATTCCCCTGTCAAAGGGGGAAGGAAAGAACTGGCAGAGGAGAGCACACGCCAAGGGACCTGGCCCTGTAGGTGTTCACTTAACTGCACTTACATTCTGCATAGACACCTCCTCCTCCTGAGTTGCCCACGTCACCTTTTGGAGGACGCTTAGGGCTGCACATTTCCGTATTGAAGCACTATCTCCATGAACCATCGTAACCGCATTCCGTTAGACAAAAATGAAGATTAACAGAATTGGCCATTATCATCTTACAACACGTTCTGGTGACTATCCAAGTGGGGGGATATAGCCACCTCAACGCAGATCTAGCCATAGACTACAATCATCGTTTCAGAATCGAAGACAGGACCACTCATTTGTTGCCCGCCACCCACAGTATCTGTGCCTTCCGTTGTGTGTTCCTATTTCAGGCTATGCATAAATAAACAGGGAAGATTGCAGAGAGCTACTATATTGCTTCAGATTGTGCTTGTGCACTTCCGTTTTTCATTTGAATATTAAAGTTAGTGTATATTACAAACTGCAGAGAGAATACGACATACATGCTGGCTGCAGCATTTGAACTCTTCCCACACTAAGCATCCTTATACCCTATTTCAACGCAATGTATCTTTTTCCACATGACTGTTGACAGAAAAAAGGCATCGCTGATGGTGCTAATGAAAAAGGTTATGCTGCTTGCCACAAAGTTATAAAATCATTATTGTCCAAGGCAGGTGGGCCAAACATAACCAAGCCTTCACGCGTGGCTGCAGCGCAGTCACCACATACCATGCAAGCATAGATCTGCTACTTTCATTTTAATCTACAGCTCCCTAATCTTAAAACAGCAAGTACTTCATAAGGAATGAAGAATTCTGCCCTCCGTGGTGAGCTAGCATGTGTGCTCAAAGAGCCATGATAGAAACACTTGCACAGAGCCTACAAAAAGGAATTGTTGTTCACTCTGCACGCACAGAGAAACTGTTGAATATGCTCCAGAGGATTAAAAAGCAGTTAAACCACTGGGGACAGAAAAGACATCACACGAAGACGCCGCAGGCAAAATAGTGAGTGGCAAGGAGGGAGATGGAGAAAACAAGATGGATACTCGGCTGAAGTACCATCACCCTAAACCACCCCACCCCCACCCCAAACTCAAGAAAACAAACCCCCACAGCAACACAGACTTGAAATATGGGGGGGTTTTTTCCAATCAGGCTGTGAAGGTAGATGGGATGTTTGATACAGGCAGTATATTTTTATTCTGGAAGCAGCCTGGTTCTCCCTCCCGCTAGTGTATTTTATTCCTACAAAAGACTACCAGCGAAGAGGAGAAACCCACAGCTATAGACTCTATATAAACTAAAACAGTGAGACCTAGAAAAGCTAAAGTAGGCAAGGCAATTAAAGAGGAAGGCAAAGGAGATAAAACATGCAAACTACACAGCAGGTATCAAATGTCTTTTTTTATTTATTTAAAAGAAACATTTTCAGTTTATATCTTTTACTGCAGTCTTGGTTCATGTTCAATGCACTCAGCAAAAGCTCACTGCAGGATTTCCTTCAATTTCAGCAAGATTTGGAACAGCCCACGAAAACACAGGTTCTCTTCCCATTCTCATTGAAGAGGCACAGTACACAGGCAATATAAGCAAGATGCTCTACTCATACATCTACTACTTGGAAATCATGTTGGTAGCAGCTCCCTCCCCGTGAGTTATTTCACTTTAAAAATCAAAAGTCTCTTTAAAGATGCATCAGAATGATTGCTCCGCTTCGGTGGGATTGCATTAGCAGATCCAGGAATGTTGTCCAGCAGCCAGAATACACAGCTACCTTCTGTATTACAGTATTATCTAGCTAGGATATAAATATTGGGTGGGGGAGACAGTTTATGTCTCTCTCCTTGGTACATCTCAGTATATATATTAGTGGGATAATACACAGTGGTGTGCCTGGTTGCTTCTCAAATCACCGGCACCATGAAACAATAGCAAAGTGAGAAATAGTGGTATCACAGTTAAATGTGCCTGCACTTACTCAGAACCTTTTCCTTAGCCTGGCTGTTGGTCTTTCCAGCAATGTGTAGCTGCTTTTCATAGCAAATTTGTACTGAATTGTGTTTGAAGAGAATGGCTCTAGATACCCTTAAGTTTCTAAAGCAAAGCAAGCTGTATCTCTAAACCTGTTACTTGGGAGCTTTAAGAGATATCTTTCTTAAACTCTTTGTGAAAAATCCAAGTTAAACGCATCAGCCATCACCAAGTCCTTTCGAAGAATCAAAACAGGTTAAGGAACGGCAACATGCTCACGGTTAAGTTGTGCTATTTTGGCTCCGTGGGGCTGTATCTTTTCAAGCCTTCTGTAACTGTCCTTAATTATACTTCCAATTAATTTCCTGAATGGACTGTCTACAGTGAGGTACACCACTTACAAGCAAAGCAAATAATTTCTTGGGATCATTACTACAACATGGTAATATAAGCATGTATTTTGTATCCTGAATAGCATCGAGACAAACTTACTCAGACCACTGACCAAAGATGCCCTTTCCTTTCTGCTTATGACAGATTTATTAAAAAAAAAAAAAAAGGAAGAAAAGGAAAAAATATATTGTGGAGTAGATAGCCAGATAAACTGACAGACAAGCTTTGTATATACTTACTGGATTAAATTTCCTTTAATAAAACGGAGCTGTTTCAATAACAACAATAAAATCCTAGAAGCTGGTTTCCAACAATTCACCACACATAATAGTGGCAGTCTCTAGTTTGCATTGTTTTCTTTATGAGTTGGATAAATACCATCTGGCGGCAGGGTGTTGCGATTGTTGGAAGGATTAAAATTGTGAACTCATCGACAGGCTTTGCCCTAAGGTTACCAAAGAATGTTCAATTCCTGGAAAGCCACTTTGAGAGCACATTGGTTCCACCTCTCCATGAAAATGTCCATAAATATCTCATTTAGTTTCCTGACCTTGTTGTTCTGGAAGAACATAACAATATGGATCTCTTCACATGCTAGCTCTTACACATACCTCTTATATTTTACCCTATTATATAGCCACTTTTAAGCCTCTACCAACATAAAAAAAAAAAAGTACTTGAATATGTCTAGTCTGAAAAAGAGTTAAGAACACTTAAAATTTAGTGCTTTTTTGAACTATGTTAAAGTCCCTCTTGGTGTCTGGATGGCGTGGGTTTTGATACTGCAAATGGATCTGACATAAAGGTCTCAAAGCTGAAGCTTTCTGGAGTTTGAATTCTGGTCTTTTTTTATGCATTAAGGCAAGAATTATTTGGAACATACACATAATCAGAAACAGGCATCCCTCAAATGGGGATAAATTTGAACCCTTAGTTTTCCTACAATATTTCCAGTCAATTGGTTTGGAAAACAGCACCAGTTTTAAGCACTTGCTTCTCATCCTCATGCTACGTTTGCTAGGTTCTAGAGTAGTGTATTTTTAGGTAGGTAAGTGGCAGACTAGTAGCAATTAACTACATCAGAGCAGTTTTATTTCTCACATTTTTTATTTATCCTGACAGCAGATGTTTAAGAAGGTATATGTTCAGAGTAATAAGTAATGTTTCACTTCCCATACAGCCAGCACCATTGCAGAAGCATTTGCCGAGCAAATTTGAGATGTTATTTACCAAGAGAGTGATTAACTATAATTGCTGATGATAATTTAAATATTTGCACCATACTAGAAACTAGGGCTTTAGAACACTGTCAGACTAGAGAGTCCAGATACAAATTTTCTTCTCATCCTCCTGATGGACCTTTGTAGGCCACAGATATGAAAATGCAGTGTTTCAAAGCTAGGCTGAGACTCTTGTGTTTTCTTTTCCTAGAAATGTGAAGGTGGTTATTTCTGTTTTCATCCAGAAACCCCTACTTGGTCAAACTTTTCTTTTTTAAGCATTTCAGAATTCCTCTTCTATACTTTTGAGTCTCTAGTAGTAATGCCTTTATAAAGGTTCTGAGATTGCCCAGTGTGTTGGTGTAAGCATCCATTATTCTTACACACTACCATTAAAGTTTCTCTTCTGAAATAAAAAACAAGTGCCTAGAAACGCAGCATGCAGCAATATCCAAACCGCAGTTGCCCTGGCCCCAGCATTAGAATGTTTCCTGTCTCTCAGTCATTGATTACCTCTTGTTTATATATCAATCCTGCAGAAAAGCAATGCCAGAGAGAAAGATAAATTCCTATCTCACTCCTTCTGCCTACTTAGGAAGTTAGAAAAATGATTTGGTGGTGCTCAAGAAGGAAATCCCCAGAAGGGACTAATGACTTCCCCTTTTATTGTAACCCTTTTACAATCCATCACACTGACTGGTAGATTCAGGGTTTCACAGTTAGACCTCCTGGCAACCAGCTGCACTGCAGAAGTGATTCACATACAGGCCTACAACAGAGACAGTTCTAGCACAAAAGATTAAATTCTGCCTGCATCCCTGCCTTAAAAACAGCCTTCCTTGGACTTGTGGAGGCTGGCAGTGAATAAGAGCACAGGCCTGCAGATGAGGACACCTGGATCCTGCTCCAAGCACAGATGTAGCCAGTGTTTAGTCACTTGAAGGTCCCTTAGGAACCAGATCCAGCACAGAACTTACATTCAGCAATGCTTCATCCTGAAGCATCTGATCCCAAAGCAAATCTGGGGATTCTGTGTTTGGTACCTCGCTGGTCTATCAAAATGGGATTCGAAGTAGCCAGCATGCTAGATTTCCTCTTGAGGCCCACCTTCATTAGTATGCCTGGCTTGCAAATGTTTTCGGCAAGCAACTTTTCTTCCTTCTATCCACAGACAGTGTAAGAAGTCACTTGATTTCATTTAAGATCCATAGCCTAGACACCAGAATGACATTTCCCTCTCCAACAGAGACGGGTGAAATTCTTTATTCTAAAATAAAGAAGGAACGTTGTTTCCCTTTTAAACTGTGGCAGTGTAGTTGTTAGAGTACTTAGCTATGTTCAATTCCTTTCTCAATAAAAGAAGTTCAAACCTGTGCCCCGAAGACTGTAACAAAGGCTTTCACACTATGCCAGTTGGGGTGCTCAGCACCTCTGATGCTGGAGTCATGCCACCACTCCTGGAAAAATTTGCTGGATCAGGGAAAATGTGATTTCGGATTGGCTTTCCCCGTGCTCCCCAAAGCACCCACTGAGAAGCTCCATGCTGGGCTGAGACCTTGGACCTCCCACTTCTGGACCTAACTCCAAATCTTTATCTAGAACTACCACCTTGCCTCCTCTAAGGACCACGTTTTAAAGTAAAGTAGCACCTTACCCCCGCACTCTAGAGAGATCCCAGTCCTGTCAACACAAACTGCACGTGCCCTGGGGTAGATGGGCAACAGACCTCCATCCTCAGAGCCCTCAGGGAGATGAATTAACCAGCCTTTAGATTTCAGTCCGGCTTCAGCATTAAGATGCTCAGTGCGAGCAGTTCTTGACTTTAGTAGAAGCACAACTATTGATTTTAATCTACAACCAGCCAGGGTTTTTTTAAATCACATTTTTTGGATCTAAACCCCATCCATCTATGCCCCATTAAAAAAAATTATTTATCAGTTCTGGTTCATTTCCTCCATACCTCAGTATTTCTGTTTGTAACACTGGACCAACGCTCGACTTCTTCATATGAGCAATGACAGCATTAAACAGAGATGTTTGCAGCACGGTTCAGCAGATGGCAGAAACTGACACAGCAGACAAAGTTAAAAAAGTAAAATATGCATCTTAATAGGGCAGTTACCCTAAACTCACATTCCATGTAAGCTCCTCACAACACTTACAACAAAAGCAGATATGAACGAATTACAACAAATACCCTGTAAATACAAAGATGTTTTTATATATTTGGGCTATGTAACTGACATTATTATATTCTTGATAGCCTTTTTCTTTATTTTATGATGTATTAATGACTTATGGTTTAATTCCCTGTTTATCATACTCTAAGTCAGAGAAGATTACTCACAACTAGCGCGACCATCAAGATTTAATAAGAATACAAAAGTCACTCAGCAAATAAAAGAAGAAAAGCCAACAATGGGAAATAATTGCAAGCGTAAGCACCTAATGAAGTGAAAACATGGCAACACAGTGCTAGTAAACTGGCTATATTGGAAATTTTTTTTATATACTGCATCAAATATTCAACCGATAGAAGAAACAAAAAGCCAGATGGCGCTGCTTTCTTTAGGCAACAGGTCTCTAAAGAACAAATCGCTTACTTAAATATGTATTCTTGAAGATAGGAACCAAAAGAAAAAAACATTTGCAATGTATTTCTGATAGTCTGCCAGTAAAACACCAACATAAATCTGTGCTTCTACAGACAGCCAATAACACTCAGCATAACTGCAGAGGGGAATGAAGATCACAGGGGGAATGAAAGTGTCTACAAGTTCTGCTGAAGGCACTGAACACTTTCGGGTCTAAGACAATTTAAAAAATTCCTTATGTATCATATTTAATGGTTTCAGTCCAGTCTAGTCTATAGGCTGATTGTTTACCACATCCCAAAGCTGTCAAGTACCTTCAATGTCAGTTTTAAAAGCAACACCAAGGACTTAAACAAAACCAACTGTCTTTCTAAAATATATGCTCTGGTTCAACCACAAGCTACTGGGCAAACTGTAAGCGGTGCTGAGTGAAATTTAAGCAAAATGATCACAATAGTGATTCCTGGCCTCGAAATATACATTTGAACTGGAATTTCCACTTGCTACTTTAAAACGTGTCTCAGTAGTGAACAGCAATCGAATTGTGCAGATGTAATTTTAAACGATCCAGACCTGAAGATTTCATGTGGTTTCCCCAAAGAAACAAACAAACAAAAAATTATACTGTCAAATTCCTGGCTTTCCAAAAACCTTCTGCCTATGAACTTGACAAAAAGACAATGTGAAAGGGATGTAAATTGGTATTTGTACATTTATATATTGGAATGTTATCATGACAAAGAAACTACCAAAAACATGCTTAAAAGCTCATGAGCATGAGCCAGCAGTGTGCTCTGGCAGCAAAGGCAGCCAACAACCTCCTGGGCATAGCCAGTAGATCGTGGGCAGTGATTGTCCCCCTCTACTACTCAGCACTCATGAGTGACCACGTGTCGAAAACTGCATCCAGTTTTGGGCTGCCACTACAAACCAGACACCAATAACCTGGAATGAGTTCAGCACAGTGCCACCAAGATGGTCAAAGGACTGGAGCGCTTGCCCTGTGAGGGAGAGGCCGAGGAAACTGGGCTTGTTCAACACGAAGACTCGAGAGGACCTCGTAGCAGCCTCCCAATACCTACAAAGAGCCCACCAAGGAGACACAGCCAGGCTCTTCACAGTGGTGCCTCGTGGGAGGATAAGAGAAAACAGACATTAGCTGAAACGAGAAAGATTCAGACCAGACAACAGAAATAACTTTTTCACCCTGAGGACAAGCAATGGAACAGGTTGCCCAGAGAGTCTCCAGCTTTGGAGGTTTACAAAATCAGGTTGGGGTAAAGCCCTAAGTCACCTGGTCTGACCTCACAGCTGATCCTACTTTGAGCAAAAGGATAGACTGGCTGACCTCCTGATGTCTCTTTCAACCTGAATCATCCTAAGAATCTAGGAATATACAACTTCCAGAAATTCTGGAAAAACCAACCTTAAGTAGGCATTCTTATTAGACAATGAAAACAGCCTCACTACTTGCCTACTCAAGACAGATGGTCTCCCTTGTTGCATACATTAGTCACACTAACAAGCTTCTTTTGCAGTATTTAAGTGCACATGTGACGCACATAAACTTGACATAAACACAGTGGAACTTGAACTCAGTCTTGGGAGGTTCAAACCAAACGGGTTCAGACCCTACGGCCTGTGCAGCCCCGCACACAGTCACAGTCCTATTACAACACAAGAGCTCTGAAAACTTTGACTGACTGCTGCAAGACTGTGATATCTAGCAAGGATCACTTTTTTTTAAAAGACAGTAAAATTAATAAAATACGTAATGAATGGGGATGGGCTGGACCCTGGCAATGGAGTCTACTTTTCTATTCTTCACTTCTTCCCTCTGGCCCATTGCCAGGTAGGTGCTTCAGGACCTCGGGAACCTTACCACTGCTACAGCACCTGTGGAACTGATGCTCTACCTTGTGGGAAAATTTTCTTTTCTCCTTCCTTCCTCCCGCCCTCCTCTCCCTGTATATCTTGTGAGCTGAGAACCACTCCTAAAAGCATGAGTCTGTGATACAAAAGAACCCTTTGAACAGGTCTTTTCTTTCTTTCGTTTCTTTTTTTTTTTTTTTTTTTTTAAACTACATTTCAATAGCATGCATTGTTCTATGAATTACATTTTGGAGTAATTCCATATACAGAGGCCTTTTCATTTAACTGGATTATTCCTTTCATTGAACCACACTTTGCCAGTAGTAGCTCCAGGGCCTGATTCTTCTCTTACTTACCCCATTGTTGACAAGCTGTGTAAAGACATACAATTCAGATTCACACCTGTACAAAGACCTGGCATTTTAAACAGATGCATTCTTGACTCATGTTTACAGATAACCTCCTGCCACTCTCTTTTCTAGAGCGCTGCACCACCTCTGCTGACAATATCTGGAAAATACATTAGGCTCGCTTTTTCTTTAAACTCATTGTTCTGGAAAGTATTATTGATAATGTGTCATCTCTGACCTATCACTGAGTATATATCTGACGATAAAAGTTAAAATTAACCTTTCAAAAATAAACATTATTTCCTAGAGTTTGCACATAGAGGTTTTTAAATCATTCTCCATCTATTTTATGTAATAAATTCTACAAAAATAATTTAATGATAATAAGATTCTGTTGGCTAGAATAAAACAATGACAACACAGTTTGGAAATTTAGATGTAACTGATTCCTGATCTCACATTCATTACCTAGATGTAGATTCGGCACCTCTAAAGTCAATTACCTGTATACCCTCTAAAAACACAACACCACCTCTTAAACCTGTATGTTATTTGTACACTTTGCAGAATACAGCTAATCTTTGCAGCTTCAGACGCATGCAAATGTGCTGTTCTTAGCTAGGTACTTTACCAGCTAAGATAAATCATTAATGCATAGCACAGTACTTCACAAACACTTTTAATAAAGACAGTGTTCGAGCTCACCAGAACTTTTAGACCAGCCTGACGATGCCAAACTTGCAACTTTATATCCCATCTTATTTCAGCTATACAATTTTTCACAACTTTTGCATAAAAATCATGTGTTATCTGATTGTAGAAGTGTGTAAATACACACACACACACACACACACACACACGTGTTTAATAAAAGGTGCAGTGATTTTACTGGGACTTTAAGAAGGAGAAATTAATATATAGAAATAGACTAAGCTAAGCTATTTGAGCCTGAAAATGTAAAAGTTATGAAATCCCTAAGACTAAGGATAAAAATAGGAGCTTTATTTCCTCCTATTGAGTCTTTTCTATCCATACTCTTGACATGTACTTTCTACTTGAAGTAAAAGGTTGAAACTAGTTTCTCAGGTAGCACTGTGTGGTAACACTTCTTGAAGAGCCAATACTGTCCCCTTGCAGGAAAGACAGAAGCAGCACCATAAGCACGCACTGAAGCAGTCTTTCCAGGATGGAGTTAATAGAAAGCTTAAGCCAATAGTGCCAGATCTCCTCAGGAAGTGCGCTCCGGAATTAGAGAACAGCAGAACCACCTGACAACCTGGCTGGCTGTCATCATCCAAAAAAAAAAAAAATCAACAGACTCTCCAGGGAGGAATGCCAGTAATTTTTATAAAGCACAGTTTTTTGCTCCATGGGCCAGGCTAGGGGGCTGCACAGTTATGTGCGTACACGTGGTTTGTAATTAGACAGCGTGCTGACTTGTGATGTCAACCCTACGCAGATTTCTCTGGTTTCCAGATGAAGTGTGGCCGTGCCGCTGCTTTGGACTCTACACTCATGTAGACACAGCCACTTCAGGAAGCTTTGTCAGGGCAGCGTAGCACCCCAGCCACCTCCCTTCCGCGGGAGGCCAAGGCCACCGCAGCCCTCTTCTCCCTAAAGCCGATCCCGTCAGGCACGGTCTAGCTAACCTCCGTACTACAGTCACGCTAGCTGCTTAAATAAACAATACGAAGCACTTTATACTATGTGAACATCTGTTTGCACAATGCAGAATAGAGTAGTTAAGAGGTTTATTTGAGTGCACAGCTGATTTGATGCGTACTGTGAATACAATGCACTGTACAGAAATGTGTTAGTGCGTGAAGGACAGCAAGCCCAGGGGAAAAAAGCAGTACAGCATGGAAGAGTAATTTACATAATGGGCGGCACTTGCTCTTTACTGAGAAAATTAACTGCCTTACAATTCTAAATGTATCAAAAATTAATCCAAAAGAGTATTGTTAAATTGTATATCCTGGGTCAGACCATTTTCACAAACTCCAGACGTCCCTATTTTAATGCTAAACCATTTGCATAGATGTTTCTGCATATTTCTAGGTAGGAGCTTACTCATTTCCTTCTGGCATGAGTCTAATGCTGCTTGAAACCTTCTCTTTCTCTGAAAGTCTGTTTGAAGTATGTGTGCCAAGCAAGCCAGCACATCTTAAGCAAAAGAATATTTTTAATCACTTGTTTCACAGATTTTAAATCCAAAATGGACAATCGTGATCGCTGAATCTGATCTTCTGAATAACAGAGGCCAGAGATTTCCGTATGTGCTTCATGCATTAAGCTCACAACCAGTTGTATGTGAACAAAGTGTCTTTTCAGAACCTACTGACTAGAAGTGAAAGGCACCATCACTTGCCGTGATCATTGGCTTTTCATGAAAGCTCGTAGGAAATCAAAACTTTCAGGTCACTTTCAGAACTTTGATATTGTCATAACCATCCATGTATCTTGATTCCTGGGGGCTGCCAGGCAGACCTACAATTTAAGTTATTCCAGAGCAACTCCGGCCACTTGCAAAGCAAGTAGGCTATTATTTAGCGGATTCAATAAACCTCCTTACCACTGTGTTATGCAACAGCAATCGTTCATTAAATGGTTTCTGAAGTAGCAGAGAATCAGTTACCTGCCTACAATACAGAAAGCTGCTCTGTCATACCGATATTATACACACACAAATGTAAACCCCTCTTCCCCAGACACTTGTTACAGCCCCTAAAAGTATTCCAATGACCTGCTTCTCTGATTGTGTGGCCATAGTAGATGTATTGCTACAATTCTCAAATCAAAACTTTACTTTGACAAGTTTCATCTTATCTAAGTATCTTTCAGTGAGTGTGCCCAACTAACTCCTCCATCCACAACTGTCTCCAATATTAGAGATGGCTGTAGCCATAACCCAAACCGGTTTTAAGTCTGTTTTTTCCTCTTTATCTCCAACGCATAGCCTCGTCCAGATAGACAATTTAAATTTTTTGCAGTGAGTACATGCTTGATAGCCATGATCACACCAGACCTTCCATTCTTACCTGCCCTATGTGGCTCCAGCCTAAGTAGCAGTTTGTGGGAAGTCATTAATTTTGTAACATAAATATTGCAGAATACCTTATGGCTCTATGGAATTAATAGCATCATTTAAATATAAATCTATAAAGTGCCAGTGTATGCAACAGGTCAGATCTAAATTATGTATCATGACCCCTGGACACAAAGCTAACTACAGGAGATTAGCTTGCGGTGTCAGTTACATCACTGGATATATCCAACTGCAGAGAAGTAATTCCATACAGGTACCATTCATAATAGAAAAAAGCACCATTTTCATACACATTATGAAGTTATTTTAAACAGGTTGCCTTGCTGGGAACTAGTAGACAGAAGCACATGAAGCAAAGACTGATTTTAGAGATGAATGGAAGATGAAGGGAATACTGCAGTGCTGCTGCTAGGCTAGATGTTTGTCGGGCCCTTCAAATCTCCTTTACTTTTTCTCCACCCAATTTTTCTTTGAAAAGGGAAAGTGGGACAGGTCTCTTGCCCTTAGGTGAAGAATATCTCTCTACTGCATCCCATCCTGCCATTCACAGTGAGCATCACGGAAATTCCTTTTTGTCTGTCTTCTCCCAACTCGCAAGTAGTTTACATAAACACAAAGAGCAAGCACCAGGCAGGAAATTATGACAGGAGACCACAAGAAAACAACTAAATGCATAATTCAGGTGAAAATATAAAGAAAAAAAGTCAGTTTCTTTCCTAGAGTTCACAGCTATCGGGAGTCATGAACTAAGAAGATATCAGACACTAACAGCTAGCTATTTTTTTAGATGTTTTCATTAAAATCGGTCAGGCATTTGGAGCAAGAACAGCCTAAATTAAGTATTTGCCATTAAAATTATTTCTAAAACACTATGATTTTCTGCAGGGTATAATGCAAGGCTTGGAGGAATAACAGGAAAACAAAAAAGGAAGAAACAGTACAAAACAATGTGCTTTTCCTCCAAGTAGTTTCAGTGATACAACACATGTTCTCCTCTTCCCAAAACAAATAAACAATCAAACTACACATATCTTACAGTAGATAGAAAGGTGTGGCAGTGGTGGGTTGTTCAGAATAGCTGCCAGAGCAAGGAACTATAATTTCAGGTATGAAAATATAGATGCCAGCAAAAAAAAAAAGTAGGATGTGCTGAGGGAGGTAGGAGGCGATTGCCAAAGGTGTGGCAGTGGTAACTGATACGAAGTACCAGTTTTGGAATTGCAACCTCTATATCCATGTTAAATAGCTCAAGCAGTCCCCTTTCTTCATCACCAGTACCCTCCTCCTTAGATCCTTCCCTCATTCTACAGTTCATCTGTTTTTCCCATAGAGAGATTATACCAAATGCCATTTTGTTTACTTAAACTTGTGCTCTAGTTAGGAAGTACCGGTTTGCATAATGACTTGTTTTTATAGTGACCGCAGATGCCAGGTAGTACCATGTACTTGTTATTTTGGGCTTCTTCAGATTGTTTCTTTGGCCACATAAATAGTATTCATATGGAGAAAATGAATTCCTAGATTTAAAAAATAACAAAACAAAACAAAACCAAAAAAATCCCTCCCCCAAACCAAACCACTCTTGAAATTTTAGTGAAAATGCAAAACATTGTCCTTTCTAGCTAGGTTTCGTTAGTGTTCTAGGGTCATTCTGTGCCTGTCCCATAGCCATCACAGCAATTTGGAGGAAAAAAACAACAAAACATTTAATAAAAATTACTGGCTTGAAAGTCCAATACAAACTACAAATTCATTTCATGGCTAAGATGCAAAGATGCAGTGCAATGGGTCTTTTTTGACCTGAGTATTTCTATCCAGGTTTCAGTGGCTATTCTGACAGTGGTCCGAAGGACCCTCTCCGCACCCTCCAGTATCCGCTCTGCATAACACTCACCAAAAATGCTGACTCAGACTCATGTGATAACACTTGCAGAGTTCTCATTCCATAATGACTGTGCTCAAATCCACACATAAACAAGAATGACCTACCACACAGTATTGTCTTGTTGCTTCATTACATGGCTGCAGACTGATCACACCACCAGTCTATTACATCTCTTGAGTCTGCACCAGCTTGAGTCTGCAACTTTTTTTCTACAGGGAGCACAAGGTCCCTTTCATAAGCAGCAATATATATATATATATATATATATATATATAAAAAATGTTTGGTGAGGGTTTTTTTCAGATTCACCCAGCAGAACTAACTCAAAGACTGGATAACAGGAAAACTTATTGTTAAAAGGTTGATACTGGGTTGACAAGCACAACAATATAAAGATGCAACAGAGAACTGACTGTTTCAGACTGTATGTTAATACTAGCTCACAGGCCATTTCACAAGCCTAGACTAAGCTGTTTCTCAGTTCCACTGAAATTACAGCCATTTCCCATAAGATTAACAACAAGTCCTATTCTCACAGATCTCTTGGGCATGTGACTGTGCAGTACAAATGTGAGTTAGCACAGAGAAGGAGTAACTCAGCACTATCATTCCTATGTGTCACCTATAGAAAGCAGCTCTCTAATTTTTAGGATTAAGGGCAGAATATTTTCACTAGAGAGAATAAAACCTTTACAACTGCCAAACAAGTTTATCAAAATGCATTTGCAAAGAGCTACAGAAGATGAAAAAGGGGCAACTAAAAATATAGCACTATCTCTGAAAATGTCACTGACAGTTGCAGCCAGAGAGGATTCTGACCAGCTTTTCTCTGGGTCCAAACACCGTGGCAATTACGGTCCAAGCATATTTAATGACTGTTAACTGGTAACGTGTCTGATAAAGGCTACCCTAGTTGAGTACTTTACTGACATTCAGCTACTAAAATCCAAAAACTAAGGAAAGCATTGTGCTTTTTCAGGCCTTAGACTTGTTAAGAACTGACAACATAGCGTGGTTTATAGCTTTGCTTCAAAGTGCCCCAGTGTCACCTTATTGTGCTTACTCTTTGACAAAATTGTGCCCACCCTGGCAGGTCGTAACACCACCTGAGCAATTAATAGGATATTCCCACCTACTGGAAACATGGCAGGTGAGGGTGCAGCATAGCGCTGGTTCAAAAGAGTGCAACAAACATTTTTTTTTCAGCTCGTTTCCATTCTTCTCCTTTTACTGTATACTCTTCTCAGCATAGGAACAAAAGATACAAATGTATCTTTGCTCTCATAATACATTGTTTCTTCCATTTTCTATGGACTATAACAACAAAACGAAATTTCTCTCTCTAAATAAGTAAGTGCTTTATAGCCCACTGTACTAAAGGAAGGCAGAGAAGGCCACTGGGAATCAAGATAGATGAGGATTTCCTATAAAGTCTAATTAAATAAATGTTTGCTGCGCAGTTTGTGAAGACAGTAACTTGCGAGTCTACAGTGTGTCAAGGGGTTTTTATAAGATGAAAATTAATGATCAGTTCAACCCAGTCTGGAGTACAGTGAAATATAATCTCCAGTGACCTTTAGTATTAAAAATGGAAGCCTAACTTGTGCTTAATCTGTGCTTAGCCACATCTTGTTGTCCATATGCTGCTGTGTGGACTTCAAGACTGGATTCAGTCACCAACACAGTCTGCTTTAGCAAAAAATCACTGTGAACTCAAAACCAAAAGTCAGTTACAAGAAGTCAGTGCAGTTTAATGCTGAGGTGAATATGAATTTCCATCAAACCCCACTGGAGAAACTCCAAAGGAATAAACAGCCAGAGACTCATAAAATTCTAAGGTGGTTGCCACAATTCCACTCTCATATCTGCTCAGTAGCTATTGTATGTTAGAGAGGCGTGCCCATCTGTTGCATGGGAAAAGCTGCAGCGATACGGTACATGGTAGAGATTTTTATTCGATGCGTCACAATCCTGAAGCCTGAATCTGCATTTTTGGGCTGACTCACTTCGTAGGGTATGCTGCAGTCCGAGACCTCATATATAACCTTCTGACTAGTCCGGCTGGGGGACCTGCTGAAGTGAACTGCAGATCCCTCCCTGCAGACAGGGCTTGGGGTTGGTGCCCCTCCGTCCGTGAGACTCAGGCTAACGGCCGATTCCCAAGCACAATGGCTACGAAGTGAGGACAGCCAAGTGTCTAGACCTTCTTTCAGCAGTGGCCTCTTGCAACCTGTTCATCATTGTAGGTCCAACAGCTTTCTGTTTATTGCAGTAAACAATACAACTGGGGCTTTCCTCCACAGGAAGTGCTTAAGTAAAAATCTTATCTTGGTGATAAAGGAATCGGCAGTAATGCTTCTACATTGTCTCTTTTTATGCAAGGTCTAGCAAAAGGCCTTTATACCTTTTTTTAAAAATTCAATTTTTATTTATTTATATTTACATTCTCTCTTTTTTTTATATTGTATATGTTCATTTACATTCTGTGAACAGAACATCCTTTAATTTTGTTCAGAGAGTGAGAAAAGTGATTCCTAACATAGAAGATTTGAAGGAGTTAACTTGAGGAATACATGTTTGGACACCACGCATATGAACAGGTTGGCTGAACAACTGCTTAGGAACATTTTCAGCGCACACAGCAGTCCTTTCCTAGCCTTAACAGAGATCACACGTGGTCATATAAGACACATCTTTATTTATTTTTTACTCTGAACACTGTTAAATTTAAGTAGCAGAAGGTTTGCTTGCAAAAATGACATTTAAAAATCAAATTTAAATTATTTTGCCGTTTCATACTTTAGGCTTACTTTACTGTTCTTGTTGCCAATTGTGTTGTTCCTGTGCATCCGAGTGTTTCTCTGATGTCCCGTCACCATCAAACCTGTATGTTAATTGTTTTTATGTGTATCCTTTACCGTGGTACAGGTGGGAAAATAAGTCTAGGATCAAAAAAATACAGGACAGAAAACCTGAAAACCTAAAACCAGCGACGAGAACGCTCTTAAAATAAACCCCCAGCCTTCAACTTCAATTTTGTCCCGATAGAGTTTTCTAAAATGAAACATTTGCGCACAGTACCAGTTACCTGTACTCCTCCCCAGAGCAGCTCAAACTATGACTCTTGGCCAACACTGGAAATTTGGTCGGAACACCGAGCCGTTCCGGCTTTGGCCTCTGCACAGAGGCAGCCGCTTGGGCCCCCGGGTCCCCCTCAGCCCCCCGGGTCCCCCTCAGCCCCAGGGCCAGCAGGAGCTGGAGAAACTTCACGCCCAACCAAGCCTGTGGCAGGGGAGAGGCCGCTGCCCGCCGGGCCCCTCTCGGTCCCCCTCTCCGCCCCGCTCGGAAACCTCCGCCGGCGGGGGCGGCGGGCTGCCTCTGCCGGGCGGGGAACCTCCCCGGGGCGGGCTGGAACGACAGCCCCCGGGGCGGCCTGTGTGAGGAGAGGGCGGGACGGCAGCGGGGGGTGGAGGCCCGCCGCGCCAGCGCCAGCTCCAGCAGCCGCC
>JAVJGG010000037.1:371256-397625 GCA_035590195.1 Aviceda cuculoides | reverse complement strand
TTCATAACGAGAACTATTTAATAACCTAGCTGCCTTCCAAGGAGAGTGCCACAGTTCCCCAACTGGGAACAGACATTTCCCAGTTGCCTGCTCATCAGGCAAGTTGGGCTTTGTCAGAAATGGAGATGGCAAAAACTCTGGTTACTTTTTCTTCCAGCCTCCTTCACGATGCTTTCCACTCCCCCTCCTCTGCTTACCAATCTCCCAGCTCAGAGGTAGCCCCAACCCCCTTTTTGCAGTACAGGTTTTAATTAGTTAGGGGGGGAGTGATAAATCTGGTGCCATGGTACAAAGAGCCACACCAGGACTCCTGAAACATTGACAACCATTTTCACTGGTGCCAAAAATATTTGAGAATAAATAGTTTCATCACCACCCAACATTACCCCAGTTTTCTGGCATCGAGGATGAAAATAATTTGAAGCGTTGGAAAGGCCTTATGTTTCACATTTGTGTTGGACTTGTGGAAGCTATGAAGGGGGACAGCTATGTCTCTCTACCCTGAAACAGGATTAATTTTTTTCTGTGTCAGAAAATAAGATTCATCAAGCATGCCAGGGAGAGGCATTGTTCAGGAAAGAAATGACTGTATTTCCCCTTGGGCCTCTCCATCGCTCGTGGACAGTCAAATTCTGGGAACATGACTAAACAAACCGTATGAAGTGCACTAAATGGAGCAGCGTGAGAGCAAGCCACGACGGGCCTGTGTTGGTCAGTATTCTCCTTCACACTCTGTAAAAGCTCTTTTTTCTCCATGCTGATAAAAACCCAGGTTTGAAAGCCCTGCATCCCACAGCCACCCTGGTAGGTGTCATCGCAACATCTCAAAGGGACCACAGTTATCAAACAGCGACGCCGGCATCTTTAAACTGTTACTATTTTGTTTAATTTGCAGGTCCCCTTCACTTGCACAGACAGGGTGTGATGGAATGATGAGTCTTCTTGTTACTGTTCCCAGAGTCAGGACCAGCCTAGACTCATCCAGGGCTGAATTTCATCCAGCTCTGAATGAGGAATTTCCTTCCTACTTGTTTGTTTTCTTAACAACTCCATGCTAGTCAAGACAAGTTTCACCTGTGCCCCACAGTGCTCCCTGCCTGGGAATACCCTGAAAGATGCCTTTCCAACTCTCACAGAAAATTGCTATCATCTAAATTATTATTAATAATAATTATTATTATTTTCTGCTATCATTTTGCCTGTTACACCTGGACTTTGAATTTGGTTCCTACCTACCACAAACTGTCTTCCTGCCTCCTGGCAGGGTAGAGGTCTTCCAGAGCAGTGAAAAGCAGCAGTGATAAATCAGGGCGACTTGAGCCACCTCCAAGAAGCACATGTGAGACCTTAGAGTGAAGGATGAGCCTCTTCGCACCTCCGGAGGCTCTAGCTGCACAACCATAAAACAGCATAAAACTAAAGCAAAGCAGGTATGGAGTGGTGTATGATGCAGGGGTGGGCGAACAAGCTCCTGTACTCACCTTATAAACCCTCAGGTGAGAGATTCAGAAGCTGGTCCAGCCCCATGCTCACAGCAATGAACATCCCCTCTGCAGGATCCTTGCTCCACCAGAATGCAGCCAGCTTGTGTTAAGGTGTGGGGCAGAGAACAAAAGCTGCCGACAGCATACGGAGGTACCCTTTCGAGCCTAAAACACATCTAGAAGCATCCGGCACAGCTTCTGACTGGTCAGTGCTCATCTGTGCATAATGGGCTCAATTTTGCATTTGAAAGTAATGATGAATTCTGGATTTTCCTCTCTTGGTGTAGAGGAAAAAGCGTGAGAGTAGAGCTACTGCCGAGCACTCCTGGTTATTGCGGCACGGCGCCTGTCTCCCTTGTGCCGCCCCTTGTTTCCCCCGCGCCAGCACCCCAAGCACCAGCCCAGCGCCGGGGTTACCGTACCCCACCGTAGCTCTCTGCCCTCCTGCCGGCTTGTCTGGCTGGAGAAAGGGGCAGGAAGCACCCGCTCTGCTCAGGAGCAACCTTTTGCTTTTGATGCCTGTGAATTTTAAAAATGTGTCGTCCTTCAAAGCAAGGACACGCTGGAATTGGTAGGATGGAGACCGCAGATTTTTTTGCCTCTTCTCCCTCTCTGAAAATACCCAGAATCCATTTTGTGCTTGGGAACCCTGTTAAATCTTTATTGAAAATGAAACACTCAGGCAAGTGGAAAGGTCACCCCAGGACACGGGAAGGGTGGGAGAGGGACAGAGGGCTGAGCTCTCCCCGGGCAGCCATGGGAGCACAGTAACACACCTCTTCCAAAGATTTCCAGTGTGCTTCTCAGCCCCGGCTAGATTTGGAAATCTCAGCCTCACAGGGTGTTATTTTTAACTCCACAAAGAGATGAGAAACGTAATGCAGCTGTCCACAACCATTATGGATCAGGAATATTTAAGAGGCACAGACATCCTATTTTCAACTTCTGCTAGGAAATTTTAAAATTAATTAGGCCAGTGCAGACAGTGGAAAATAATCTTAGATCTGTCCCCTTCTGTTAATGCAGAGCTGTGGCATTCAGCAGGGAGGCAGCTGCAGGGACCAGGCAGCGCTCCGTCCGAGGCCGTTGCCGGAGCTGGCACTGGTGACTGCGAGACAGCCGCTGGATGGCACGGAGCATCCTCCGGACAGGGGCTGTGGGGCTTGGTCCTGCGAAACCCCCAGGGTAGCTAAACCCGGGGCTTAAAAAAATGGACACACACCCCCCCACCCGAGTGCGATGAAAGATTTTGCTACTGGAAAGAGAGGACTTGATGTAAGTCGCACCGTGAGGACACATCTTGCTGGTTATTTATCGAGGCTTCGGATGCCGTGGCGTTCCGGCCGCTGGCATCTGACTTCCCCTGTTACCAGCTCACGAAGCGCAGACCAAGTCTGAATGGTTTTTGCTTTACTAGGCACAATGTTATTAAAGATTCATCAACAACAACATGGCAGACAGCTTTTCCTTGCAACCGCAGTGCATAGTGGTCTGTGCTCGAAAATAGAAAGGGCAGGTCAGGATTCACCTGAAATGCTCTTTTATACTGAAGCAGCTACGCTGAATTAAACAGAGCGATGCTGCTGCATACCTGTCTCATCTCCAGCCACAGGTTTCTTTTGCATTTGACATTAATAATGTCCCTACGAAGAGGACGAGTTGAAGCTATAATGAGAATTACCCCCTCCCCCAAATCCTACAGTTTCATAGCTTAATCGAGCTGTTTTTCCACTCATATCCTGGTGACGTCCATGGGAAAAGCTCTGCGCTGGTCCCTTCTCCTGGCACCAGGCACAAGACCTTCGCTGCAGTGGCAGAGGGTCAGGCCACCACAGGCCTGCTCAGCACAGATGCAAGCACGGCCCCCTGGTCATAAAGCTGCTCCTCTCCCTCTTTCCCCGAAAAGCTGCACGCCGGGCAGTAGGAAAGTTGGGGAGATGCCCTCCTTCCAACTCATCAGGCAGAGACACTCCAAGGGAGGGCAAAGGATGAAGAGGATCTCCCTTGCTGATCAACAAGAGATCACCCTCCATTCACACTGGCAACCCAGCTCCTGTTTAACGGCGTTTCACGTGCTACGGGAAGGTGCCGAGGCTCTGGGGTTCCTCTTGGCCCCCAAAGAA
Source organism: Aviceda cuculoides (assembly GCA_035590195.1). NCBI lineage: Eukaryota > Metazoa > Chordata > Aves > Accipitriformes > Accipitridae > Aviceda > Aviceda cuculoides. The sequence goes on along the minus strand of JAVJGG010000037.1, from coordinate 394,018 downwards.
TGAGCTGCAGCGGGGGACGCAATCCAGGCTGCGGGTCAGCGACCGCCCCCTGAAGCTTCTCCTGCTACAGCATTGCTTTAGTAGGATCCTTTAGCACTGTCCGCAGGAGCACCTGGGCCAGCAGATCCCCCTTCGAAGTTTACCCAAAAGAACAGGCCAGTAACAAACTTGTCTGCGTGTTTTTCTTACCTGAAGTCCCTTTTTTGCTGGTCAAAGTAACCTTTAAAATCGATCTTGTGTCAAAGTCACTTTATACCAAGAGGCAGGCCTCCACCCAAGTCTTGATAAGCGATGATTCACCGGACTACCAAAATGACACAAAGTCAAGGCTTAACCAAAAGACACCCAGTCTTTGCACCGATGTGTCCTGTTAACTTCAGATCACTAGACAAGTTAAGCAGAAAAACTGCAAAGACTTTTTGAAAGCAGATGAAAATGTTAAAAATCTTGTCAGAAATACCCAAAACAAAACTTTTAACTGTCACAGAGCAGAGACCAGGAGGGAGTCAGTCAGCAGACAGCAGCCACGGGAGGACAACATGTCAAGGGGTGCTTCTGGAAAGGAGTGCAAAGCATTAACTACAAGAAAAACAGCAGCATTTTTTTCTCAGTACAGATTTTATTTCAATTTAATTGCCAGCTTCACCCCATTAAAAAAAAAAATCCATTAATGTCTACAGAATTCAAGAAGATGTACGTTAGGAGAAATGATTACAAAACAGGACCTGCGAAGTACAGCAAACTGTTTGTATTTGTTAGTGCAACAGCAATGCTGATTACACAGCCACGGCATGCCATCTCTCTGGAACAACATTTGTGCATACAGAACAACAGTGAAAAGCATCCACAACTGCAAATTTTGACCAAATATGTTTCCAATTTATTACAGTATGAGGAAAAAAAAAAAAATTACAAGTGAAAGAAACAAAAAGAGCAACTTTGCCTTGGCAGCTTTGAAAACTCCAGCCAGCAGCTGTGAAGTAGCCCAGTATCTCCCAGAATGAATCATCACTTTATTCCAGCTCTGGCTTGCAGGCACATCATACTTCACTAAAGTACTTTAAATAGCAGTCTGTCTTTAAACGGAATTGTGCAAATTCGTTGTAGGATCTGCCGCTTTGCTTCCAGCGCTCTCTGCGTGGCGTGCCGGCGGCCCCGTCGCTCTGCCTTAACTGCTTTCGTGCACGCGCCGCTTAGGGGGCTATCACACCGGCTAACTCTTGTCCTTGGACCTAGAGAGCCCCGACATTACCACCAAGCCAATCAGAGGCAGTTCAGCTTTACTTTAAACCAAAAAGCCCATTCATAACAAAACAAAACAAAAAAACCCAAAAAACAAAAAACCAGGGAAGGAAGATTATTTTTGGCTAGGTGTCAGGAGGCCTCCGGGCTGAACAGCGTTCACGCGCAAGTCGCACGGCAGCGAAGAGGGACGGTCCCTGGTGGGAGCTGCAGCAAGTCCGTGTGCGAGGCACTCGCTGCGGGGCGCAGTCTAAGCTGGCGGGGGAGCCAGCTGCTTGATAACCTGCACGCTCCCACCCTCCAGAGACCACGGCTTCTCCTTGCTCCTCTCCTTCCCGAGAACCACCTTCGGCCCTCCAAGCCAGCATCACCCACCCAACAGCCGTTTGGCTCCTTGGCCCGTAATGCCGCTACAGGCGCAATGGGGCTTATGCCGCAGGGAAAGGCAAATATTTTACTTCTTCAGTGAGAGTTGCACAAGGTGAGAGAGGGTATGTTGAAAACACGGCTGCTTTTTATTAGCTCCCGTACATTTACTGTCTGCAGCACAAGAACCACGGCATTCCAAGAATAGCCTCTAAGCCCTGCACGTGTAACCACCAACTGAATTTTACACAGCCAGGACAACTTCCCCGCACATAAAGTAAAGCACATTCCTAAATACCAATACAGTTTCAGCCGCAAATGCCAAGCTATTCTTGACTTGACAGGGAAGCTGGAATTCTGCAGCTAGACAGGCTCATCCAAGACCCTGCCTCATTTATTTCCAAGTAAATAACACCGCTTGCCTAGAAGGACCTGACTCCCACGCAGGTACATACGGGCTTCCTTCAGGAACCGATGATGGAATTATCACTTCATCTGCTTGCAGAGTAGTGTTGTAAACCTCAGTATTTGCGCCTGAAAGAAAACTCTTCCAAGAAAAAGAATGTCTCCAAACCCATGCACATGCCAATTTTATAGCTAGCCTCACTTTTCCTTTTTAAATTAATAACCAGCACTAATAAAGGAACAGATTATTTTCTATTCTTTGCTGTCAGGTCCTTCAACGAACAACGCTGGGACGAACCAAGACTCATTTTTCCTCTCTCCTCCCAGCCCTACCCGTGGGGATAGCTCATCCTGGATTTCCCGCCCCCCCCCCCCCGAGAGGCATCCTCATCTCAAGCAACCTCAGAAGGGGAAGAAATACAGCCATAGCCTTTGGTAAACTTTCCTATTCCGTATGGTTTTCAAGGCTCAAGAAAGGCACCCAGTTTAAGGAACTGAGAGGACCATGTCCTGCTGCACACCCAGCATGCTCCTGGAGCAGTCCGACCGCCCCAAGAGACCTCCTGGCACTGCAAGGCATCCTTGAACCAGTAAGTATAGCAGATTCTCACCTTCAGATTAAATAAGGCACCAGTAATTTCTGTAGGTTTCAGTAACAGCTCACAACAATTTGCAGCCTGTGATTCAAAGGGTAACATGGTGGATAATCTAAACAGAAAGAATCTGCCTAGCAGCAGTAAGGCCTCCGTTTCTGCTTTAAAATTACATGTGACTCTTGCGATTACCTTGAATAATGGGTTTCTGTGTAAAATGGAATACCGTTCCTCTAATGAGGTTCCAAAGTTGGCTTCAAGGCAAAGATTCAAAACCCCTTTAGATTTCAGAGGCATTTTTTCCAGTCCCTTAGAAAGAGGCTGCTATAGGAAGTAAGCAGCAGCAGGGAAAGGAACATTTCATTTCAAATGTTGTAAATTACAGCTGGTTTACTGGAGAAAAAAACCCAACCTGTTGTCACCTCAAACACAAGGCAAGGCAGAGAGAAAACAGTAGAATATAATTAAAGCACTTCCCAAGACAGAAGGCAGCGAAACAGCAGATCGTTGTGTAACAAGGGCAGCAGAGCCTCGTGGTTAGCCAATTCTGTAGGAAATGCGCTCAGCTCCATCACTGTTTTCTCCCTAATAAGAGTCCCCATGGAGATTAGATCGAAGAGATGCAAGAGCTGGTGGGGTAGAGGCCGGGGAAAAGAAGTCTAAATAAACTGCTCTGCCGGGTGTTATTTTGTTCGCACAGCATTTTTCTCATTCCACGTTTTACACTGCAGCAATCAGGCTATTAAGTGTTTATAAAATCCCTTGGCCCACTGCTGATCTTGGGGTATGTCCGCCTGTCTATGCAGAAAACTCTTCTGCTGAGTGCTGCACAGTTACACCGGGGAGCTGTTAGGGAAACGCCAGCTCCGCAGTCAAAGGAGCAGCTGCAGCTGCGTAAAAATAGCCAAGCCGGCTTTAACGTGGCTGGTGGAGGCACCGTTCACAGCGTAAACCCAGCAACCGGCAGCTCGGCGGAGTCAGAATAAGTGCTTAAACCAAAGAGCTTGTGCTGACTTACAGTGTGGCTGCAGTGTTATCCCTGTAGCCCGTCCGATTTCACTTGGGTGTTTCAAGGTGAGCTGCACTCGCACCAGCGATGGCCATGAAGATGCACTGTCTGTTCTTGAGATTTGCCCTAATGAAGGCTGTGGCTACCTCTACACAGGGCTGGCTCGTGCCCCAGCCACACTCCAAAGCCGTAGGTAAAAACGCTTTATCAGAAGAGTAAAACCAGGGTCCTCTGAGCCCTTTTTCATCTCTCAAGACATCTCTCACAAATACTCTTTGGGTCTTTTATTTTAAAATTTAGCCCTGTACCCAGTTCCTCCTCTACACTATATGTTTGCTACTGTATCAGGTTGAGTGTTGTCCTGGAAGGAAATACAATTATTACAAGACAATTTGCTTTGGAGAAGATGATGAAATCTTTATAGCATGAATAAAGTTTAAAGCTGGAAGACAATTTTCAGTCTGTTTTGAGAAAACCACTCCAAATGACTGAAAATTTCACATGGGATCCTCCAGTGCATGGTAACTTCTGATGTAGCTGCAACTTTTATTCAGATGACATTTGATTTGATCTGGAAATCTCTTCATTCAGTCAGCGAATGAAAAGCCACAAAGTGTCTTTCTCATCAAGTACAGGGACATGGTCTCCCCGGGCTCCTTGTGCTCTTGAGCGGGTAACTGAAGAACTATCCGCTGAATTTCTCAGAGCTACTGCACCTCCCACCTGGAGGAGGAAAGCCATTTGTACTAAGCTAGGCAGGAGCAAGCTAAGAAACCACAAGCTGCTTCACTTGCAGCCCTGACTCCCTGCATCTCCCTCAAGAATTTTAGTCTTACAATGGTTTCTGCAAGTTTTTCAGGTTTCAACTCACAGAATAAAAACATAACATCATCAAATGACATTATGAACAACCTCAGGCTCTCCAAGTAAGTATACATATTCTTGGCCATAAAAAAAAAGCCCCATGTCATGGCACTTAAGTCCCTGCAAAGTATCTTGGATTACTTCAGTTTCTTAGATATAGAGACAGCAAAACACTTCAGGAAAAAAAGGAAAAGCTGAATAAATCTGAAAAATCTTCTTGGTAGTTTGAAACGCTTCAGATCAGACATTCTAGTCCCTGGGACCCCCACCGGGCTTAGAACCAGTCTGCACCAGCTCCAAAGCATTCAAACCGTGGCCAACAGCCGAGTGTGAACATGAACAAGGCAGGCTGGGATGAGGCACGAAGAGGAGAATTAGAAAACACAACAAGTACTTGGCATACACAAAGGTAACCGGCACTGACAAAGTTTGTAGGTGCTAGGGCCCACCTGAGCTCAGGCAGCAAATATAAAGGCTCTAGACAAAACAGACAATCCTGAGATGGAGATCCTTTTCTTAGTAAGGCTTTGAGTACATGTGGGTTTTTAAGTGCTTTTCTTAAATTAATTATCAAAAAAGACAGGCTAGCATTCCTTAAAACAGTTGTGATCCTTCATTCCAGTATAAAACACATATGCAAACATGGCTTAAGACCCATGATCACTTAGGATATCATTTTAAAGTTTGTATTAAAAATATTTTTTTATCCAAATGATAAATATTCTAAAATAAGCATTTACAAAAATAAATGGTCCATTCCCATAAGGAAGGACATATATAGCTGAAATTCTGAATACATCTTGAGGCAACACAATTATTGAGGAAGCTAGTTAATAAAATCTTTGGTATGAGAGTATAGTACATTAATATTCATGCACTGTTGTCTTCCATTGGCAGGTATACTGTACAGACAAGTGAAGAGGCGGCTTTTCCTTAATTTCTTGATATGTCTTCCAAATACAACATACAAATATTTCTAACATGTCTTCCTATGATAATAGGAGAAAAGCCCAAGATTCTCCTGGCTCTTCCTACGACTTTGGTATCTAAAACAGAATGAAGATGGAAGGAAAAAGAGAAAGTGAATACAGTTAAGTTTCATTCTAGCTAGTAAGCAGCATTTACAAAAAATAAAAATCAATAAAAAGATGACTCTAGAAGAAAGTCCATTTCCTTCAATATTGTATACATCAGCTGCCAAGACAGCATAACAATGAATCTGTTAGGATTCATCACTGCAAGTTCAGACACACGAAGAGGAGATTACTGAGTTAAGGGCAGGCACAGCACCAGATAGTGCAAGCCTGGAACACCACATCCTGGTCTGGTGGCCCTGTTACACATGGGGCATTGAGATACTGCATAGGTACAGGCAAGAGCCTCAAAAACTGGAAAAAAGAGCCTTGGAACAAAAAAGACTTGGAGAGATTAGTTGGTAATTTTAGCAAAAATAAAGACAGAGAGCTGACTTGAGGCACAAGGACCTCCACAGGGAGAAAATATGAAATGTCAGCTGGCGCAGAGACAAGGGGCTAAAGGGCTCTGCAGTCTGGTAGAGAAAAGCTTAATAAAAATGATAGGCTGGAGCTGAAACCAGTTCAAACTGAGAATAACACACACACTTCTAATGCTATGGACAATTAATGGATCAAGGGAAGGGATGGATTCTCTGATTTTTTGGTATCGGCCCCTGAATGCTTTTCTGAAAATGCTTCTATTGAATGCTGGTGACCGAGTATGATGAAGGGAACTGACGGCAGCTAAGGAAACACACAGGTTAGCCTTGAAGGTCTAATGGTTCCCTTTTAGCCTTAAACCCTGACTCCATGGACAGTCCAGCTGAGGGACTCTCATCTGGGAATGAAGGGTAACACAGACCAGACTCCCACATCACCTGAAATGTCCATGAACTGGTGCTACTGTAGCCTACAGCTCTGGGAAAAAATAGCAAAGAACAACGTCCAACTGTAACTGCTGTGACCCAGGTATAAGGAGCAGAAGGCACTAAACCAAAACGGAGTTTGGATTCTGCTCCCCATCTACCACGTGAAGACTGGTACTTCCCACAGCACCGTATGAAGATTCAAGAGCAAGTGACACTCTGAACCAGCTACTCTCTCTCCCTGGATCTCTCCCACTAGCACGGACTCACTGCTTCACTGAAGTTGATCCACGTGGGCACATCAATGCGCTTTTTGCTAAGAGCTGCCGCTCTCACAGCAACGTCGGGTGAAGGGAAGGTAGGACTGCGAAGAGGAGCAGGAGCTCTGCTCTGCTGGCTGCTGTGAAGCAGGTGGCTTCCCGGGACAGCTAACACCCAGAGCCAGCAACAGGGGCAACCGTTGTAGCTGCGCAGGCTCAGCAAACCGAGCCAGCGTCCTCTGGCCCCGGCACTGGTCATGCTTCGACCGGCTCCCAAGGGTGTGGAAGCCAGAAGGTTTGGGCCTGCCTCACGACTGCTGGGAATCATGACCCCTTGCTATAGCAACAGGAGCTCACATGACTACTGTCTTTAAAAAGAGCCCCTATTTGTGGCATCCTCTGTAGGCAAACTATCCATTATTTATACCTTGGCATGTCTGAAGTGCAGTTTGTATTCTAGCCTCATTAATGAATGATGACACCTTGACCCACTCTATTAAGTAAGCCATGCTAGATCAAGAGGCATGCTGCTCTCCTGTCCTGTGCTAAAGTAAGGCAACCAAGAGAAAAAACACCAAAGTAGATTACCTGAGTTACAGCAATACCAAAACAATGCAAATCCTGCAGCAACGCTAAAACAAGCAAGGAAAAACACTGGACCTAAAGAAAACAGAAAAGGAAACACATTAAGACAGAACAGAGCAGTGGAAGTTTAGCTCAGTTCATAAATCATCAATGGCTATTAATATGCATAATTAAGTGTATTCAGATGAAGCTAACAGTCACAATTATGTATGTTCTGTAGCTAATGTACTATGAAGCGCATTTACTATACTGTAATTAATTTTTACTACACTTGCTTTGACACCATTCACTGTTCGGCTCTGTTCAGCTAGCTAAATCCTACGAAATTTAAGTGAAAGCTTCCTTAGATGTTTTCTCACTCTAAAACTTTGTGCAAAAACCCCATTAAACACTACGACTACATACTAACCAGACTACTGGGACCTCACCACACAGTGTAGCATTTTACTCTATAAAGAGCCCCCACTGGGCCAACGCACTGCCTGTGGGTAAGAGTACATTGTGAGACCGCAGTCCCTTGGAAGTAGATTTTTAGGGTTTTGTTTTTTCCCCACAGATGTTCCACAAATTCCACTTTCATGACAAGAGCAAATATTCTTGCTCCTGTTTACAATTCTGCTGGAAGCTGAAACGCAGAGACACACACACACCTAAAACAAATCTCCCACTGGAACATGTGCCTGCCTGGAATTACATGCAGCTTAATGCTGATGTTCAGTACTGATGTTCAATAAAACCTTTCTAATTCATACTTATCCACAGACAAAACCTCATAAAGATTTACATCTGTTTATTATCTAATATTCTATTTGTATTTACTATTTACTACTTCACTATGAACATAGCTACAATTAAACTGCACCTGTCAATTTAAGGACAAACGTACTGCAGACCAACAGATTAGTGGAGCTGACCAAGAGGACAAGGACATTGGAGAAACAGCAAAGGAGCAAGGACTTGATTGCTCCTTCGGATGTAATCTCCCAGCGAGGGTGGCTAGCAGCCAGACAATCTCCAGTCTGAGGCCAGCTTTTTCATCAGCAGAGTAAGAATAAAAATTATTTAATTTTCTTATTTCCAAGTGCTTCCTCGGTTCTTTCTGTACTGTTATGCTGCAGTCAGCAATAGCGATGTGAAAAACCCGAATAGCAATTTGGTTCGATATTCAAAGTAACACCACCACAGGCAAAAATATGCATTGAGTTAAACTGTGTTTCTGCTTCTCGTTTCAGTTTTCTCCCAGGGGAAAACTGGCAAAAGGCTCAGTTCATAGAAGGTGCTTTTATTCTCTCATAATTGTATCTAAATTTCTCAACAAAATATTAATTAAATCTAAATGATAAAATAGTTCATTATAAATTTTGAAAATTCTTCAGCTTGTTTTCAGATCTTCAATTCCTTTTCAAAATATCTTTCAGTGAATAAATGCACAGGCACATCATCTTCTTTTCTGTCTTTGTTTCCAAATGATTTGTACTTAAATTGAAAGCTTAAAAAGACAAGAAAAAATCTGAAGGTTATATAAAAAAATTATTGATGGCCTTACGCAAAATGACAGCAACAGCTGCTGAATAGACCTTACTATTCAAGCACTGAAGAAATCATAGGAAATGAAGAGTTTGGCTATAACAGTGTAAGTAAGAATACCATTGTAAATATTGATTAAACTCTGCAGTCTCTTGAATTTCCTGGCACTGGTTTCCTCAACAGCAGCCCAGTACATTTTCCTCCATTAATTCCACTTAACTTGTGACAGTAAAGACATCATAAAACAATTTGTTACATGAAATGCAAATTACATGATAAAATAAATTGTATCATAATCTGAAAAGCCATTCCATCCGGTGACACTGTATGCATTTATTTACCCCTGTCATTTAGCATATATTTCTCCTTGTCAGTGTCTATCTCTGTGGAATCTGTGGTTTCTAGAAATAAAAGCAACACATGAAAAGTTAGTACTCAGCTCAAGCAAACAAATGAACACAATCAGCACGTGCAAAATTGTGCAAAACAACACATTTCAGAAAAATATCAAATTTTGACATAAAATATTGACCCCTCCAAAGGTAAATCATTGCTATAGTTAAATTTGGATATATGTTGATCAAAAGACATAGGCGCATAGTCATTTGAATTCAACTATAAACAGCTGCAGCAACACCTGTGATCTGGTTAAGCACTAACCACATAAGTAACACTACACTTGTTTCCCAAGTGAGGAAAGCAGGAGCTAATCCTTCCACAATGCCAGAAATTGTCATTGTAATAAATACAAACTATTTGCTAATATATGTGCTAATCTGAAAACACCTCTTATAGGCATCAACATTCTTTGTGTTCTTAAGTAAACCTCTGGGCATTAATGTGTCTGGCAGATGAAGCACTTGGAACAAACTGCTTGGCGCAGGCTATTTATCTAAATTCTGGTCGCAGCTAAAGACATGTACAGCTTCTTTGAAAGCCTGTAGGTACTATGTGCTAACATTTGGTGCAAATAATTTTTGCCTCTATCTTTCTGCAAATTCTAGTAAAAAAGGAGGTTGACCTGAAGACAAGGCGTTCAGTAGTTAGCAGCAATAAAGCAGTTTCTGCTTTGGGCAGAAATACCTGCAGCTCTTTTAGAGGTGCCTTTGCCATACGGGCGTGGAGATAACATTGTCTGCAGAACGTGTGTGCAACACCAAACACCACCACTGTCACCATAAATGGCAGAGGAATTACTTTCCTTTAATGCATCACGAATTTGCAAAACAACTTTTTTTAGCCGAACCTCTTTGTGGTCATGAGGGTTAAAAAAAACAAAAGCAGAAAAAAGCGAGCGCTCCAAATCTGGCTGTCAATAGGGAAGAATTTGAGACTGTTTGGTTTCAACTGATTTCCGTCTTCTACGTGACAATCTGGAGCTAAGCGACACGCCTCGGAAAACCGCCCTCTTCACCAAGTCAGCAAAGGGGGCTTGTTGTCAGCCAACATTAGACAGTGAATATCCGTCTCCCATGCTCAACACATCCCTCTCGGTGGGGCGACGGGGCATGGTGTTCAAGCAGAACAGAAACATCTAAAGCGCTTTGCGGCAAAGCTTGAGAGTCACCGAAGCAGAGAGGATGGCTGCGAAGCCTGCACGGCGCACTCTGTGTCAACGGCACCCTTACACAGCCTGCCTGCTTTGAAGGGTGTCCTCCCTGGATACTCCAGCGAAGAAATCTTCACAGGAGAGCACAGAGAAATCTCTGCGCTTCTGTCAGGCTATCTCTGTGTGGGGCTGATCTGATCCTTTATCTTTCTAGTCTATGTCAGCATTGAGAGAAATGAAAACATATTCTGAGTCACTTGGAAGATCCTGTTTGGCTTCGATAGCTCTGAAGTTGCCCATGCTGTGTGCCTTACCCACCCTCTAGTGGGAATTCTGAGACATTACTAAATATTTCACTTGCAATATTATACTTGAGGCAAAGAAATTCTGTTCTAGCACGAATTTTAAAGTTGTTTTAAAAATGAGAAAGAAATCTTTGAAAGGATTTCCTCTGTAGAAAACGTTTTTCACATCTACAGCTGCATGTAATCTATTACAGCACTCTGTCATGGCCACTGTTCATCAGTGTCCTCACCAATTATTTCTCCAGGTGTTTATAATGATGCTTGTTGCAATTCAATCTGCACTTAGAACAAAGTCCCCATGTTAGGGATTCCCTTTTTTCCTCACATTTAGAAACTCTAGTGTCAATTATGTAAATACTCCATGCTAAATTTGACAAATTTAACAACTACTGCTACGAGTAACATTTGAGTAACACAAAACCTGTATGTTAGAGGTCTGAAGGATAATGCTTTTAATATCAAAATGTCCAAGTTCACTTAAATGAGAAATAACGCCTCATACTGAAAAAGAAGCTTTTCCTGAAGAACAGAATTGTTTGTGGTTTTAGCTTAAAATGCTGCACAGATGTTTATCAACCATTCAACCCAGAATGCAGACATTTGTTTTAGTTACAGAATTCCTAAGAAGCAGCAAACATATTAACACAATCATCTCATTATTTCCTTCTTAGGTCAATATAAGGAAACTGCAGAGTCTCAGCATGTTGTAGCATTCTAACTCAGTTATTTAAATTATTCTCATCGTTCTGAGGATGGTAACATAAAGATACAGAGAATTTAATGACTTATGATGGTTACTGGAGTCCTTTCGCATAATGCAACAGCACCAAAACAGTTTCGGGGCACCACAAACAGCTCTATTTTTTTCTGTGAAGCACGTCTAGAACATGTAATTGTTATGTGCAGTCTGAACATGAGAAGCTCTAACCCTGCCAACTCATGTGGCTACCCAAGTAAAAGCTCTCAGAAGTAGCCACGGAAATCAGGTGCAAGGATGAGCTTGTTTATGCTCTAGCTAAAAGTGAAAACATCATGCAGACCCCCCTTTCAGCTGGTCTGTCCAGGCGTGACAACAGCACGAGGCAGTGACAGAGTTCATCTTCGCAATATCTGCACAACTTTCAATGTGAGTTTTATAGGTACGGATGAACTCGGTCACAGCTGTGCTATTTCTAGTACTCAACGGAATTCAGACCGTCTATATGAGATGTAGTCAGGCCTTGGCTACTGTGTATGTGTACGTTAAGCTACATTTTCAGAAATGGCTTGTAGAAGGTGTTATTGAACATTAACAGAGCTTAAACTCTTAAACCATCAACACACTTGAAATTTTATTCTTAGTGACTACACTAAGACTTCTTCTTAATTGCTTTTAATTAATAAAGGCTGTCTGCTGCCTTCCAGTCAGCCTGGCTGAAAAATTTATTGCTTGAGCTCTACCCAGGTGAAAATGATAGATCCAAGACTATTTGATTTAAAAGCCTGTTCCTTCAAAGGGCATGACTTCTGCAAGGTGAAGATCAGATGTAAATCACTGCCTTAAAGCCTCTGCGAGGCTGAATCAATAGGGATTCATGCTCATCTGAGGTTCTGAGGCAGGGATGGGCCCAGACTTTCCCAGTTCAAGAGGGTTCAGGTATGGATGTGGAGACCTGGGGTAATTTTGCAGCCTCTCTGTGCAGGCAGGCAAATGGTGCAGTCTTCCACTGGTATGTATTTGTGCTAAGGAGATACAAACATTTTCCTTCAAAATGAAAGGCGAAATGAACCTAGACAATGCAGTATCTTCAAAGGTAATTACAATTTCACATGCCATTTTCACTCCAGAAATAAGAGAGGCCTAATTGGCTTTTTTAAACCTATGGACTTTCGGTGTAATGGTTTGAATCTCACTGGAGTTTTACCCACATGTGTAAAATTTCCCCTGGCAGCTAACTGTGGAGATTCTTACAATTAGAAATTGATTGACCGGTGAAGCATTAGGGCTGTTAGATACTTTACAAGAATTTCTTAAACTGCAGTCCCTTTGCAGCTTCATTAACTTAAACATGGGAGCTTTCCCTCAAGCTCCTCAAGTCATTTCAGTATGCGGGATACCTGAAGGTATTTCCCATCCATTTGCAACACTGTTCTTTTCTCCAGTTCATTGGGTAGGAAAAAAAAACCCCACCAACAAAAAAACCCCACCAACACATAGCAAGCATTATCCCATGTTGACAAGTCAGGCTTGATACTTTCCCTTAAAGAAATGAGCTCATTTGCAGTATAGAATGAAATCTGTCTGAGCCTCAGTCCTGAAGTTCATACATGTATATTTGGGGGGCAGCTTCATGGCCTCCAGTCAGGCCTGTCAGCTGCACAAAACACGTCCTAAGTGACTAATATCACAGTTCATCACTGCAAGGACCTATGAATCTTCGCTTCATGTTAAACTAGACACAACTTGGAGATTTATGGATTGAGGGAAAGCCAAGCTTCTGGGCCACCAGAGTTTTGAGCTTAACAAATTCGAGGTTTGTAATATTCTTATGTGCTACAAAGCATAAACACAGAGGAAATAAACAAGCCATTAAGAAGCAATGGTTATGAAAAGAGAAATTGTACTTCATACGACTTATATTGCTGTCTTAAATGTTGCACTTAAACTGTTTTAAAGACATACTTCATATTTCAAAACAACCAAAGAGTTTTAGACTGCTCGCGCTAGTCAACAAGTAACAAGAACCCCTTACAGCTTTTGGAAAATTCCAGTCAGAAGGAATTAAGGTATACCCTAAAAATTATTTAAATAACCTAAACAGGTTATTTAAATACTCTAAACCTCATCTGAAATGAGGTTTTGTAATACACTGATGAGGAAATCCACAACTCAATCAACTTACAAATCAACTTACTCAAGATTTTCCTGCTTGGCAGGTCATTATACAGCTCATCAGCATTGATCTGCAGAGCTCTGTAAAATTCTTGACAGTGTCTGTCTCCTTTCTTTTGAAGGTGCTTTATCAGATCAGAAAGTCTGGTATGGAGTGATGCCTTTGGATTCCTGAACTGTAAGAGAAAAGCACTTATCAGAAGAGAGCTTACAACAGCTGAAGATCAATTTTACATCACTTTACAATATGCCAGGGAGTGAAGATATAGAGCATGTTTTATATTTGCTAAAAGAATGGGCCAAAAAAATGAGGGGTACCTAAAAAGGATATACATGCATTGCACAGCTGTCCTCAAAACACTGAGCTCCATCTGGTCAGCCCTGCTTTGATGGAGAGCATATTGCCTCTGCCTTCCCTCATTTTTTCTATCCTGATAAAGTGACAGCTACTCTGCATTTGATGTTTTCTCTGCATTCGAACTAAAATGGTACTTAGTATCCTACAATTTGATTCTGACAGCTGTTGATAGAAAATATCAACAAATCTTATTATAAAGTTTTATTTCTTAAGTTTTCCCTTAGTTGCCTAGTATCGATCACCCAAAAAGGTACTTTATGCTACTTATATTAGTGCCAATATTGGAGTGTTCATCACCCCAAGATTACTTGTTTCATTGTTTCCATCACAATTAACTGCTGCATACCCAGTGCAACATGTACAAATTCTCATTACTTAGGCAACAGGGTAAGCAGCTGTAGAAGAATGCACTTTTTTTCTGTAGTCCAAAATGTGACCAATATGAGGAGAGCTTACAAAGAGAATGAAGTCTTACACACATCAGACCAATTTCAGCTTATTTGGAAAACATCCAAAGCCATTCACAGCAAAGCATATTTCAGACCAGTACAGTAGATAACCTTTGTAGTATACTTAGGACCAATTCCTGCTCTAGGGGGACAGGAATGCAACATACCTTATACAACACTCCATATTCTGACAAAAGGTCTACCAGATGTAGCTGAGATTGTAAGCTTTCTAAACACTCAACAGAGTTGACAGAAACTTGCCTGGACCTATGCGAAAGCAGTTCACTTCTGTTTGCTAAATGCAGAAGTCACAAATTACATTTCACAGATTCTTTATGCATTTATTTTGAAGCTCTTGAAGGAATGAGATGATCTTTAATTGCATATGTCACACTGTTTATCATAGCTGAGTGGCTGGACTGGCTCAGCTGATGAACTAGCACTGCTCTACATCACCAAAATGCTATTCATCCCCATGGATTTTGATTATGACAGAATTAGACCTATTTTTCCTAATCTTAAAATACTGGCATGCCAAAACCCCAAGCCTTGTGCAGACAACTAAGTCAGCAGAGGGCAAGTACAAATTGTTATAAGTAGGATCTAGGAAGCTTTTAACTGACTTTAACTTTCACTTCACACAATTTTAAAAGATCTTTCTTCCTAAAAACGGCTACCCATCTTTGAAAGCTTCATGCCAGAGCAGGCAGCCTTCCTCCATACATAGTGGCACCACTGGAAGATACTACTAATTCCACCCACTTCCCACAGCTCCCACACTTGTAGGTGGGACTAATGCCCCCCTTCTCTACCAATACTCAGAGTTATTAATCACATTAATCAGCAACTAAATCTGATTAAGCCAATATAGATGATTTTGTGGACACAGCACAGATCATTTGACAAGACACTCCACAGTGACTCACGTGAGGAGGCAGGCATGCAGGGCATTTGGTCATATGATGGGTGCAATCCTTCCCAAAGAGTGTTTATATATATATATATATATATATATATAGTGCGCTTTTGCACGCACAGCATCAGACATCATGGCAGGGACTGTGGCATTAAGCTGCTGCTGAAGAGAGTGCCCTCTCTCATAACCACCCGGTGCAGGGAATGTGCCAGGCTGTGACTTCTCCTCTGATATGAGATCCCAGATACAACTGGTCAGCAAGTAAGAGGAGAGGAAGATTGGCTGCATGTGGCACCAAGAGTCAAGTCGGGAAGAGGGCAGCTGTGCTACTGACCCATGAAAAAAATGCAACATTCAGAGATATAGCAAAATTCATCAAATTACCTTTTCTGCTTCTGCATTGCTAAGAATTTGGGGGTAGACTCTGTTAAGCTGAAGAATAATTTTATCAACCACTTGCTCATTCAGTCGGCTGTTGCTTGTAAGAAAATACATGTCGTGCTGCAGCCGATGACAATACGACTGATCTAGAGATAAAATAATACAAAGAACAAACCACAGCAGTTAATTAGCAAGCCATTTTTAAATTCTGTAAATTTTGTTTTCCTAACAGTGGTTAAATAGCTAGAATAAAATTACCAACATCATGTAATTTTAGAAAGCTGAACTATCTGTTAGGGAAACACAACATAGACACATGCTTTCAAAGACCCAACCACTTAAAATTACACAATTCTGAACTCCTGGCTGGTCACTCGTGCTGCCTCTCTCTTTCCAAAGCGAGAAAGTTCTAAATTACTTAGATGTCAAGCACTGATAGATATTTAATCAAATACAGTTCTAAAGTTGTTAAATCACTGAAGATAAATTTTCTATCATTTATGAAGTCAGATTAAGGAGTTTGAAACTAATGCATTTGTTTTATAATTTTTTTGATGTAAATATGTATTTCATAGAGAGAGATTCTCTCCGATGTAGAACAGCAGAAGGACATAAATTTGGCTTCAGATTACATACGTTACTGATACTGGTGTACAGCACAGGGCTGGGCTTTGCCTGCTGCTTAGCACCTGACAACTGCAGCACAGCGTGGGGTGGGAGGGGACGCAGAGAAGCTCACACAGCCAGGCAAAGCCATGGGCTGACTGAGCCGGAGTGATTTGGCCCCAACATCACCCAATCCACCAAGAGTTTATTGCTGCCTTTGGTCTAACGGGAGACTTCAGCAACTTGCCCAGCAGAAACTGCCCAGACTGAAGCAGAACTGGAACACCAGGTACAGCATCTCTGCCAAAGAGCCGTGAAGTTTTTTTAGGGAAGGACTTCTGCCTTCACTTCGCACAGGAGTGGGGAGAAAGGGCATTCAAAAAGCAGTACATTTTTAAAAAGGAATTACGGTCAAATTAACATACAAATAAACTACACCTTTTTCTATTAACCCAAACCTCTGCAAATACACAAATCCAGACTTGCTTTTGGTTTAGGCGCCAGTTCCAGTTTGACAGCAATGGATTTTGCAGGAGCACAGCTTTCCTTATAGCTGCTTGTCTATAGTCCCTAGATTAAGACTCAGGGACAGACTGGTTCCCTGGGTTACTGTGCCCTTCTCAGATTCAGAAAGAGAACATCTATGACTGTGTCTGAAATAAGTGTTAAAATGTCAGTACAGCACTTTATAACTGAGCAGCATAGAAAACAAAAACAAAAAACTGCCACCCCCACCACATTCCCCATTTAAAGCAAATGCATAGGTTTTATGGTATTTTGGCTACCAGAAAATACATAGCCATCAGCCCTTTGTGCCCTGCAATTTAGAGAAGATAAACAAAAGAATGAAGGAAATGAGCCAGAAAACTCTGGCATGATGCACTGCACCTACACACAGCCCTTGCCCATTCTATATCATATTTGGGGTTTGTTGTATTATACTGTCCTTTTCCTGTATCTCTATAGTACTAAGAGCATTTACATGAAAGGGTTCAGGAAAACCTCCCAGTGTGGCCATCACATACTAATAACTTCTCCAATGCCAGTGTCACTCCTGTTAAAACAAGAACGCACAGCTATTCGTACTGCATACAGAGCTGCGATTCTACAGGCACAACAGGATTTCAGTTACATTCTTACTTTTTATAAAAACACCTTATTATTTCCATGTGTTTCTAATGCCTCACTTTTCCACAGCTTGTTCTTAAGGCAGCTTTTTTGTGTACTGTCAGAAACATACTGCCCTGACATACTTGCTGTGCAATTCCTTTTTGTTGCAAGAAGCTCCATGTTATTTGATTCAGGGCTGAGATCAAACTTTTCCTCTTCACATCAACTCATTGGTGTGCACGAAAGGCTGAGACAAGGACCAGGAGACTGTGAAGTTATGTCTGTTCATGCAAATACTTTTTGGGGAATGAAGTGCCACAAGCCCTGCAGCTTCCTCCTCCTTCTGCCTCAGCTACCTGATTTGTAGTGACTCTCAGTGTCACCAACAACTCTGTACCTTCTGCAAACTTACAAAAAACATGCATTAAACCAGGGTCTTACAGCTCACAAAGCAATTAAACTTCAAATACCACTGACATTCAAACAACGAACCACAGCAAGCGCTAAAAGCATGACAAGGATCCAGCAGAATGAGTATACAAAGTAAAATAAAAGCAGGCTCGAAGTGTCATCTCCTTCCCTGCTTGCTCTGCTGCTGCCTTGTCATTACTGATACCTGCACAGGCAGCACGCAGAAGTCTATTACCAGCAATTACACCAGTGAAGTTAACTGTGACCAACTGAAGATCGCATTTAAGTCAAGATCATTTTCTGAGCAATCCAAGTCCTTGCAGCACTTTTCATTTACACACACTCATTAAACCATCACCAGTCTTACCGAGGGCTTTTTGCGGCCATCTGAAACCTGCGTGCGGGTGCACTGTATTATGGGGCATAAGCCTCTCTGAGATTTCAGGGGTGGCTATGTCTTCTTCCCATCTAAGCCAAAAGGCAGGAGAAGAGAATGAGACAATGCTCTTGGCCTCTCTGGCTACTGCTGAACTGTGCCTACCAAGGACAGGTCTTACACCTGGCTCAGGCATCTGCAAGACACTTCTCCCATCCTGTGGGATGCTCCATTTTTAAGAAGCACCCATGAAGCAGTCTGCTTCCTCCCCATCCCCACAGAGACTTTTCACCTGCCTGCACCTTCACCTCCTCCAAATGACTTCAGTTCAGTATTTAGGATGTGGTGCAAGGTTCCAAATTTCCCAAAGAGAGGTTATCAAGCTCAACACTAGCTCAATAAAAGCAGAGCAGAAGTAATTTCCAGTATCTCACTTCCCTCTTCTGCAATGTTTCATCTCACCTCTAACTGAGAAATCTCTGCCCAAACCACACAAGGAACTGCCTTCAGGCTTCTGGTAGACCAGAGAAGTGAAACTTCCCACCAACACCACCCACCAGTGCAGAATTGTGCTCCAGCCACTAAATTTAAAGAAAACAAACAAAAAAAGCCCCACCAATCCTAGCGGCTGGAACGTGGCACCCTGCTTTGGAATGATAAGGGTATCTGGAAAGCACATCTGTGCTTTTGAAGCCACCACACGATGCTCAGCTTGCCCCAGGAGCTCTGGCAGCTTTGTTATGGCACAGACCTGCTCCCAAGCCCTGCCAGTCATGGCCCAGTTATGGCTGTACAAACATGTCCGTGCTATGAGGTTTTATAATAACCATTCACAAGCAGCATTTAACATAGTATTGAATATGCCCATTATTTACATTTTCAAGCAACAGAAACCCCAAACCAGGTAACTTTGCAACTGCAGCAACCTACTGATGTGCTGTCAAGGTCTTAGGAATTTAGGGAGCAGCTGTTTGGGATATTTTGCCTATCCACCTTTTATCTCACTGCCTCAAAGAGATGACAGTTATTGCAAGGAAAATTTAAAATCTTCATGCTAAGAAGATTTTGGTTTTAAGCAGGAGTCACCCCAGCATTAAGAGGACAGTCATGCCATCAGCCAGTACTTGCCTAGAAAGTTCAGAGCAGCAAAATCAGGAGACCAGGTCAATTAACTACACCTTACAGCATAGGCATGGCATTGCCAGGCACTTTAATGCCCTCGGACTGCACAAGGATTGCATCTAACTCCAAATTTGTAATTTGATGTTACGGCAGCTACACCTTCTCCTCCACCAGAACATTAATCTAACTGGGCTTAATCCTGTCCGCAGGCTTTGGACCCAGCCACAGGTTTGCTCAAGCACGGAGCTGCAGTGGAGGAGTCTGCAGGTTCAACATAGCTGGAGGGCTGGCAGTGGACTGAGCTCAGCCTCACTGAAGAGAGGCAGCAAATACTGCTAAGATTGGATACCACGTCACTGAAGCTGACCTAAAGTTTGCTTAAAAAAAGGCCGGTATTTCCCTTACTGAGAGGAAATGTAAACTCGTCAAAGAGACAGACAGGAAACTCAGGAACTGTCTTTTGACAGTTGAGAAGAAAACGTGATTCATGTTATTGACTTATAATTACTATAAGCCCATGACACATCATACAAAACCGCTTTTTTCCCTTACTCAAAGTACAAAAGGCCTCTGGCATACAGCATATGCATGCCATGCTAACATAACATGCACCTGACCGCACACACAGAAGGAAAGGAAGTACACGTATAATTAAGAGATACCAGAGAAAACCAAGATATTACTGGTTATTTGTAGCCAGCAGCTCCTCAAACAGAGGATAAAATACATAAAAACAGTGATGATAAATGCGCAAGCAGCAAATGACAGCAACAAAGCAACACTCATCATTTTTCACCTGTAGGTAAAAATCTCCCCCATTGCAACCCCTCATAAAATGACACATCTCTCTTCTTCCTTCCAAATGGGCAATTAGGTTTTTGGCAATAGCTGCAGAATGACCCAGCCATTATACTAAGTGCTGGGATTTTAAGGCTGTTGAAATATATTCTGCTCTTGGAAGTAACAAGGCTCATCAAAAATCTGATCATACGTGACCATAACATGCCAGACTGTCTTCTACAGTCCTGCAGAAAAAACGTCAAGGGCGACACAGCCACCCTCCCCAAAGCTCTTCTTCATTTAACAGCAGAGTGTGTTCACAGAGAGTTTTTCAGAGACAACTCCTGACCTAGGCACCAGCATGCCAGACCCTGACAGCAGCCAGGATACCAGACAAGCGCCGTGGCATTGGCGCTCTTGCTCCATACGCCTATGGTGACGTGTCTGGTCCCTGAAAGGTGGCACTAGCCACTGGCACAACACACTGATAACACAAAACCTAACCTTCAGGTTAGAGTGGCTGTCAAAAACCCCTTTGTAATTTTGATTCTGCTTAATTATTCTTACCATAAAAGACCACACGTTGTTTTCTGTACAAGGAATACCAAATGGGATATTGTCTCTCGCAGTCCCCTGCATATGCTCCTCTATGATCTACTTTCGCTGCCCTTCTGGATAAAACCACATGGCCCTAGGGACCTGCTACCTTAGGCTGCAGTCTGCATTGCCACCTCATGTTTATCACAGTAAATAAATAAATACAGCTGCACTTCAAATTTGTAGGCTGCGATCAGCCTCTCCTCACTATGGCTGTGACACGTAACCACCCTCATCCACGCTTGGGCCCCAAGAGCATAAATGCTGCTAACTGCCTTAAGTCAGGCAGGTAGACCTTTCCAATGAGTAACTCCACCAATATTTGTTAGGACTCTTGATACCATCTCTGACACCACTGCATCTTTATTATGGTTTCACCTTTTGTTTGTTTTTCCCTTAAAAGCCTCCTTCAATTTAGCAAGCAAACACACAGGATCATCACAAGCAGATAAATTTAAATACAACAGACACAAAACCCGCCACATCTCTCTGACATTCTCCGTAACAACACACATAATTTGTAAACACCCATTCCAAAAACCTCAACGGTATCTGCTGCTGTGCAACACAAACACAGGTGGCAACCTCCTGTAAAACTCCTGGATGATTTTCATAAACTTTGCAAAGGCAAGCTGACAACCCAAACCTGAAGGCACATGACCTGCCATTTGTACGCGTCCATACAAACTCCCTGCCGAAGCACCTCAGGAAAGAGCTGAACAAGTCTCTCAACAAAATGTTAGCTTAACACTCATTTAGGTTTTGGCTTTTCCCTTTCGAGAGCCCAAGCAAGGGATGCTGAGGATTTAAGAAGGAATCTGGCTGCAGAGAAATGGTCTGAGATGATCAGATCGCACTGGTTACCAAACGCCCCCCCGATGAAGAGCAACTGGTCTGCTCCCGCGAGCTGGAAGTGGCGATACAGAGGTGAAAGACGACGTGCCACCCTCCCTAGCCGCACTCGCCCACTGCCACCCGCTGCTGCTACTGGCAAGTTAGTAACCAGAAGTCAAGAGCCTTTGACAGCAAGTTCAGTGTCTCATCTTCACCTGAAATATCTTTTAAAAACGCAAGAGGAAAAAACTGGTAAAACAGTGAGCAAAACATTAAAACGCTCTTGATACTCGGGCGCGGCACTCGCGACACACTCCCAGTCCTGCGAGCTGCTTCGTACAAAGGCTCAAACAAGGCGGGCCGCCAGCAACCAGGAGAGCCGGCCTGCGCCGCGGCTGCCGAGGCACACTCCGAAGGAGCAGGAGACGGAGGCTGGGCCCCAGCGGCGGGTCTCTCGTCACCGGCACGCGGCCGGCGTGCCGAGGTGCGAAATCCGCCACGGCAGCGGCTACGCCTCGAGCGGGCACGGCACGCGGCCGCCCGCGGCGGGGCACGGCGCGGCTGCCGCCGGCACTCACATCGGTGATGACTCTGAGCTTGCGGATGTAAGTGGCCTCGGGGTGCAGCAGCTCCCCGATGGCTTCCTGCTGGTGACACTGCCGGCGCGACAGGGCCTGTCGGGCTGAGCGTCAGCGCTGCGCTGGTGGCTGGGCAGAGCCACCGCGGCCCCCCCGGACCCCCCAACCCTACCTCCGCTCCCTGGATGATCTGCTGCCAGCTGTCCTCCAGCACCAGCCCGGCCTCGTCCCCATCCTCCTCCCAGGAGTCGCGGTCGAAGCGGAGCTGGGGCGGCAGCTTGGGCAGCCCGAAGCTGCTGTAGGCGTGCAGCCTGCTCGCCAGCTGCTCCAGCTTCTCATTCTCCTGGCCGAAAGTGGGGTGGGGGGGGCAGAGCGGCTGGGCGGGGGGGCTGGTGGAGACGCGCCACGGACCCCCTCGCCCTGCCCACGGAGCCGGAGGGGGGGGGGGGCTCGAGCCCCGGGGCGCCCATCCCGGCCCCCCAGCACAGCCGCGCGCAGCTCTCGCGCCCCCTCCCCCAGCCCCCCGCCCACCCACCCCCCCCGAGCCCCCGTCCCACCTACCCGCCCGAAGGAGCCGGCGCTGGTGCCAGAGCCGAACAAGCCGCTGAAGCGGCTGGCGGCGCGGTTCTTCCAGGTGTCGGGGCCATTGGCGGGCAGAGAGCCACCGCCGTGCAAGGTCGGCTCAGCGCTGGGGATGCCGGCGTCCCCCAGGAACTCCGTCATGTTCTTCCTCCGCCGGCCCGGAGCCTGCAACGGGGACAGCCGGTGCCCCCGGGGTCGGCGCC
>JAVJGG010000037.1:353622-371156 GCA_035590195.1 Aviceda cuculoides | reverse complement strand
GGCCGCCGCCGCTCGTCATGGCTGCGCGGATCCGGGCAGCCGGGGCGGTGGTGCGGCTGGAAGGTGCGAATTTACGCTTGCACGTCCGAAGCGTCAGAGGCCATTCAGTGCGTAATTAGTCATTCCACAAGTAATCTAACTGGGTTCCGAGGTACCCGTATGCAATTTGTAGCTTTTCTTGTGCTGCAGCGCTGTGCGCGTTTGTTTAAATGCAGCGACGATGCGGAAGGCAAATTTGACGGGTGGTTACTCAGGTCCGGGGGGCAGGGACGACTTCTCTCAGGCAGAGAAAAGCTTGCGGTGAAGCGTCTAATTAACTGGGATATGTTAACTTCATGAGGTAGGAAGTACAAGGAAATCTGTGCGTTTTAAAAGCTAGCGCAAAATTTCATCAGCATTTAATTACCCAGCGAGGTGCGGAGGACAATAGGCCTTCCTAGGTATCGATGCTGCAGAGGAGCGAGGCTGAACCTTAGCTTTGCAAATCACGATAAAGGAAGGGATATATTATTTATTACTGCAGATTTTTTTTTTTTTAACTGCAAAATCTGGTGGTTTTATAATGTATTGGAAAAGGCGGATTTCTAGCGTGGCAAAGACACAGGGTGATTCGTAATCATGACTTGCGTTGAAACCATGAAGAAAACGTTTATGTTGAGGAGAGACAGAAATCTTCTGGAGAGATTAAAAGCACAGCAGGCAAAGCTGCCACCGGACTGGTACCTAAAATGCTTCAACCGCACAACTGCAATCCCACGGGTGCCTCTCACTGAAACAGTTAGCTTCTCTTAAATAGCAAGCCCCCAGGCAGCAACACACACCCTTACCCAGGAAACATGACCATTGCATGGATGACCACCAGTCCACAAGATCCTGAAAGGTTTCCCCTGTTTTGCCTCTGTGCCATCTTAACCCAAGCGTGTAAAAGCTAGACTGATACACCAGGACTGGTTAAACAGAGAGATAACGAAAGGTACAGCCCCTTGCTTGGGGTGGTGTAGGCGTCTTGGAAATTCGTAGCACTGAAGCTGGAAGTCAGCATGTCCCGATTGACAGGAGGGACTTCTGAAGCCTACAGGGTAGGCACAAGTTGCCAAATGGGAGGTAAAAAAGGATTTAGCGAGAACTTCACTTTGCGCTTGGATACACGCTGTACGCCCTCTTATGAGCCACAGCTCCAGCTAGCCGGAGATAAAAAAAGATGAAAAAAGAGTATTTGCTGGAAGTTTGCAAGTGCTGCCACTTGGTGGTCTCACGGAGGAAGTGTCATAGCCAGCACAACCCCAGAGATTGTGCTTGGGGCGTACCAGTCATTTCTAGCATGTCCTGGGGCAGGATTCCAGCTAGCAGGGTTAGCCACACAGTCCTGAAGCTTTCTTCCGGATAATTTCTTTCTCTGATACTCTCACCTTTGGTTTTGGTGCCTGGCCTTGCCTGCCAGGGTGGAGTTTCTAGCAGCGTCCCACCCCAGCACCGTATCGCACAGCCCTGCGCTCTCTGTGCCGCGGCTCCAAGGAGCTCATCGCGGAGACCTTCCTGGTGAGCACAGCAAGAACTGCTGAAATTCACACGATTATATGCATCTTCATTAACAAACGAGATACCTGCACCCCCACGTTTACTCTTGAAAATGTTGGTCTATACCTCTGTACTACAAATGAAAGCAGCTTCTTTATCTAAAAAGTGTAAGAACATGGGGAAAAAACCCTCACTGAAATATTTTTAGTGCTGTCAAATGGTGTGACGTTTATGGTGCGTGTCCTTGGGAAGACAAATAGAGTATAAACATCCTGAGTTTATTCCATTTACCCTCAGGAATCCAGATCTTCTGAACAGCATGAAAATAGTTTTTTGAATTATTATAATTATTATTGCACATGGAGACCTTCATCACACCTGTATCAGAGCGATTTTTGGCAATGTATTGTAGTGACAGAAACAGGCACCTTGTAGAAAGGAAATTGTCATTTTATAATCCTTTAATCATATTTTTAAGACTATTTCATATGTATATTAAACTATTACAGCAAGAGGTGTTGCCTAGTACTAAGAAGGAGTGGTAGCACGGGCATGCTGAGGATTTGTTTTTATGACCATTTTATACTGTTGTGAATTCACTGCATTTTGTGCTTTGCTAAAAAGTTTCCCTAGAATTGCTACCAGAACCTAAACCACAAAACTGAAAGCCTGGTTGTCTTAATGTGACATAGCCTGAAATCTCTAATACAAATCTTAAATGTTTTTTAGCAGACTGTTTCTGAGCACCGTGAGTGAAATGGAAGTGAAAGTCATTCAGGAGTGCTGCCACGTACAGTGCCACATTGCCTGGAGATATTTTTGTCCTATAGACACAGATAATGAAACAAGAATCAAGGGTTAAATATATCTCCTCCTCATGCCCATGGCACGCAAGACTTCTGCAGCTTTATCACTGTTAGGTTTGCCTTGGAAAGACAGGTCCCCGGGGAGTCGCACGGCCGTGGCAGAGGCGGCGGAGAGGGACAGCCATCCGCATGCGCACGTCCCTGGGGAGGCACATACTTGGCCGGAGCTGGGCCACCGAATCTCCTCCCACGGTATGATCTGTGACATTCAAAGAGCACAGCCGGATAGGGAGGACACACGTTCTCCGTACTAGTAACAGCAATGAGCCGTATGCAAGTGGTGCTGTAAAAGCCTTGCACTCTTTGAGGCGAGTAACGCCGATTTTCAAACCGCTCGGAGACTGAGTGGCACTGCGCAAAGCCCTTGCTTCCTGCTGACGGCAGGCATGCCGCATCGGCAGAGCCCAACTCCTTTCTGAGCTTCTGTGGTTCATTTCAGATTTCTATCTCCTAATTTAGTGGCTAAGCTAAGTGACCTGCCCAACAATGTTTTACTTCCCAGCGTCTAAAGGACAGCCCATGTATTTCCTGGTTAGCTAATCTCAAAAGGCATTGCTGTTTTGCCCCTGCTAAACTGAATGATTTGTTTATTTGAGTGAATTTTTTGATTTAGCAAATATTACCCTTGTCCTGGCAGCATCAGCATGTAGTGTTTTCTTGTTTTATCTGTTAATTGTTAAATCACAATATGGTTTCTTATTTTCCCACAGCTGAAGAGGACTGGATCTCTTGAGGAGAAAATTAAATCCAGACAGTGCAGGCAGTTCCTTTAACAAAGTCTTTCTTTGTGTTTAAGAAAATACAATGAAATATTTCTTAAAAGCTCAAATTACACACTAAGCTCCCTTCAGCAAGTTTTAGTTAATCATTTGTAAAAACAGACTCTAAGAAAGAAAAAAAAAACAAACGGGAAGACAGCAACCGGCTGGCCACTCCCGTCAGAGCTCTGCCCCTCCTGGCTCCGCACTTTTGTTCCTGCAGATTTGGACTTTTCAGACCCGTCATTTTGCCCAGTTTCCTCATTAAAAATAGGCACTTACATGTCTTGTAGAGCATCGTCCATAGGTTTCACAGGTTTGTGCTGCGCCCGGTACACATACAGCAGCAGGGCAGCCGGAGTGTTGTCCTCCTTGCCTGGACGAGCAGAGGTCACTGGCAAGCTGGAGAAGTGAAAGTACACTGGGAAGGAGCGGGTCCGGCTGTGCACAGCCAGCCAAGACCTCCCGCGTGTCTGTGGGTCACGGCTGCTGCGAGCACAGACCCCGGCAGTGCAAATGTGGGGCTGCTCCTTCGCTCCTGGGAGCCAGTGGCAGTTTGCTGTTGATTTTAAGGGACGGTAATCAGCTCTGAAAACCAAGATGTTTGTTTACTCAGAGTTAAGAGGTTTGTTTGTGGGGTATTTTTTTTGTGCTAATAATTTCTAGGATTGCTTTGCATATAGAATGGGTAATTTTCCAGTCTTATTCATATAGTCATAGAGTTTTTATTGGTATAATCACCTTTTATTTCTTCGTTGGTTAGAAGGAGATAAAGAAAAAACAATTCTGACTCCAAACACAAAGGCAGAAGCTGTGCCGCAACTTCTCAGCTCTTTATTCACAACCAGCTAAGCCAAAGTATTAGATGTGAACAGAATTGACAGGTGAAATCACAGTCTGGAGCATCCACAGGTCTGGAAATCCCTGGTCAGTTTTAACTTCCTGTATTTGTTACGTGAGTGAATTACATGCGCCTCGATTCTGCTGTATGACACCCTATCACTGAAAATTTTGGTGGCGTTAGTAAAACAAGAAGATGATGCAGATAATGGAAAACTTGAGTACCTCTTGTTCCTGGCACAATGGAAAAGTCAGTATATAGAATAAGCCCTTGTATACTGATCATAAATCATCTTGAAAATATTGTAAAAGTTACTGTGTTGGCTGTTAGGTTGTACATGGGATAATGAACAGCCAGCTTCACATGCATGTTCAAAACCGCACTTAGCTCAATATCTGCTCCCTTGTAAAATACAAATCAAATTATACACATGAGAAAAAATACTCAACTAATTTTTTTTTTTTCTAAAAACCCCAAAACATTGAATTTCTTTCAAGGCAGGAAGCAAATAAGGCCATTTGAGCATCCTCCCCTTAAAATATGTGTATAAACAGCTGGCAGGTTTGGCAAAATGACATTCAGCAGAGCTCCAGGGAGAGAACAAAGCCACTTTGTCTACGGTGTCCTCACATGGAAATCATCACCCTGCCAGCTCAATGCCTCACCTGACAACCACGGGCCAGGAAGGACAGAAAGGATGGTGTGCAGCCAACGTGCAACACACGGGCTTTATGAATTAAAGGCCAGTATCTGGGCACGGATTAGAAGCCGCTGCAGACTCCACGACCTTGACCTTGACCTTGAAACACGTGAGCAGTCTGAACACGCACATGCTTAAGTATAGCATCAGGGATCCAGGGAACGAGCTGCTTCTGCTCTGCTTTACACCAGATGAACTTTCACTGCCTCGCTTGCTGCTGTGCCAGAGGAGTTTCGTGTTTCCATCATTGCATTAGCATTAGCTACTAGGAATGGAGACTGGCTTTTGAAAAATCTTGATGTGCAGGGTGCTGGGGACTATACAGTGTTCCCACCAGTTGATACGTTCTGGGTGCAGTGACAATAGAAATGGCTATTGGTTGTGGAATAATTATACAAGAGCCTTTCAACACTGGCTCTCTCAATAATGTCTCTCTTCATAGTAGTCCTTAAAAAATAAGTAGAAAAGGTCACCTGGTCGTGTTACTGAAGGAAGAAACAAATGAGGTTCCTTGTTATCACTTTTAGGGGGACAGGATTTGATCAGATTTTACATAGTCATGTGTTATGAGGCGTAGCTCAAAATACCACCTGAAATCTGAAAGGTACTGCTCCACCCCACAGCATGAGTTTATTAAAATGTCATAGAGGAACCTTACCTTACCCCTGTTGGAGATTGTTACCTGGCTCTTGCCTGTGGGCTGACTTGGTCAAGCTGTTTCTTGTGGGGAAATAAGCCCAAGAAGAGGAGAAACAAGTCCCAAGGATATTTTGAACATGTATCACTAGCTTTTCTGGACTTCTGATCACTTGTGGGTTACCCTACCCTACTGCCCTCCCCCCCCCCCAAAGATCTTAAACTTCTCAACAGTTACTAAATGTGCTGCAGATGAAACAGGCCTATAGACGCAATCAAGTGTAGCCACCTTTCTGAAGCAAGCCAGAGGAGCATGCAGGTCTCAGCTCTGGCTGGAGGTCCTCCACCTGCAAGGTGCTCATTGTGACCTTGCTTTCTACTCTTGCCTCAGGTGTTTTTTCTGGGCACAAGAAGTACTGCACTACGGTATTTAAAGTAGTGTAAATTCTGCAGATAACTTGTAAACCCTATCAGATGTCATCAGGTAGCATTTATGTGCATCTTCCCTGAAACTCCCACAGAACACTTAAGAAATCCCTAAACAAAATAAAATATGTATCACAGTTCAACAGCTTCATGCTGAGCTATCAATGTTATGAAAGGGTGCAATTGTAAGTTATCTCAAAATCTACCAGCTGGCACGTTGCCAAATTTTCTTCTTGGTCCTTCCGAGCAGAAGATTCAACTACATCTACCCTTTAATTAAAGTTATTAAAAAGCTGTGCTGCGTGACATTGTTAAAAGAAGGTAAACAGTTGCAAAATCCATTTGCATCTGACGATAAGTTATAGCAGATAACTATTCATTTAGTTACTCTGCTTCCAAGACATCACTAATGACTGGGATGTTTTGGAAGAAAAATCGTTAGAGATCTCTGCCTGACCATCAGTCACTTATATCTGGTTCTTACAGCCAATGTCTGGTATACCCGGAGGACTCTTGCTTTCCTGTGCCATGTTGTTTCAGACCAGTGGTGTCGGCCACCTCCTGCGGGTTGTTACATGCCATCAGTTTCACCGTCCTGCCTCTTCTCTGGGTTCTGGGTTTCTCACCGAAACTTTGAACAAAACTAGCCCACAACCAAAAGTTAGCCTGTCAGTGACAGAGCATGCTGCAGAAAACAGCATCTTTAGAATCTTCCAGGATAATACCCAAGGGGCAGGTGTCCCGGAGAAGGTCTGCATGGCCAAAAATTCATGTGGAAGTCCCCATGCAAGCAATGTTAACTCAACGGTAGATACTCTGGTGTCCGTCCCAAGCTTCATCGCTCCATCCAGATCAAAATGTAGTTGCTCCCTTTCTTTCAAGACATGTCAAGGTCATACACACATACATTGATAGCTTCAAGTATTCATGAATCATGCATGAGTCAGGCCTCCCCCAAATCATGTCACTACCATCAAAGAAACTTAAGAGACTTGTGTGTTTTTTCTGTTGTTTGACACTTCAGGACTGAAACTTCTCCCTTTAAATTCAAGTGTGAGACACTTTTCTTTTTAAATAGAAGCTGTGATTTTCACATATTCATCCAACTCTACCATTTGTGGCTTAAGAAAATATCACGAGACTTGTGACAAAAATCACAGGATCTGGCAACAGTATACTCTGTGATATCCCACAAATACAAGTACATGTTCCCCACAGGAGCTATTTCTGTAAGGACTTACTGCCACAGGTACGCGGTTCAGTGGGTTCCCATGCAGAGCATTCAGCACTTCCCAGGTTCAGGCACTGCAGGTTTCCAGCCTGGCAAATGGATTTTTTTCCTTTGTTTCAAAGAATGAATTTTCATTTAAAAGGAAGTAAGGATCAGATACCCTCCTATAGCAAATAGTATGTCAGCTGGCTTCAAAACCATTCCCTGTTTAGTATTTAGCAGAGGATCTTAAAAACTGTCTTTTGGTTTTCTGCAAGCAGTCAAAGCTTAACAATAGATGAGTGCAACAGCCTTAGCAGAGTTACCCACTCTGGGAAAACTGTTTTAAAATACGGGGTGAGGGAATGCAAATAAGCAATTGCTCTGATAAACACTGTTGTCAGTTTTTAAATCTGTGAAGAATTATCCTGTCATACGGTAATGTACATCAATTAATTTATAAGCATCCATGAAGGAAGGGGGCTGTCTTGTGCTTGTTTATGTAGATTGTAGCATTTTTTAACTTGTTCTTTAAGTGCAAGCCATCAGCTCCATAAAAATACAAGGAAATGCAAGTCTTCTGTAGCAGAAGTGGTAGCCTGAATCCATTTGAAACCACTGGCTGGCAAACACTTAAGGGTTAACTTAAATACAAGTTTTTAAATGTCTATTTGAGATTCTCAGCTGCTTTCATCTCCTTCCTGCACAGCACTTATTTTTCTTCTGACAATAAATAATGTTTACATGAGCAATAAAGCTAACTCCAGGGGGTGCAGCCATCATAAACTAAGCACAGTCCCAGAGGGAACCAAGCCACAAACCTTACAAAACCAGTATGCGTGTTGTTTCCTTATCTTGTTCTAAGTTTGCTGCCTCTTGTGTTAGACGCCTAAATAAATGATAGTAATCCAGTGCTCTGGCATAAAGATGGTAAATTTACCTAGGTTCTCTGTTGCTTCCCACGGCTATCAATGTCCTTGTCATCTCAAGGTTTTCCTTTCCCCCATCAAACATTACTCGGATTGGCCTCATCTGTAGAACAGGGTAACTGGGCTCCCTTCTCACACAGCGTGTTCACCCAGACATCCCAACAAGTGAATTTATTTCACTCAGTCGCTTGCAATCATTATTATCGCATTTTAAAGTCACGTGATAAAATTAAAATGCCAGGGAAATAAATCATTAAATCCAATCAACAGAATCGCAAAGATGTGGAAGAGAAAGAAAGTTCGGAAGAGCTGCAGAGAGGCAGGATGAAGCATAACTGGGCCACCCTTCACACGTGTACCTTATCTGCTTTTGAAAAGTCAGGCATGATACTACTAGTACAGAGCAGTTCCTTCCCATGCCTACAAGTCTGTTTAATCCTAGGTTGAGATGTGCCTTCTTTGCAAACTGATTGTTTAATCATTTGTCCTACACTCTTTCTGGGTATCGGAGATGCACCTTCATTCTGCTACTTCTTGACATTCTCTACTTGCCCCTTATTAAAGTTAATTTGCCCTTTCCTGTCTTCTAAGACCTCCCTTGGCCCTTCACAGTTTCCTGAAGCCGTACCAACGATTGCTTAGCTAATTCCTTAGTGCTTTAAGAAAAATTTCATCATGGAATCAAACTTATCTTAATATTGTGATCTCTTTCTTGCTTTATTCTAGGCTGCAATCCCAGTCCTGTGTTGAAATTAATTGCATTAACCAGCAAACATTTCAATGATGCCGGATCCAAAGTAGTCATTAAGTGGTTGTCATCTCTTGGTC
This sequence comes from Aviceda cuculoides, assembly GCA_035590195.1. NCBI lineage: Eukaryota > Metazoa > Chordata > Aves > Accipitriformes > Accipitridae > Aviceda > Aviceda cuculoides. The sequence goes on along the minus strand of JAVJGG010000037.1, from coordinate 362,444 downwards.
CGTTTTTGCTTTTCCCAAGCAATACCTTACCTGTAGTTTTACTCTGTTTCTTCCACTGTGTTCTTCTCTTCTTTCATTTCCCTTGCCTGCTGTAACTCACATTACCTCTTACCTTTCTGAACAGCTCCACTCACCTCTTTTTGTGGTGCTCCTCAGTCATCTGCCACATTTCCATTTTTTGAGTTTTTCTGCTCTGATTTTCATGTCCTCAGAGTTCCTGAAGCAGCTGTATCAGACTTTTTGCTGTCCTTTGCATCAGGTTTGTCTGGCATGCCTTTAAACAGGCTCTGCTAGTGACTGCCAGCCCTCCTGTGCTCCATCTATCAGATTGTTTCAGCACAGATCCTTTATACTTGTTATTTCAATATGTCAAAATTTGCCTTTTTGAAGCCCATTTTCCTTACTCTGCTGCTCTTCCTCTTTTTCTTAAAAATGTAATGTCACTTATTTTCACATTCACCCAAATGTCACTTCTGATTTTTAACAAGTTTTTCCCTGCTATAGTCAGAAGCAACTGCCACCTCACTTCCCATAACATTCAGGAATAAAGCAGCCACCAAGACATGCGTTCAAACTCTTCACGGTTGTACACTCTTCCAGCAAAGAATTAGACAAAGTCACCCAATATTAAAGATGGTTCTGTTACTTCCCCGAGTAAACTTCTTCTCCCAGCTCCTCCTCCTAACTGCAGAGACAGCGCTGAACGCCCAGCAGCCCATGCTCCACGCTCCTTCACCCTTCTTTCTCCAACCACAGGCATTAATTAATGAGCATTTCACCTCGTGCTGAACTTCAGAGAATGTATAGACCTTTCTTCTCATGTGTCCTACTTGGAACAAGCTATCATTTACCATGCCAAAATCCTAGTCTTATCATTTGTCCCACAAGCACTAGTAATTCTTATTCAGTTTTACCTTTCATTATGTGGAGAGTCTTTAACTTCTTTGCATTTAATTCTAAAGTACCAGCCACATGTACAGGAGCATCTCGGATGCTTGGCTCGTTTTCCCAGCCTTTGTGTGTCTCTATGCTCCTTTCACACATTTTTATTTTATTCTCATCCACCTGAGGACTTTCACCACTGACGCTATTCAAGCCTTTGCTCTCAAACAGGACCCAGGAGTGCTTCCCTCTGGCGAATGGAGCCCAGCCATTCCCAGCTGTCCTGCCAGGAAGCCCCGCACCAGCAGCGAGGAAGAGCTGCTGCTGTGACGGCTGGAGTGCACGGCTTTGTGCAGATTGCGCATCCTTGCATCTCATTTTCCACTTTGAGGGCACCCTGCTAGGGCCTCCAGCTGGCCCCTCTTAGGGACTGTCTTGCGCCAAGACTTTACAACACGTTTTCTCAAAATCTTTCTGACCCTTTTGCATCCTCGCAAACATCACCAGCGACCCTGCGAGCTGCCCGGCGGGGCTGCAGCCAGGCTGGCGGTGTGGGACAGGCAACGGAGCCGGTGCCAGCCCCACACGCGGTCAGAAGCAAACGCTGCACGTGGGATGCAAGAGCGCGTCTGGGTACAGGAACTGGCTGCGTCTGGCAGGGTACCCAAAAACTGCAGGCAAAATGGTTCACAACACAATTGTGTCCTGATAAACATTGCCCAGTATTAATTTAATGAACTGAGAACTTAACTGGAATGAATGTTGAGAAGTATATCCATTCTCCTTTTTGCAGCACATATTACTAAGTGCATTGCAGGGCTGCAGCCTGCTGTAATGTATAGAAGAACTGAGCTTATTAGGAGCAAAAAAAAAGGCTCCTTTGCTGCAACTTCCACATAGCTGAAGTTCAAGCACGTGTTTTTGATCTCTGGCGAGTGTGGCCAGGATGAACAGGGCGTTTCTAGGCCTGCCAGCAAGCTACAATAATTTGAATTTCAAACCCGAAACCTCAGAACTGAAGGTCTTAAGAGGATACCTGATTCATAACAAGCAGGATATACACTAAAACAATTACTGGAGCTTGCTATAAGATCATATTTCCATGATGACAGGAATGTGACAACACCCATTAGACAGCTGATGACCAGAGAATAAATAAGGCTTCAACTTGAACAACTATAACTATACTGTAACTATAAGCTATACATGTGTGTGCATATAAACAGCAGAATAAGAGCCACATCAGTTACGTAGCTACCGGCCGCTCTCCTGCACTGGGACCCGTAACCAGCTCCAGGCGGTCAGTGCGCGCTCCCTCGCCGGGCGAAGCGTGCCACGGTAAGGCAGCACACCCCTCCACGTGCTCTCCCCTCTCCGACAGGCTGGTGGATCCGCAGACGCGCCTCTACTGCACCCAGGCTCACGTGGTCTCTAAATGCGGAGCAGAGGAATTAAACAAAAAGGCCTTCCCGATACAAAACAACAGGGGCTTTTAATTAAAAACGAAATTTTATTGTAGTTCTAACATACTACTGTGTAAAAATATGGGGGATTTTTCATTCTGAAATGCTTACAAAAAACACTGGTTAAAAGAAGGCTGCAATCTTACGCATGTGTAATTATCATCAGTGACTTTGTATGAAGCAACTATGCAAACTGGCTACCATTTCTCTCTAGAGGTACAGAAGAATGATATTATGCTTTTGCCATGGTCACAATACATAGCACACTGTAGAGAATGGCTACGGACTGCCAGCCTCAACATCCATTTTTTTATTTGTATCAGACCTTGAAGCATTTCTGCTAAATAACCATCCTGCAATATAGAAAACTTTCAAATTCATATGAATAATTAACTTTCTATGTTGTCTTTAAGGCACATAATTCAATGCAAACTTCATTTTGGTCCAGAGAAGCAACTGTATTTCAGACATCAGCTACCCAGGTATCTGACAGCTCAGTTTGTTATAACTATCCTTATGTCCATAGACTTCAATGACATGTACTGAATTCACTGTCTGTACTGCAGTGTTGTGTCCTGGTACAGCGTGTTTCACAGGTGCACTACTGCTCTTGGATAACACAGGCAGATGATCGTTGCCTTTGCAACACCCAGGAGCTACGCCATCCCGAGTCCACTCCTCCTGCAACCTGCAAGCATGAAGGAAAAAGTTATTTCTGTTTCATTTGCTCTGGTGAGGATACAGAACTTTCTAATCCATTTTATTTGCACATCAGGCATTTTGCAAACGACTTGTGCTGTAACATATGGACTCACTTCTCCTAGCATTGAAACCAGTTGGCAGCAGCGGGGCAAATAATTGTGTCTCTGTAAAAGCTGATGCAGACCTTGAAAAGACTTGTGAGGTTGGTTTTATTTGGGGTTGGGGCAGATGTTACTTGTTTGTTTTCCATCAAACGAGTCCCCAGCTTCACTTCAATGCTGCGCTATCTGGAGCCTATTACTAAGAACACTTGAATGCTGCGACCCGTGCAGAAGGAAAGCCCTTGCTTGGTTAGCGGAGCAGTGCTGGGAGCACAAGAGCCAGCCGTGCTCCGTGGGATCTGGGGCGTTATTTGCAGAGCTACCAGCGATGCCAATGCAGCGCAGTCACATCGTGGCTTGTGCTAGCCCTTGAACTGCCCGGCTTGGCTGCCGCCGGGCCCTCCCAGCAGGGACCGCAGGCTGGGACTCCGTATTTGCCAGCTGCATGCGTACGCAGCGCTGGCGGTCGCCGATCCATCCTGCACCCCACCTTTTCACACCGGGAAAGGAGGGTTTCCCCAGCTGTGGGGCAAGCCAGCACAGTTTACTGACCCAGGCAGCAAACAACCCAGCAGTGAATGGTGCGGGCAGAGCAGCAGCAGTGGCAGACAGAAATGGCAGAGTTGCTGAAAAGATGCTCGGTAAACTACACACAACTGGTTCAGGAAAACGGGGGGGATGGGATCAGCTCGTTCTTGAACTCTGCCGCAAGAGGCATGATGGATGCGGCGGGCTTTAAGCACACGGCTCTGGGAACCAGAAGCAGGTAAGACACAGCCCTTTTGGGTTTGTGCCAGATTACTGTAGTCTGAGCACGTGGGCTTTTGTAAAACCTCAATTATTCCACGGCAGCTGCTTGCACGCAGGGCAGATGCTGAGGTTACTCGCCCCACATTCGCTGCAGGTGAGCTAGCTCACGTGGCTCCTCTAGCGTCCTCTGGAGCCGTCGGCCACTGAACACAGCAGCCTGCACACCCACATCCAGGACAACGTGGTCGTACCCTTTCGTACACGAAAAGCTGGCCAGGAAACAGAAGCTGCCTTCTGCAATGATCAGTTGCAGAAAGCCGGCAGAAATGCTTATACATGAAATGTGCATACATATAGGAACCGCAGGGGAAGAAGAGAAAATAAAACCAAATAACCAAGGTCTTGCTGTTGTGGTACAGAGTAGGTATACTGCAGATGCATCTTTCCTGTAAAGGAGAATAAATCTTGCTCTTCACTGGAAAGCTGTATTACAAAACTATTTGGGGCATGAGCTACAGTCAGATAGTGTAAAGGTGTCTTAAAACACCTCTGCACTCAATGCGAGAAGGCGCTGTATCAGTGTAGTCAGAATATACTCATCAAGGAGGTGCTCAGATGAGCAGAATTTACCCACCAGGAATTTGGACAACAACAAACTCATGTATTTCTCGAAAAAACAGCCTGGTAACTTTACCCACTCTGTATTGACCTGTACTGTTTTAACTGTGCCTTTTAATCTTGGTGCGTCAACAAGCCCTCAAGTATCTTTGTGTTGGACACCAGAACACCCATCTGAGCATCCCTGTGGCTTGCCATCAGGGAACAGAAACTACATGGAGTAAAGCTGCAGATCTCACTGCTGAAAGAAAATCTTCTGAGACACTTGCTACTGTGTATTTTTTATTTTTTTTTTATAGTAGGAGGAACTCAGTTCCGTCTCCTTGAGGTGGTAGCCAATAGTTACAAAATAAAAATCAAACCAAAGGAGTGTGTACAGGAAGAAGAACTGGGATGAAGTTTTGCTTGGGGTAGCCACAGCCTTTGCAAATAGGCATGTCAGGATTATAGTTCAAATCTAGGTATTCTGGCTATTGTGCAATAAATATAACTTACCTGGGCAGAATTCATCCCATTCTGATGTTTTCTCCTATAAAGCTCTGCATTGTGAAACTCTGCAATTACCCACAGTCCACCACCAACTCGGAAAGCCAAACTGGCTAAAACTGTACTTGGAGGACAACTATACCCCTGGCTAAGCAACCTCTTCCTCACATTTCAGGAACTATTAAGCTTCCACCTATTGAAATAATTCTAGGATGAGGTAACAGTAGGCACCCTCCATTCACTGCGGTACATCGAACCCTGTGGGTGTCAGGGGGGCAGTGAGGTCAGTGGAGTTCCACCTAAGCAGAGGCTGAGAAGAGCTATTAAGAGGGTTGCAGAGTTGACAAGGGACAGATAAATGTGCACGCAGTGGGCTCTCCTCTGCACATGCGGCCTTCCGTTTGCCCTTTCATCCTTGGGAGGTCTGTACTTTATCCCGAATAAGTGTGGCTTTTTTTCAAGCGCTTCAGCTTTCCTTAATTCCAGTTTCCAGCTGGGCTACTTCAAAACATCATGGTAAGAGGATTAGAAGACCTCCCTGTCCTCTTACCTGAAAATGCAAACCCACCCAAGGGTGCTAGGTGCTGAACAGCCTACCTAGGTGCACAACACATTAGACAAGGACAGACTTCATTTGACAGATAAAGTCAGAGGTCCCATCTGGGGAGAAGAGCCACCATAGCATTTGTCAATGGGTTTTAGAGGATTCACAAGAATTTTGCTTTGTGTGACTTGAGCGCTGTTCCTAGCTGGAGGGGAAAACGCTGTTAAAGGGACATCTGAGAAGTGTGAGAACTCAGAGCGGTGGGGCTACCACAATGCTGCCTGGTGCTGGCACTGGCTCTGCAAAGACATTTTGATACTGGAGGACGGGAGGGGATTTTTTTGTTGCTGTATGTCTAGTGATTTTGTACAAGACCCTGGGGTAATCATGGAAGCATTATGAAAACAATAATAGCAGCTTTATTGAAAGCACGTGTTGCTGTGCACACACCCTCCATGCTCGTTGCGATGACAATTAAGATTGAAATTCAGAAATTGGTATAATTTAGCAGCCAGCTATCCTACCCTTTGTGAGAGGGCCCCAAGATGAAACCACAGCTCACTTCCCCTGCCTGATCTTTCTTTGAAACGTGTCAAGAGGTACTGGAAGATTTTCATCTCTGAAAGGTGGTGGTGGGGAACACAGAGCACAGTAATAACAAACTGGAGGAAAAAAAAAACCTCCATGAATAGAGAAGCTCAAGGTGGGACAGCTCGCAGAGTGGGACAATCTGTGTAAAAGCTTGAAAAGGAAATCTGCCCCTCTCCTGCGCTGCGTCTCCTCCCCTCCGGTCCTAAGTGCCACACAATCAAACATCGCATGTGTAGGGAACTATAAATTACGTACAATTGTATCAAACAGGTCATTTGCTCTTTGCAGCCATTCCACTGGATGCTTTATGCAGCGAAGTATTAAACACCACAGCGATGATCGGTCCTACATCTCTTCCCGCAGCCCTGGGAGCAGCCCACTGGTGGCTCTCTGCAATTTAAGCCTTGTAGCTGAGCGGGGGGGGGCACATTCACACCCACGCAGACATTCGAGTATGCTGTGCGAACGACCCCGCGCAGGTACCACGGCCTCGGGCGGCAGGAGCCAGCAGGGCTGAGCTCTGCACGCCTCAGCTTTCAGACAAATAAGAGCAATTTCTGACAGTGAGGCCGATCATAAAGGAAAATGCACGGATCTTTTGGAGGGAGTGGAGGGTCCAGCTCTCTGGTGAGACTGCTGACCTTCAAAAGCACCCAGATAAATCAGTTTCCCCAGGCCCACTAACAGTCTTGCACTGCTGTAGAAGATGTTCTGCTCCCTTAATTCTCCCACTGATGCACCTCCCGACAGTCATTCTAGGCATCCTAGTGGGTTTTTCTTGTTGTACTGAGGTTTTGCATTGAGCTTTGCAGCAGCCAGTCTCCCAACATGGGTATTTTTTCAAGTGTTGTCCCCTTTCACTGTGGTAAATCTACACCACACTATCCTGCTTCCTTCAGATCCTTCAGCTTTTTCAGCTCTCCTCCTTAGGTGTTCAGAGGGGAAAAGCAGCTTGGCAAGTGCGTCAAGGGGGCAGGGGGCAAGGTAGGAATGTGGATAAGTGTCCCATCCCAACTTGTCCATACTTCTGGAAGGTCCTTTGGCTCCTCAGCAAGCCTGGGCAGACATGAACATTTTTTAGAGCAACACGAGTTTCTGATTTGTGCCTTCCTTGCAACCTCTTACACAAGGTAGTGGAAAACTTCAACCATAATAGCCACTAAATCAAACAGAAAAAGAAAACACATTTCATCTTACTGTGGAAGACAAAGCTATGAGCTAATTTCACCAACCTTGCACATGACTTCTTGGGCTGACTGAAAACACAGAGTTGCCTCTCCTAAGAGTATGCTGGCTTTGGGTTTTTTCCAAAACTTTTTCACTTGGACGTCTTTGTTGTTGAATTGTCCTTATTTGCTTTTTGCCAGGTACACTGGTAATGCATCTCATAGTCAGAAAGGGCTCCAGTACAAAAATTTCAGGTACTAAAAATATCTTCTGTGGGAGAATATGCTAGCCTGTTTCTCTGCAGAAGAGATTTTTTCTTCTTGATAATATGCTCCAGCTGTAGTGGATATCTGAAAGGAGGACTTTAAACCTACTGAGACACAGGCTTTTCTGTTTGACTTGCTCCTGCAGTCAGATCAGATACTTCATAGAGAATGTTTTATAACTTGGCCTAGAGCTGTGTAAAATAATTCACCTCAAAACAGTCCAAATTTGGAATGCACAACTTCTTCCAAACGCTTCCACACCAGAGGAAAAAAAAAAAAAAATCACCAAATTTCTTTGCTGCTCTTTAGATGTATTTTTGAGCTGGACTAGTTTCTTTCTGGTTGTCGTCTTAGCTGACAGAGGATGAAAAGAAGTTAGTCTACAGCTAAATTCAGTTCTCCCCGAGTGTGGAAAATACTGCACCATCAATTCTCCCTTGCAAAATAATAGCACATCCCTGAGTCAAGGGAGTATCTATTCCACAACAGGCTACAAGACTATTACGCTGAAGCAGCAAAGAAAATAGAGGCTTCCCTAGGTGTGGCTATTTCTTTCATAATTAGGCAGTTGATGCAAACTGAAACGAGCGCTCTCAGCTTTTTCTTATTACTAGCTATCTGTGTTTCTCCTGGGACAGCTATCTTTCTGGGTGTGCTGATGTATAAATATGCCACGGCTCAGTGTAGTGCCCAGTTCCTTAATGTCTTTGCATGCCAAAAAGGGTTTGCTGTTTGCTCTCACAATGGATACCCTAGACTGTGACAACCAGGAGATGAGGCCCAGTCAGCATGGGTTCATGAAAGGCAGGTCCTGCTTGACCAGCCTGATCTTCTATGACCAGGTGACCCGCCTAGTGGATGAGGGAAAGGCTGTGGATGTTGTCCACCTGGACTTTAGTAAGGCCTTTGACACTGTCTCTCATGGCATACTCCTTGACAAGCTGGCAGCTCATGGCTTAGACAAGTGTACTCTTCACTGGGTTAAAAACTGGCTGGATGGACGAGCCCAGAGGGCTGTGGTGAATGGGGTGAAATCCAGTTGGCGGTGGGTCACAAGTGGTGTTCCCCAAGGCTCGGTGTTAGGCTCCATTCTGTTTGATTATCGATGATTTGGATGAGGGGATTGACTGCACCCTCAGCAAGTTTACAGACGACACCAAGTTGGGAGGCAGAGGTGATCTGCTTGAGGGTAGGGAGGCTCTGCAGAGGGATCTGGACAGGCTGGATCAATGGGCCGAGGCCAATTGTATGA
>JAVJGG010000037.1:325932-342457 GCA_035590195.1 Aviceda cuculoides | reverse complement strand
AGTCAGGCTGTGAGTGGTGTGGTCTCCTACGGATTCCTGTCTTGTCGGACTCTGTGTGTTTGATTAAGTACTCAAGCTGGCATCTTCCATGCTGGGAGTATTCATTCCCCCATGCAAATTTTTCGAGATCTAATAGATTGATCACCTATCTCAGCACGTCTTGGTAGCATCTTTTCGAGACCCTACAGAAACTTCCTCTCTTTCAAGAGCACTGCACCTCCGTTAGTCTTGGCTGAAATGAGCCAGTGGGTTCGAAGCCACAGGGAGGGGACAGACAGACATACACATACAGCACAACTACAGTCAACTTATCTCCATTTTCAAGTGAAAAATTCTGCTTTATAGTATATCGTTCAAAGTACATTTTTCTTCATTCAGCTTTTCTCTTTCTTTGTTGTTCTTTTTATTTCTTTGTTGTTCATAGAGCTGTTCTTTGAGTCACAGAGCTCTTCTCTTGGCCACCTAATGTCAGCCACTGACTTTACACATTGAGTTTTATTGTCACAACATTCCTTGTTTCACACTCATTTTTAAATTTTAATGACCAGTCATTAAGACAACGTATAATATCCAGGTACACTTCAAAGATAACAACAATAAATACATTTTCCGGTTTTGTACATGTGCACTGACAGAATCAGGAAACTGTTTTACATAATCTTTTTTTTTTTTAACATTTACTAAATACCAGCACTGCTTCTGCATCAGAGCCCAAGTTTCCTATCTTTCACTGGATTTCCAAATGACTGCAGCAGACTCAGAGGCAACCGTGTTGCAGTTGCAAGACCAGAGTTGCAAGCACTATTAAATTAAAAGGGGGAAAATATGCTTCCCACACTTACAAGCAAAAAGACACGTAGAGTTTTAATAGTTTCCTTGACAGAATCACATGTTGATAGCAAATTGTTTTATTTTTAATACTAAAACTCACCCCGGTCACTAACTAATGTTAAGTTCCTGTGATCAAACCGCAGCAGACAAGCTTACTACCTACCTTCAATTTACACTCTTAAAAACCTCAGCCCCTTGGAAAACAAACCCAAAGAAATCTCAGCAAAAGACCAAACAAAAGCCACAGTGACAATTACTGGTCAAATCTACGAAGGAAATATGTACTGAGGACTAGCTTTTAAAAACATGCCTGTTTTAATTCCATGCAGATTATTTCTGTTTTGCCACTTCTTTCAGTCTCTTACTACAGGAGCAATGTGCCTCAACGAGAATAAATATCTTCTAGAGGGACATTTCCCTTCACCTCTTGTCCTTCCCTCCAAGGGGACTCCAGACCAGCGTTACGAGTCTGGGCTTTTCTTTTTACCTTAATCACTCAGAGACTTACCATGAAAACCCACTGTCCTAAGCTGCAAAATATCTACCTTTTTGCATTTTGCACTTTCAAGGCTATTTTTAGCTACCAGATCACGTACTTAGAGTTCACATCGGTGACACTTTTAGCTGCACAAGATGCAGAAAGTAATTCAGAGCCAAATCTGACTCAAAGTACATCTGCTTAGCCACCATAACAGCCCTCATTAGACGCTTTCAGTAGACTTGCCGGTTTACCTGGACTTGCTATTCAGCCTCTGCTCTCCAAAGAACAGATCATTTGGCACCGGATCCTTTCTTTCAAGACATATTTAATTTAATCCAGCATTGACCATCCCGAGTAATAAGTGCAGCTGTACCTGGTGCTGGTGCTCTCGACCCTTTCCCGCACTGTCCTTGCCCACGACCGTATATGCTGAGTGATTAGAACCTCTGAATGTCAGTGACCCTGTCAGCATCACTCCTTAGCCGTGGATTTTAAAATATTTTCTTCACTTGAGCACTACAAAGATTTCTAAGAGCCAGTGTACCATGAAAATGTGGATATTTCCTCGCTTTGGCCGGGGCTCTGACAGCACGATGTCATCTCCAGAGCATCATTCCTGTACGAATGTAATTGGGGCAGGAACCCCAGAGGCTCATCTTAATGACAGCTAATGAGAGCTAAACTTTTGAAAGCCTCTGTGCCTGGCTTTCCACAGATCCTGAGCTGAAAGTTCATCCACTGCACTTCATGTACCAGCATTTGGCCAGAGTAGAAATACCATTTCTTCTTCCTCTTCTTCTAAGAGCTTTTCAACACAATTTCTTCCCACTGAAGTACAAACATTAAATGTGTCACTACTTTTTGCTTTTTACAAATACTTTTATTGAAATACATGGATGGATTTTTGCTGGTATGACTTTGTGAATTTCATCCAAGTTTGGATTTACTATCTCTGGATAAAATTTGCCCTAATTTTCATCAGCAATGGTCTTCTAGTAACTCACTTGTAAAATGTCCCCTGTAAGCTCTAGCATCCTTTGCTATTAACTATCTATAATGTTTTTGTGGTTACTTGTTGCAATCAGTTTTCTACTAGGTTAATTTAACCCTTCCATCTCCAGGAAATCATTGTTTAGATAAGCTTCCATCCTCATATTTATATAAGCAGATGTACCATATAGACTTATCCTTTGAATACTCTTCAGGCATGTTTATCTGACAAGATCTACTACAATCAAGAATCTATTTATTGGTTTCTTAAATATAATATTTTATATTTTCGTTTTCAGCTGAGGCTGGTGTTTGAGGCTGCATTGCCTCCTGAAGTAAAACATAAATACCGCATAAACATTTGTGCTGATGAGATTCACATCTTGATTTATATTTCTTTTTTGAATATCTAGAAAATATCACATTCAGGTCTCGGTTTAAACTTGGTTTTAACAGTAACTGTTAGCACCCCGAATGTAAAACGGAATAAAGACCCCAATTATTGCTCACGTAGCTTTTGCAATAGCTGCATCTCAAACCCTACAGATTCATGCCTGAGAGCCAGCACCTAAAGCTAGGAGGAACGCTTGAGGAATTAACAGCCTATCAGCCATTTCTACATAGTCTGCAATAAACATGAAAACTCATTATGTGTTGTTTAGCTTCGATTAGCTTCATGGCATCGTTCCTAGGCTTGATACACGTCTCCAGCGCCCAATTCGCATTACTCCTCACTGCTGTTCTCCACTCCCAGGCTCGTGCTCCGCTTACACTTCCAGACACTGACTACTACTTCCAAGCTCAAGAAGAAAACTCACTTGCTGCTACATCCCTATGAAGCAAAGGCTGGAAATATTTTTTTTTAACTTATTTTGAAGTCCAACAGAAGTTGTGAGGACTCTAGCTTGCTCATTTTACTCATTGAAAAGGATTAACAAACCACTTTGTCCCCTCTGCATACCACGCCAACGTACAGCATCAGCTCTGGTGAACCGAGATGACCATCGGCTGGCCAGTTTGCTTCAGGGCACAAAGAGCCAAACACCTTCAAGTTCCTGCAGCTGCTTCTGCAGCCTCTCGTAAAGCAAGAGCTGATTTATACAAATGCATTTCTTAGCTTGGCTTCACACTAAGAGGATATCCAGCATTCAAAAAGTATCTGAATCTGCTGCTACTGTCTGCCAACACAGAAGAAGGGCATTGGCTACAGCAAATAAACAGATTATTTCGTATGACAAATAACGGTCCTCCAAGTAAAGACACTAAAGTGTAGCGTACTCTATAAATTCTTAATTCGCCCAAACCTCTGTGTTCAGAAATAGCCACATACATAATTTCCAGCCACTGAAAAATAAAGAGTAATGCAAGAATTAAAAGAAAATAATCCAAAATATCTCTTCTCATGCACAGCCAGGATTATCTGTATTGCAAAATCGATTTGTCAGAATGAGTTACCATATGGTTTCATTGTCAGCAAGCTGCAGATTTATGTTTTGCTGATAAGAAAACAGAAACGAGAGAGCAGCCTAGGCGTGCTTGCCCGTTAAACATTTCCTGTGCTCCTTCCATAGCGAAACATAGAGACTAAAAATCAAATACATCGCATAAGTATATACCAAAATGATCTAAACCACAGCAATAATTACCTGAAAGCATGTTATCGAGATTGCCACTTGCTGTTTGTGTGGAAAGGGAGCAATCCATGACTTCACCTCATTATTCCCATACACACGTAACTCAAGCCTTTGCATTGCTTATTGTTGACTATTTAATGCAACTAAAACAAACTGGAATAACCAGATGTCAGAAAGAGACAGAACATTAGGTTCTACAAACCCTGCAGAAAAGAAGCATTCTGATATTTCTCTATTTTCCTACAGAAGCATGCCTTAGAAATTAGTGTCCCTGAAGTCACAGGCATAATGTTGAACATCCACAGAAGAGCTCTTGGAAGAGCTCGCTCTGTCAAAAAGAAAAAGAAAAGCAGCTAGAAGTGAAATATGAAATAAAGCAGATGTAGTAAAGCATCTCGTGTGAGTGAAACTGCCTGGCCCTGGCATGGGTCCCCTCGCGACCTCGCCGTCGCTCCCTCGCAGAGCTGGCCACAACTCCGGCCAGGACTGAGCTCTTAATTGCACGAAGTGCCGCGACAACGAATGCCTACAGGAGCAGCTTATCCTCCCACGAGAAAACTCGGATGCTGGCACAGCTTTTTAATAAGCTAGTGTTAAACACGACCACCGCCCCAGCAGTAAACGGGCTAGGGGGAGGTCCAGGCTCTTGAAGCTGCAGAGCTCGAACGAGGTCCCCAGCCGTGCCGCAGCCGCCGGGAAGACTTCCTACTGCTTGGTGGCACCAGGTAACGACCCGCTTCAACCTCTTCTAACAAAAGTACATGTCAGCAATGACACGATTTGACCTTTCCTACCTATTTCACTGGTTTCCGAGAGTCACTATAAAGCTGAGCTGCTGGAAAGCTCTTACTGACCTGACTGCCATCCAACACACAGGTACGGCCCTACGAAGTTATTCCCCTGGGGAGGTTTTGGAGGTCCAGGTGTGGCACAAACCACACGCACCAAAACACAGCCCTCTGCACACACCCCACCGTAAGGACCACCTTTGGCGGGCCCGGAGGAGCTTCGCGCTCCGGAGTCTGACGGAGACCTGCAAGAACTGCAACCGCGGCCATGCGGACAGATGGTCCCCTGCATCGGTCCCGTGGAAGAACCGTCTGGACAACTGCAGAGAGCGAAACTTGAAGGTACCTACAGAAGACAGCTGTCAGAGCACGCAGTCTGAAAAAAGAAACACAGCTTGTTAACGCTACGTGGGTCTTGCATCTGCCTGATTTCAGCACTTCCAAATGAAAATACTCCCCATAAAAGGCTCTGGGTTCCTATTGAAAATTAATTTTAAAATTGTGAAAAATGGAAACCAATTTCTGATCGTTCTCACAGGCCACCATTAAATACTCATGGAAATGCTTTTTCAAAAAAGCCTTTTCTCCCATTGATAAGGAATTTCCATGCAATTAAGAGAAGGAGGGAAGGAAGGAAGGAAGGAGAGAAAAAAGGTATTTGAAGCAAGTTTCTTCTGTGTTTACACATCCATACTCAAATGAGCTCTCTGCTCACATCTCTATTACACCTTAGGCTTGCTCCTACTGACTTCCCTGATTTTTTTCCTGTGGTCTGTTTTGCAAGTAAAACTGATTTTTCAACACGCTGTTCGCAACATAATTAACAACATGCGACAGTCCCGCAGCGTGCAGGGCCGCTGGGACTCCCGCGCCAGGCTGAGTCACATCGGTTGCCTTTCGGGCAGCATCGCTCTCCGTCTCACCCCGCTCAAGGTCACCGGCGAGGCGAGAGCCCCCAGGACAAGCGAGCGCGTCGGCGCACCCTGCGCGCTTCCTCGCGTGCGGCTGCTTTCCGTCAGGAGCGCTGCTGCGATTTCGGTTCAGCCCCGGCAGCAGCTGCCATCGGCAGAGCAGGATCCTTCCTGGCTCGGGGCAGGTACAGTGCACGTACGGAAGAACAGAGAAGCAAATGCAGCCAGAGAAAAGAAAGAAACGGCAGAGTGTCAAACGCCGAGCGGCTCTGGAAGGCGAGAGGGGCAGGAGCGCTCACCAACGCGGCCTTCTCAGACCAGCGAGCAAAAGCCCAGACCCAGCCGCTGTTGGATGCCGGGGACACTTCAGTGGGAATCTGATCCACCTGAGCCTCATCCTCCGAGTGGACAAAGCTGGTGTGGAGCCGGCGAGAAGAGAAGTCGTGGGCGAGGCATTAAAGCACCCCGTCACCACGGCTGAAGCGGGGCAGGTCGCGGTGCCGTGCCCTGTGCCGTCCGGAGCTGCCGGATGGCTGCGCCCACCCCACGCGGGGCTGGCGGCTGCCCTATCGAGCTGCGATCCCGACATCCAGATGGGAAAATACACAGTAATGTATCGACAGCCACGTGGTTCTCCACAACTCAGGGTGCCCTTCGGTGGACGAAGGATGGCAAAGCCTACTTCAAGGTCTTTTCACGCCTGCTAAAGCAGTGGATGATCAGACAGCTGCAAATTCTTGGCTTCCACCTCCAAAAGAAACCCATCTGCTAGGCTGCTGCAAAATCTTACATCCAAACCTGAAGCAGACAAATTTGATTCATCTCTCTTTATGATACTGAGCCTTTTTCTTTTCTCTCTTCCAGCATTCTCACCCGGCTTTTGAGCTGCTCAGCGTAGTGAACAAGATGCAGCAAGGTTTAGGAGTCAGCGCTAAGCACTTCCCAACTCTGCAAGCAATTTTAATCCACGTAAAATCCAAGCTACATATCACCCAAGCGCTAGATTAGGGTTTGATGACATGTGCAATCCGCTCCTATTTCAAACAAAAATAATGTGCAGAATTGCTGTAAAATTATTCCTATTCGTGTCTTTTATGTTACTCTTTTAAGAAAGGATTTGTTCCAGTCACCATGCTGCCACCTCCACGATTGATTTTTTTGCCAGTTTACATCAAAGTCAGGTTACTCTCATCTGTAGATTTTACTTTTATATCTAGCAAGGAGGGCAATACTGAGTATTTCTCTTCTTATGGGAACAATTAAATGAGAAATAAGAACTAAATGAAAAATGAGGTATTTGATGAAGTCCCCACTAAAGCAAGAACAGATGGGTTTTCTGTGCTTTATTAGTCTATTTACAAACAGAATTGAAAAAATAGGTTATGAAACTTCTGAAAAGTTAATAATAGTGCAACCTTTGAGAACAGGAAGGATCTGTTAAACCTAAAGCAATTTAGAAGTGCTTATCTATTTCTCTCTTCACCATTACTTCCATATTAAGAAAAAAAAAGTAATTTTATATCTATATCTATCTATCTATATATCTCCACTGTGGAGCACACTAGAATTATGCCTTAATTCAAACTGCTCCAAATTAAAAATTACCCATGGAAGTGATGTCAACAGTTGCTTTTGTCACTGATTGTTTAGTGAATGGAGCCAATATTGCTGATGGTCCCCCTCTTTGCCATTCTAAAGCAGATAACAAATAAATTACATATTGCACAATGCAGAGTTCGTGGTCTGGTTTCTAAAACAAAGATCCTAGAAAGACTAAAATTAAGAGGAATAACTTGAAATGAGCTTTCCACCTCCACTTCAGCTGAGACCTTGAATGTATCAACGGTCCCGGAGCAGACAGACCCAACGTGCGGGTGATCTCCCCAGGATGCAACCAAAATCCACCGCTCCAGAGAGCTGAGTCCCAGCACGCCAGCCCCAGCAGCGAGGGATCCAGCCCTTGCTCTGCTTGCCTGCAGAGTCTGTTAGCACTGCTTCTTGCATAATAAGCATTGGTATTTACAAGAAGGAGAACAGAAGTAACTGGTTACACAATACCACAGTCTTCTGCAGATGGTCCTCAGCCTCCTCCATGCATCTCCACATCCGCAGTCTCCGGAGAGGTTCAAATCCAAAGCAAGATGGGAGTGTTACCCCAGGAACTGTCACCCCATCTTTAGGGAAAGCCAAGCAGAATCAGGGATGTCAGAAGCATGAAGCAAGACAAATGAATCTATCAATCAGCTCAACTCTGAATTTGAAATTTGCAGGTCAGGAGTGAGTTCCTATATCATTTTCCTCCTCTCCAGGGAAAAACAAAGACTAGGAGCACCCCTACGCCTTCACTCTGCCACCAGGTCCCTCTGTCCTCAGCCAGGTTCTGAGAGGCACATCCTTGGTGGTGGAAGTCTCCTTCATGAAAGAGCAGACCAGTGAAGTCTGTAGGTTTGTATTTTCAACTTTCACCATTATTTTTCCCCAGTGCTCATGAATAACCTCTCATTCGTTAAACCTGTGCAGCCGACTGTAACACTTCTGCAGATGGTGCAAAGTGATACGCGGGCTCCATTAACCAGACCCTGTATCTTTTCCAATGGAAACTATGATGACCAGAAATGTTAAAATCTTCCCTTGTCCATAGCTGAGATAAAAGATTATCTTGGACCAATGCTCAAAGCATTTTTCATCACCACAATAACTGCAAGAAAACACTCACCGCAAACAAAACAGAAGTTAAACGAATCTGTTACAGACGGCCAGTGATTTGGGGAAATTCAGATTTCGGCATCAAACTCAATATTTAGCACCTTGCTAACACGGATCAGGTACCAAGAGGAAAAGAGACAAGTTTTACTAGCAGTCTGTCTTTGGCGAGCCCTTCTCCGTGCTCATATGGGAGCCCGATGTGAGAGAGAACCAACGACTGCTTACGAGAGCAAAACTATTTCAGCACTCTGCCTTCACCCAGAGATGATGATGGGCATTTCTGGGGTCTGGAGAAGGCGGCGGGCGCTTGCTTGTAGGAACTTGAATCGGAAAACCTGACCCTTTTGTCTGAAAGGGGATGCTCTGACAGAATCCGCTCTCTTGCTTTTGTTCCCTTTAAAACACAGGAAGAAGGAAAATGTCAAAACCAGCTTGTCCGGCCAGTTCTAGTACAAATACCTTATCAGCACTCATCCGATCAATGGGTCCAAGAAGGGCTCGCTGGCAGAAAAGCTTCAGCTCTGTGGCTTTTCACCTACAAAATGGCTTAGCACCTCTACGGACCTCTGCAAAACCCTTTGGCTTTTTGTCTGTAGAGCAGACGGGGTTTTTTAACACCTAAGTGGATCAATTTTATACTTAACCTGGAAGCCACCTAGTAATGAATCCAACATTTTCTGGCTTCCCTTGATAATTATTTTGTTGCCAAAATTAAACATTTTAATAGATCTTTGGTAAACTGAGCAAGATTCGGATTTTATTGCTTCTTGCAGATGAGGAAACTAAAATAGAGAGAAACCAGCAGCAATGTTGCCCGTTAAACTCCGGATCTACAGATTCCATATATAAATCACTGGTGCTTCTGGTGAGCCCCAGTGGGCTGCACGGACGAGCAGGAGAGCTGGGCAGAACTAAGCTAAGAATCTCAGGAATTAAAGGGTAAAGGATAGAAGATTATTATCTGAACACACCTGACGGCAAAATGAGTCTGAGCACGATGCCCCAGCAACATCAGACATCTCCGGCTTTTAACATGGTTTTCAACAGTCTACTTAAGTCGCAACAGACAAGGTAGAAATCCAGCGCTTCGTGGAAAAGCTAGCCGCTGGAGAAGCCAAAAGAAAAGCTCACACCCATTTTCACAGGGAAAGCAGGTGTCCGTCAGGAGCCATGGATGGCGGCAGGATGAAGGATGCCCCACCAGACAGTCGGGCAGGGCAGGGGCAGCCGCTCGGCCGCCCGCCGGGGAGCTCTCCCGCAACGTCCCCGCCGACGGAGAGCGGCACCCCTGCGCGCCCACCGCCCGTACCCCGGCGCGCTCCCACCCCTCACCGCTCAGCCGGGCACTACGGAGAAAGGGAGCTCAGCCCCGCGGCGTGTTTGGCCCCCGCGCGGCCAGCGCCGGCTGCGGCTTATCTGCCGGCAGCAACCGTTTGGTCAACACGCTCGGGGGAACGAACGTCACCGCTAAGAGCAGATGTTCCCCGGTGATGTGGCCAGCGGCCTCTTGCTTCTGCGTGACATTTGCCAGACTGGGCGCAACCTCCGTGGATGGCAGAAATCCCTGCCGGTGGCGGGGACGCGGGGTGAGCACTGCACCGACGCTACCTCGACCGAAAAGTGCTGGCGGGGGAAGGGTCCAGAGCTGGCCAAAAACTGCTTCAGGCATTAGAAAATTCACCCCCACCCTGAAATTTCAAGTGGACCAGAAATGCTTGCTACTTGATGGTTATGTGCTCATTTTTGTCCAAAAAGGCCCCAAATGTAGGAACTGCATTTGCACAAAGCACTTATTTGTAAAGAATACAGAAATTTTTCAACCTTTTCTCTTTGAAACTACTTTCCTGTTTTAAAACGGGACTATTGGATACAGGTTCGTTAGTTTTCTAGGGGAATTTCCAACCATCCTGTTAAGCAAAACCAACCTGAATGCTAGAGACCTGGCCTGCATTTGCTCCCCCTGGCTGCCCTGTTTTGGCTTCTGCAAGTCTTTTTTGCTTCCCAACAGCAAACTGAAGCTGTTCCTGTACTTGGTTTGCTGTGTTAAGCTGCTAAACGCGCGCCACAGAGCTGTGACCTGGCACTCACAACTGTCAGCAAGAATTTCTGTGAATAATTGATTTTTTTAGACACCAGTCTGAAAGAGTTAGCAATAGCACGCAATTTATTATGGTGACAGAAATCATTCATGGACTGAGAAGTGAACAGCCAGATTTAAAAACCTTCTCCGTGGTTTTATCACTTTTTATTTTCTTCTCCTTTTTTTTTTTTTTTTTTTTTTTGTGGTGGGTTTTGGTTTCCTGTTGCTGGGCTTAAACAATGACGGCAGAGGGGTATGCAGCCAGGAGCGGACACAAAAGCAACCTGCAAAACTGCAACATGTGAAAGTCACGCAGCATCCTGCCAGAAACCATTCAAGCACGGCAGCGATTAGCAGTACGAGTCAATAAGCACATCTGCTTTTGGCCTCCCTGGCCATAGGAATTAGTAAAAGATGGCGTGAAGATTGACGGGGATGCCAGTATAAGGACAGGGAACCAGTCCGTTGTGTTTACTTTTTCCTGTTAAAAAAGTCAATGATTGCAGGGCAGTTATACACAGAATGACAAGTAGCTTAAGCGAGCAGATGAAAGGACACCGGCCCCACGCCCTTCCCTTTTTGTACTGCACGTGTCTAAGAAACTAAGATCCGCATCAGATAATTCAGCTAAATCACTGGCAGCTTTTGGACAGCCAGAATACGGGGCAAGGATAGTCTCCGATTCGTATTTAAAATGAGTGAAAAACTTAGTCCCAATCTATAGTTCTGTATCTATTAACGATAACGGGCCAAACACCAGAGCTCGCTCTTGGCTATGCAAAACTGCCCCTAGCTTTGCGGGGCACCTCTTCTTAGAGCGAGGCAAAACCTGTGTGTCCAGTCCAGATGCCTCTTTTGACCCAACCAACCTGCAAAGGCCATAGCCTTGGAGATTAACGCAGTTGTGTGCAGCAGCTCTCCTGGGCATAATTCTGCTCTTTTACACAAAGGCACCAATCTCCGCTCTCCTGACCAGGAGGGATCAAACACCGAAACTCACCCCTTGCGCCCCCTTCAGCCACCCCAGCCCAAAACATCTTCCCAAACACTGCTTCCCAACCCACGCATGCACTCAGGTTTTTGTACACCATCTCTCCCCTTCACCTAACTTCCCTTCTGCCCCATTTCCACCCCTCCTCAGAATCGCTCCCAGCCAAAGACCCTCTGCTGAGGAGACCTGTACATGCGAGCAGTCACCCCAGAAGTAACAACTTAATAATGACTTCCAACTCCGTCAGAGGAAAAGCGAGCCCTTAACCCATCCTCTTCCCCTACGGGCGTTTCCACCAGCCGCCGCTGCTCCAGTTGGCGCTGACACGGCTGCCAGCGCTGCCTCCCCGAGCTGCCGGGGGCTCCTGGGCCAGCATCTCCGCAGCTGCCACACCGGCTCGGCTCTGCCGGCAAAAGCTTGTACGTAACCCAGGCACCAGCCCAACCCCGTCTCCGAGACCCTCAACAGATACAGGAATTGATTTATTTTGGTGAGCGGTTGCTCATTCTGCAACTTCCGCATTTCTCACTGTCATCTTCAAACAAAACAAAACGCGAGGGAGGCAGACTGCCACCAAGACTGCAAAATCGCCTCTCTGTCAAGCTTTTGATGCAGTGAGCTAGTCAAAACTGCTCCTCGGAATAACACGCTTGCTTATCTGCAACTGCGTTTGAAAGACAGCATGTCAATGAAACGCCTAAATGAAAACGAGCAACTGTCCTACATGTTGGCTTGTCCCTGTCAAATTACTGAAGGCAAGGCTGTGTAGTGCCAGGCACATAAAAGTCAGTGGCAATCATGACCAAATAAGCTAAGTAGTGCTAATTTCAGCACAGTTAAAATTCTCTTTGTTATAGAGTTGCAGACGCGCGTTGGGAGGCTCCACTTTCTCATGGGAAAGGTCCAAAGACCTCCTGGCTCTGCCATGGTGGGAAGAGCCAAACCAGCAGCATTTTGGCCCTTTAAAAGGGACCACATTTCTGGTCACAACTAACCCAGAAAGTGATGGGTTATCTGTTGTCATTCGGGTGGGTTTGCCTCCGTGTTTTGAGGCTGACTTCTGATTTTTGAAATATCAATGTTTTGGGTCCAAAACACTCAGCTCACTTAATTCCCTAGTTAAAATTCAGAAGTCTAGACAAAATTAATCTCTATAACCCAGGTAATTTAAGAGTTGCTAGGACAAAGTATTGGATAATACTGTAGGGAACAATCTTGCACTGTGGAGGACTGTGCCAGAAGACCCAATAACTCTTTTCCTTCTCTGTTTTGTACTGTTCTAGAGTTTTTATGACAAGCACAAAAATTCCCTCAAAGCAGTAACAATGCCTGGTGCAAATGCCTAACCACTAAGATTAGCACCTTGAAGTACAGGAGATAAAACCAATTAGCTGAAATTCTGCAACCGTCTCTTCTTTCACCTTATTTAATAAAAGGTTTCACTTCGATCTCAAGGGAGAAAAAGGAAAGAGAAATAACCCTGAAGAAATCACAAGCCCCTATCTTCCAAGTTGTGTCACGTTCTGCCCTGTGGAAACCGAAATTCGGGATCAGTGTTTTCTTCCCCAGCCTAAAAACCGAGCTGCCTCCCAGGATCACAGGAACAGGGCAAGAAACCTCCTTGCAGCCTTTCTGCAGAGCAGCAGTGCTCTTGGCTTTGAAGAACAACTTTGCTTTTGCTTTCCTGGAAGAGCAACTGTAAGTTCTCAGTGACATGATTTCACAGTTTCTGCAGTGACAAGGAAACTCACTTCAGAAAAAAAAGTGGCTCATAACAGAAGAACAGACACCTTGAGTCATGCCGAAGACACATCCAGCCTGGAACCTACATCCCATCACAGCCACTAACAGTCATCCAGAGTATGGCCGAGCAAATCCACGGGGATACCTCTTCCATCCTCCAGCAAACCGCAGCTTGTCTCTGTCCGAAGCCAGACATGATGTCTCTTCTTTTAAATGGTGTCTGCTAGGTAATTTCTCCACGCCTTGGTCTGGAGGCAGCATTCACGGCGTCCTGCAGCACGTTGCACCTTACCTTAGGCAGCCTCTCTTCTTCCCTGGTCTGGGAGGGCAGAGGGACGAAGCAGAACAACAACCACAGACAACACCCCAGCAGCAAGAGACCTACTAATTATAGCCCGGCATAACGACTGTTTCTGTCGTGTCTTGTATTTCTCTCCCACATTCCCTTTGTCTGTGGCTGCACTGACGTGTTCGTAGATGCATCTATATGTTTACAGAGGTATGTGCGGCCCTGGTCTGAAAGAGCTACAGGAATTCCTACATTGAGGAATGAGAGAGGAATCACAGCAAAAACCAAGGTACTACCCTGGAAAAACAGAGGGCCAGAGCCCCCAACTTCAGCGACATGGAGACTAAAAATAATGATACACCTTTGATAGTCCTTCCTCTTTTTCCTATTTCACCCGAAGAGGCCCCAATATAACTTGAGCAGCTTTAGAGGCAACAACAACTCCGTGGCGATGCAGCAGCTGGGCTGATGACGGCACCCCGCTTCACGGCAATTCCCGCAGGCCACGAAAGCTCGCGGGTCCCCACTGACATGAGCATTTCAGAGGCTTTTCCAGCTAATATAACGAGCCTGGCAAGAGATGGTCGATGAGTATCTGTCCATAGTAAACTACTGCAGCAAGGCAATAATACTGTAATGCTGCTGTGACAGCAAAACAACCACAGTACGATATGTAACACATAAAAGCATCTGTACCCTTTAAAAATGTAAGAGGCTGAGCTGAAGAAGGCTTCTTCTCAGCTTCGAGACATCTGCTGCGCTCTTCCCCCAGCCCACGCTCCCGCCCTGCACATTTGCCCTTCTGATAACCGCACACATAAGCAACACGCTGACCTCCCCGAGGCGTAAGTCAGGCAGCCACAGCTCCTTTGGCAAGTGCGCTGCTGAACCTCCTCAAGCAGAGGGTGGTATCATTCCCCCTGCTCAAGGTGAGACTGTCGGAGGGAGAAACCAGTCCTCAAAAAGTAGGCAAGACCGGGAAAAGCAGAGGGTGTTGGAATTTCACAGCTGTGTTTCAGGAAGCTGCAAGACCCTCTAAGTGCTACAGGCATCAGGCTGCAGCAAGGAATTTCCTTTAACTTCGCTCTCATTCGCATGTTAATTCAAATGGAAATCTTGCCACTTTCTTTTTTCATCCTCTGCAAAACGAACGTGTGAGGTAGTTTGTCCGTGCAAATCTTTATTATCACCCTATTACTCACGGCCTGAAATTTTACAAGAGGGGCACTCGATCAAAGCAGCATGAAAAATGATCACCAACAATAACATGTACAATGAAAGATACTGTATAACAGTTGTCATCAGCTTTCTCCAGAGGTCGCTTCTCCAGCAAATACTGCTGCATAAATAACGTGGTTGCATTTAAATTAAGCATCCCCAACAAGAGTTTAATTTAAAATTATACAACAAGCAGTCGTAATTTTAGCTATCTAAGCCACTCAGATTTAACAGCAGCACATCCACCTAATGCGATACATTCGTAGTAACAAATGGATATTCAACAAAGGTGAAATCTGCACAGATGGCAAACCTCCATAAAGTAGCAGGGCAAAGAGAGGAGAGGGGACGAGGGAGCACGACACCCAGTAAAGGTCTGGCAAAGCTCCGTGTGCCGCAAGCATCTCTGCTGGTCCTACAACAGATGCAGCGGCTACACGCAGACACAGCCACGCTCTGATCCTGCATAATCCCTTTTTACCCCACTTCAGCACCTTACTGAGAACTCCCGCTCCGCGGTTTTGGTGCAGCTGGTTTGGAAAAAACGGTGTTTGTCGTTCTGGTTGGAGACATGGCCGAGAGAAGTCAGGTTTGTAGGTACCTGAGGGATTAACTGAGGGAGGGATTTCTAGTCGGAGTGCCGAATGTTTTTTGGTGGATCCCCCATTTCTGGGAGTTTTGCCACAGATCTACATAGGGCAAGATTAGACTAGGCAGGAACAGAAAGGCTGAGTCTAACACGGGACATGCCACTTCCAAACCTCACCTTAGTTGTGGGCAAACCCAGCCCCAGAAGACAATTTAACACAACAAATAAAAGCAGCCAAATATACCGGATTTTACAAAAGAAGAAAGTCAGTAATTAGTAACGTTAGCACCAAACGACAGCAACAGGGTCTACACTTGTGTGTGCGTTAATTCTCTAAGTAGGTTTCCCCGAACTTGTTTCACATTTTTAAAATGAACTGCTCCATTAAATTCAAATTAAATGCACAGTTAAGCACATTCAGCAGACGCAACTTAAAGCACTGCTGCCCTGTTAGCCCAAACACGTTTGCTCATTTCCACTAGCGCAACGCAATCGGGTCATCGATAAAGTCCGTTAGAACCCCACGAGCAAACCAAACCGCGGGGACACGCGGGGCCAGGCTGCGAAGGAGGTCCCCGGATTTCAGGGGCGCTCGGCTCCGCTCGCGCCGCGGCCAGGGAAAAGCCCTGCCGACCCCGCGATCCGGCAGCAGGGCAGGGACAGACCCGGGCCAGCGGCTCCGGCCGAGCTCCTGCTGGCTCCTTCCACCTCCCCTCGCTGCCAGGCCCCCGCGCCCGCTGCCCTGCGCCCCGGCGCTCGCAGGGGCTCCAGCCCCCGGCGGTGGGGACACCCCGGCGGGGCCAGGGCCACGCACCCATTATCACCTTACCGCTCGAGTCAAAGCGGTTCGCCCAGGACGTTATGATCTACGCGCTCAAACTGAGGGGGGAAGAGAGAGAAAAGGAAGGAAAAAAGCTTGGACTGGTCTCTCGTTCCACTCCTCAGCGTATGAGCCTATTCCATTAGGACACCGACAGCTTCGTTTTCTACCCAGTCCATTTACATCTGCCCAGAGACGCAGAATCTTTGAGGACCAAGCGGCTGCGAGAAGGTACGTGCCGTCCCCTTCCCTCCCTCCAGGTACCCTCCATCGCCCCTTGGCCCAGCCCTCAGAGCTGCCCCCTCAGCACCCGCCTTCCCTCAAGGCAGCCGACTCCCCGCTCCCGTAAACCAAACCCCAGCGCTCCCCATCTAAGACCAATTAAACCACCGCCGAGGCCCGGGCAGCCGGCTGCCGCCCGGCCAGGCCCTCCAGCGCAGGACACCCCAGGCGG